>JBBGZY010003282.1:0-303292 GCA_037952925.1 Lithobates clamitans
GTTTATAAGATTTATTCTTATTTTTATACTCTCTCTTGGACTTAGGCTTATCTGATAGTAATTCCTCTCTGTCCATTATGAAAACCCTTTTCAGTCCTTGGTGTATAACAGATTCATTATAACCTCGGTCCAATAAGCACTAATGAATGACCTTACATTCCAGCTCAAAGGCTGAGTCTGTTGAACAGTTTCGTTTGGCTCGAATAAACTCCCCACAAGGGATGGCATCATGCTCAATTGAAAAATGCAAATTTAACTGATTGTCATTAAGGCATTTCCAAAATTCATGCAATCCTATAGTGTCGCTATCCCACACCATCACAAGGTCATCGATATAGCGACCATACCATACAATCTGCCTGACAAAGAGGTTGCTGGGAGCGAACAAAAATTGGGAGAGATAAAGGGACGAGAGGGGGGGGAGGATGACAGAGAGGGGGGGAGAGATATAAAGGGACGAGAGGGGGGGAGTTAGAGAGAGAGGGACGAGGGGGGGAGTTAGAGAGAGAGGGACGAGGGGGGGAGGGAGAGAGAGAGGGACGAGGGGGGAGGGAGAGAGAGAGGGACAAGAGGGGGGGAGGGGGAGAGAGAGGGATGAGAGGGGGGGAGGGAGAGAAAGAGGGATGAGAGGGGGGAGGGAGAGAAAGAGGGATGAGAGGGGGGAGGGAGAGAAAGAGGGACGAGAGGGGGGAGGGAGAGATAGAGGGACGAGAGGGGGGAGGGAGAGATAGAGGGACGATTTGGGGGGAAGAGATAGAGGGACGAGAGGGGGGGAGGGAGAGATAGAGGGACGAGAGGGGGGGAGGGAGAGATAGAGGGACAAGAGGGGGGGAGGGAGAGATAGAGGGAGGAGGGGGGGAGGGGGGAAATAGAGGGGCGAGAGGGGGAAGGGAGAGATAGAGGGGCGAGAGGGGGGGAGGGAGAGATAGAAAGAGGGGGAGAGAGAGATAGAAAGAGGGGGAGAGAGAGATAGAAAGAGGGGGAGAGAGAGATAGAAAGAGGGGGAGAGAGAGATAGAAAGAGGGGAGAGAGAGAGAGATAGAAAGAGGGGGAGAGAGAGATAGAAAGAGGGGAGAGAGAGAGAGATAGAAAGAGGGGGAGAGAGAGATAGAAAGAGGGGAGAGAGAGAGAGATAGAAAGAGGGGAGAGAGAGAGAGATAGAAAGAGGGGAGAGAGAGAGAGATAGAAAGAGGGGAGAGAGAGAGAGATAGAAAGAGGGGAGAGAGAGAGAGATAGAAAGAGGGGAGAGAGAGAGAGATAGAAAGAGGGGAGAGAGAGAGAGATAGAAAGAGGGGAGAGAGAGAGAGAGATAGAAAGAGGGGAGAGAGAGAGAGATAGAAAGAGGGGAGAGAGAGAGAGATAGAAAGAGGGGAGAGAGAGAGAGATAGAAAGAGGGGAGAGAGAGAGAGATAGAAAGAGAGGGGAGAGAGAGAGAGATAGAAAGAGGGGAGAGAGAGAGAGATAGAAAGAGGGGAGAGAGAGAGATAGAAAGAGGGGAGAGAGAGAGAGATAGAAAGAGGGGAGAGAGAGAGATAGAAAGAGGGGAGGGAGAGAGAGAGATAGAAAGAGGGGAGAGAGAGAGAGAGATAGAAAGAGGGGAGGGAGAGAGAGAGATAGAAAGAGGGGAGAGAGAGAGAGAGAGAGAGAGAGAGAGAGAGAGAGAGAGAGAGAAAGAGGGGAGGGAGAGAGAGAGATAGAAAGAGGGGAGAGAGAGAGAGAGAGAGAGAGATAGAAAGAGGGGAGAGAGAGAGAGAGAGAGAGATAGAAAGAGGGGAGAGAGATAGAAAGAGGGGAGAGAGAGAGAGAGAGAGAGAGAGAGAGAGAGAGGGGAGAGAGAGAGAGAGATAGAAAGAGGGGGAGAGAGAGAGAGAGATAGAAAGAGGGGAGAGAGAGAGAGAGATAGAAAGAGGGGAGAGAGATAGAAAGAGGGGAGAGAGAGAGAGAGATAGAAAGAGGGGAGAGAGAGAGAGAGATAGAAAGAGGGGAGAGAGAGAGAGATAGAAAGAGGGGAGAGAGAGATAGAAAGAGGAGAGAGAGAGATAGAAAGAGGGGAGAGAGAGAGAGATAGAGGGGAGAGAGAGATAGAAAGAGGAGAGAGAGAGATAGAAAGAGGGGAGAGAGAGAGAGATAGAGGGGAGAGAGAGATAGAAAGAGGGGAGAGAGAGAGAGATAGAAAGAGGGGAGAGAGAGAGAGATAGAAAGAGGGGAGAGAGAGAGAGATAGAAAGAGGGGAGAGAGAGATAGAAAGAGGGGAGAGAGAGATAGAAAGAGGGGAGAGAGAGATAGAAAGAGGGGAGAGAGAGATAGAAAGAGGGGAGAGAGAGATAGAAAGAGGAGAGAGAGAGATAGAAAGAGGGGAGAGAGAGAGAGAAAGAGGGGAGAGAGAGATAGAAAGAGGGGAGAGAGAGAGAGAGATAGAAAGAGGGGAGAGAGAGAGAGAGATAGAAAGAGGGGAGAGAGAGAGAGATAGAAAGAGGGGAGAGAGAGAGAGATAGAAAGAGGGGAGAGGGGGAGAGATAGAAAGAGGGGAGAGGGGGGAGAGATAGAAAGAGGGGAGAGAGAGAGAGATAGAAAGAGGGGAGAGAGAGAGAGATAGAAAGAGGGGAGAGATAGAAAGAGGGGAGAGATAGAAAGAGGGGAGAGATAGAAAGAGGGGAGAGATAGAAAGAGGGGAGAGATAGAAAGAGGGGAGAGATAGAAAGAGGGGAGAGATAGAAAGAGGGGAGAGAGAGAAAGAGGGGAGAGAGAGATAGAAAGAGGGGAGAGAGAGAGATAGAGGGGAGAGAGAGAGATAGAGGGGAGAGAGAGAGATAGAGGGGAGAGAGAGAGATAGAGGGGAGAGAGAGAGAAAGAGGGGAGAGAGAAAGAGGGGAGAGAGAGAGAGAGAGAGAGAAAGAGGGAGAGAGAGAGAGAGAGAAAGAGGGGAGAGAGAGAGATAGAAAGAGGGAAGAGAGAGAGATAGAAAGAGGGGAGAGAGAGAGAGAGATAGAAAGAGGGGAGAGAGAGAGAGAGATAGAAAGAGGGGGAGAGAGAGAGAGAGATAGAAAGAGGGGAGAGAGAGATAGAAAGAGGGGAGAGAGAGATAGAAAGAGGGGAGAGAGAGAAAGAAAGAGGGGAGAGAGAGAAAGAAAGAGGGGGGGGGAGAGAAAGAAAGAGGGGAGAGAGAGAGAGAAAGAGGGGAGAGAGAGAGAGAGAGAGAGAGAGAGAGAGAGAGAAAGAGAAAGAAAGAGGGGGGAGAGAGAGAAAGAAAGAGGGGGGGAGAGAGAAAGAAAGAGGGGGGGGGGGAGAGAGAAAGAAAGAGGGGGGGGAGAGAGAAAGAAAGAGGGGGGAGAGAGAGAGAAAGAAAGAGGGGGGAGAGAGAGAGAAAGAAAGAGGGGGGAGAGAGAGAGAAAGAAAGAGGGGGGAGAGAGAAAGAAAGAGGGGGGAGAGAGAGAGAAAGAAAGAGGGGGGAGAGAGAGAGAAAGAGGGGGGAGAGAGAAAGAGAGAGGGGGGAGAGAGCGATAGAAAGAGGGGGGAGATAGAGAAAGAAAGAGGGGGGAGAGAGAGAAAGAAAGAGGGGGGAGAGAGAGAGAAAGAAAGAGGGGGGAGAGAGAGAGAAAGAAAGAGGGGGGGAGAGAGAGAGAGAAAGAAAGAGGGGGGAGAGAGAGAGAAAGAAAGAGGGGGGAGAGAGAGAGAAAGAAAGAGGGGGGAGAGAGAGAGGGCGAGGAAGGAGAGGGGAGAGAGGAGGTGGGAGAGAAAGAGGGCTAGAGAGGAGGAGAGGCAGAAGGGAGTACAGAGAAGTAAGTGTCTCTTTCCTGTGCACATTCTATAGTTTACCTTCTCCTAAATTGATGGCTCTGCTTCTCCTGCCCATCTCTGCCCCTCCCCCCATGCAGCTCGGTTTGTTGTCCAGCTCAGCTCTGATATTCTCTGCCCAATCAAAGGTGACACACTTAGGAAGGGGGTGGGAACAGCAGCACCTATTGGCTCAGTAGGCAGCAGGAGGTGGACCAGCTGTAGCTGCCTGGACAGTTAACTTTTCAGTTTCTCACTCCTTGTCCTGCTGGCTGGTTGGCAGCCGCTCCTATACAGTGTGAGGCGGCTGAATACTTTCTGCTGCAGTGCTGCTTCTACAGTGATAGAGCGGGGAGAACTGCAGGGGCCCACCATGCATGTAGTGCCAAGGGAGTGCCAATGTATTAGGATGGCCAGCTGCCACCTCTTCACTAAACCTCCAACCTCCCCACAGCTGCCTCTTTCCATAACTGCTCCCCTCTCCCAACTTTCTCACCTCTCCTCTTCACAAAAGCTTCAGAATGATGCAGCCGACAGTGCAGTCTCCACCAATCAGCTTCCCAAAGTGCCACAGGAATTCAGGCAGTTGCGCCACCTGCCTCTGCCCAGTAGCCTAATTTAGTGTGGGGCACATGGGGGGGGGAGGAATAGTGACACCACTGCTGGACATGATTAACTATTTCATTGCTGTCAGATCCCTGAAGGAAGCACATGACTAACCCTTTCTTTGTTAGCAGATTCCTGGTGGAAATGCATGATTACCCCTTTAATCTAGCCATGTATTTCCACCAGGGATCCGCTAGCATAGAAAAGGTTAATAATCAAGACTTCCCGCACACGGATCATCTAACAAAGAAAGGGTTAGTCACACGCTTCCAACTCATCTGCCAGCAATGAAAGGGTGCAGTAAATGTCCAGTCACCAGGGATCTTCTAGCAAAGGGTTAATCTTGTGCTTGGCTTCCATTCCTATCAGCACAGTATGGAGCCGCCGCAGCACTTACCATTCTCCACTCTTTCATCTCTCTGCAGCCTGACAGCTCACATCACAGGCAGCCCTGGCCATGCCCCCTCTCTGAGTCCTGCCCAATCACTGCGAGGCAGGAGGATCCACCTGATCTCCCATCAGTAAATTCCCAGTACTAAGAGCCGGGGGAGGGATCTGTGTCCCCAGTGTGCCACATTCCTGAGTATTCTGAGTTCTGTGACCCCCTGCATGTCAGCACACAGAGATTTCCCCGATTTATATGCAGTTCAGCTGTTCATGATAGACTCTGATTTCTGCGGTGCAGCCCAGGACAAGGTCGTGAAGATTCATGAGTGTCCTGGGAAATTTGTGTCTGTTGGCAAGTCTGGTGATCATATGACCATCACACTGCCTTCACCTTCCTCCCTGATAGAATAAAGAAATACAAATAAAATTCTAGAAGTCACCAGAGAGATCATCGAGGAGAGGTGAGCGGTGGTGGGAATTCTGGGACATTTTGAAGAGAGACAGCACACACAACGGGGAACTCCCAGTTCAATTTACAAGATCCTCTTTCGGGTGCTCAGGCTTAGTGTGTCCTTAAACACCACAGCACAAACAAGTAAAAGGATTTAGCCGGCAACTCTGTAATCCATATAGCGATTTTAATGGTTGGTTACATGAAGTGACAAGTAAAACATCTAACGGGTTTCGGCAACAGCCTTAGTTGCAGCTACGACTAAGGCTGTTGCCGAAACACGTCAGCTGTATGGACTACAGAGTTGCCACCTCAATCCTTTTACATGTTAATTCTGGGACATTATACAGTAACAGACAAGGGATGTCATATCAAAGCTATTGTTTCTAATATTTAGGGACTCGTTAATGACTGGAATGGTACCACTGGATTGGCATAGAGCCAATGTAGTGCCCATATTTAAAAATAGATAAAAGTCTTTACCAAGTAACTATAGACCTGTTAGTTTAATTTCTATAGTCAGGCAGAAACTGGAGAGTTTAATAAAAGACCACATAGATGAATTCTTGCTGGAAAAAAAATATTTTAAGTACCGTAACAGACAGCATGGGTTCATGAAAGACAGAAGTTGTCAGACAAATATGATTTATTTGCATGAGGAGGTAAGTAAAACCTTGGACAGAGGGGTGGCTATGGGTGTGGTATACTTGGACATAGCGGTGGACGTGGTATACTTGGACAGAGGGGTGGGGGTGGATGTGGTATACTTAGACAGAGGGGTGGCTGTGGATGTGGTATACTTGGACAGAGGGGTGGCTGTGGACGTGGTATACTTGGACAGAGGGGTGGCTGTGGACGTGGTATACTTGGACAGAGGGGTGGCTGTGGATGTGGTATACTTGGACAGAGGGGTGGCTGTGGATGTGGTATACTTGGACAGAGGGGTGGCTGTGGATGTGGTATACTTGGACAGAGGGGTGGCTGTGGATGTGGTATACTTGGACAGAGGGGTGGCTGTGGATGTGGTATACTTGGACAGAGGGGTGGCTGTGGACGTGGTATACTTGGACAGAGGGGTGGCTGTGGACGTGGTATACTTGGACAGAGGGGTGGCTGTGGACGTGGTATACTTGGACAGAGGGGTGGCTGTAGACGTGGTATACTTGGACAGAGGGGTGGCTGTGGACGTGGTATACTTGGACAGAGGGGTGGCTGTAGACGTGGTATACTTGGACAGAGTGGTGGCTGTGGATGTGGTATACTTGGACAGAGGGGTGGCTGTGGACGTGGTATACTTGGACAGAGGGGTGGCTGTGGACGTGGTATACTTGGACAGAGTGGTGGCTGTGGACGTGGTATACTTGTGAAGAGGGTTGGCTGTGGACGTGGTATACTTGTGAAGAGGGGTGGCTGTGGACATGGTATACTTAGAGGGGTGGCCGTGGATATAGTATACTTGGACAGATAGTGGTGTACCCCAAGGTTCAGTATTATCAGTGTTATTAGTGGTGTACCCCAAGGTTCAGTGTTGGGGACCCTTACTTTTTAATCTATTTATAAATTATATCGGGTCTGGGATTTCAGTGTTTGCAGATGACACGAAGCTATGCAGTGGAATACTAGGGGAAAGAAGGGTTTTGGGACTTGAAATAAAATCGCGACCTGGTAAGGCTGTGTCTTTCCATCCCTGTCAATATGATGACAAGAAAGCAAGCGAGTCAACACGCAAGCAAGCAAACAAGGGGGTGGTCGCCGCCACTGGGTTGCCCACCTCAGCCCCCGGTCGCAATGTTCCCGGATGGCTCACTACCCTGGGCTCTTCACCATCAACATACGGATTTTAGTGAGTAAACCTGTATTTCAGGAGGGTTCTATTTACCCCTTCCGTAGTCATGTTGATATATGCCAGACCATTTATATACTTCTAAATTACAGATTTACCGCATGCCTGCTACTGATGAGAGGCCCAGAGCCACGAAACACATCGAGATATCAGATGCCATGTTTGATTTATGTACCATCTTTTCAGATTTTATGGTTTACCCCTCATGACAGGAATAGTGAGGCCATAGGTTATGTAGGCGTTACCTTGTAATATATGTATATATTAATTCGTTATTGGTGGATTATGTAATTTTATCATGCAATGTTGTATGTTACCAGTGTTATTACCCTATCCAATTGTTCTTTAAACTGACATTAGCAATATGTACGTTATCCACTACCAGGCCGTGATTTTATTTAAAGTCCCAAAACACTTTTTTTCTCTCATAGTATAAAAAATAGGGATGGAAGTACGTGATTGTGCTCTGTAGGTTCAACTTCATTACATTTATCCTGCTCTACTTGACCTTTTGTTAGCCTCGCCTGTCTTATTAGGTTTATATACTTTCTTACCAGTGGAATTGTGATATACCTAGTTAACCATTAGTGATGAATTTCTATTATTTTTTTACCATAGATACCCGCTATATAATACTGCTAAACCATTCCCGTTGGTGGTGTTTGTGGGGCTGTCTGGCTATTGTTTGGTCCGGGAGCTGCGATGCGCACTGCCGGTCTCCTCCCCTTCCCCGCCTCTTGCGATGTCCTGGGGGCAGGAGTGCCGTCATTGTGCATCGACGTCACACCACCTGCGGCTGGTGTGCGGCCTCCTTGTGGCGCTGTTACGCCCGTGGCGTTGTTGTTTCCACGCTCGCGAGCGGCATGGGAGATGGTCATGCCCAAAGTTCAGGAATCAAGATAGGGAAAGGGAATATCACCGCTCTAGGTAGGTCAGCCAAAAAGTAAAACCTCTCCTCCAGTTTAGCAGCCACAGGTGCTGGCAATGCATATAGCAACGAAATAGGAAGAAGTTCTGGACAGCAGCACTCCAAAAATTGCCTTTTATTCAAAAAACAGGATCAAAAATACATGCCACAGCAGAACAGACTTAATCATAGGGATTAAGCACTGCTTGATAGTGTGAAACGCGTCAGCTCTTCTGTCCGTTCTGCTGTGGCATGTATTTTTGATCCTGTTTTTGGAATAAAAGGCAATTTTTGGAGTGCGGCTGTCCAGAACTTCTTCCTATTTCATGGGAGATGGTCATGGCGCCACTGGCTTGGACGCTAGTCGCTCGGTTTGTGGTGCCTCCCTCCCAACAACTACACGTGCGTGATGTTGGTTGGCCGCCCCGCGGTGGTGCTTATATTTGCGTCCTTCCGGGGGAATCGGCCCTTGGTGCACTTCATTTATCGGACCCGATGCACTCCCTTGAATCATGTCCTCCCTATTCAGCACTAGGTAACCCTGCACATCATGAGTTACCTCTACTTAGAGGTAACATGGCGGGCACTTTTCTACATTTCCCTCACTTATCCTCACTACTTTTTGACTAGTTCACAGTGTTGGTATCTCCACCCCTGCACTCTTCACCCCTCAACCTCACACAGCTGTTATTCAAATTTGTTTTAATCAAATTCTCCCCACAGAAACCCCACCTGTGTGTCTATTTCTCCATGGAGGAGTGGGAGTATTTAGAAGGACACAAGGATCTCTACAAGGACATCATGATGGACAATCAGCCGCCACTCACATCACCGGGTAAGAGGAGACTTTATTGTAAAGGAGAGAGCAGTACGGAGGGTCCACCTAGATCCCCCATCATCTGATAAACACATAGAAACAATGTATTCAGTCAGAAACTATTATATGAAAATGTGATCTAAACCTATAAAAAAAAAACACAAATCCCCCAATGTGCCAAAGAATTAAAATGACAGTGATGATAAATAAAATCAGAATAAGCTGCCACTTTCAATGCATAAAAATCAAAGAATCTTACACCTAAAACAAGTAACTATAGGTATATGGCAGCGCTATAAGCAGTGGCTGCCCTTGCATTATGGGCGCACGGGCACCGCCTCCCCAACACCTCCGCCGGCCCCTTTCAGGAAGCCAGACACATGAATTACTATGGCGGGGATAGGCAGGGGATGTGTATTTTGAAGCACGTGATTAGAGCCAGAGGCTCCAATAGGCTTCAAATTAGGGTGGGCTCAGGACGCAGAGCACTGCGTCCCGATCCCACCCTGTTGTGTGACGATAGTGAATGAGTTTTCACTATGGTCACACTACAGTTCCTGCCCGCTAATCAGGAGGCAGGTCTGTGAGACATGTTTCCCGATTGGCCAAAGCGCCAGGCCATCCTATTGGATGTGTGGAAGAGGAGACACACAGGGGAGGAATCCTGAGAAGTGGACACTGGAGCTGCCGCTGCCCGCACTGGTGGAAAGAAGGAGGACAGCCCACCACTGCAGGAGAGGAGGAGAGCCCCGCCACACAGCGGGTAAGTGCCACCAGGCCATCCGAGGGTGGTCAGTGCCGTGGGTGGTCCGGTGGGTGTTGCTGGTGGCCAGTGCCTCACTACCCGGTGGGGGGGGATTTTGCATGTTTTCTGCCCCCTCCCCTCCAAAAAGAGGACCCACCAGCCGCCACTGGCTATAAGTGAGTACACACTAATACATCAATGACTGCATGCGAGTAGTGCATGCACTGATGATGTAATGAAGAATGAAATAAAAAAAATTAAAATAGAATAAAATACCAAAGTGATGATATTAAAACACCATTAAAAAAAGACCATGTGAAAAACATGAGGCAGTTTCTCACCCGACAGGAAAGTACTTCCAGAAACGTCACTTCCGGTTTCACGTCCTATGTCGCTCCTGGATGTCATACAGCTACGTCCCAACCTGTTTCGTCATCACGACTTCGTCCAGGGATTCCGTAGGACGTGAAACCGAAAGTGATGGTCTGGCAGTACTTTCCAGTCAGGAGAAAAACTGCCTCTCCGATAATTGATCTAATCCCTGTTATACGAGTGTGTTAAACTGTGTTCAAGACATACTGCACTAGTGAAGCTCTACTCTTTCTTCCTATATGTGAGCAAACTGATCCACACCTACAGAGGTGAAGATCGTGGTGTAATATTAACCATTTTTGGTTAACTACTCTATTGCCAAACAGGAGAATGTGTGGCATTTTGATCCAGTGAGTTCATATGTCAGAGAGGTTACCTGGTTGGGCGCCGGTGTGCGCCGGGGCGCGCGTTCCTGTGCGTGCTGGGGCGCATGCTCCTGGGGGTACTGGCGTGTCTAGTCCGGCTGGCCATGGCATGCGGGGTGGCGCCCGTCCGTCTATGGGCGTTGCGGCACGTATGCCTAGTGGTGCTGGTATGCGCGCCGGTGTCCGGGGGCGCGCTCGGGCGCGGGCGTCTGTGCGTATCGGCGCGCGCACGAGCGCGGCGTTTGGCCCAATCAGCCTATTTAGGTCTGCTTCAATCTCTGATCGGTGCTGCCTGATCAACAGCTCTTGTGCCAAGTTCCGTGATCCTCTCTGTGTTCCTGTATCCCCGAAGTTCTGATCTGTTACGACCCGGCTTGCCTTTTGGACCTCCTTGACTGCTGCCTGAACCCGGCTTGTTTGACCCCGCTTTTGCCTGTTCCTTTTGTACTTCTGCTGCCAGCCCGTTGCCGACCTCTGCCTGTGTGTGACCAGCCTAATAGCTCCTGCTCAGCATCAGTTCCCAGTGTTCCTGAGTACTACCTGCTGCTTGGAAGACCACCTCTCTTCCGGATCCATACACCAGGCCCTCATACCGCTCCGCACTCGTGGGCTTCCTGTCTGTCTGCTCTATCAGGGGCCCCGAGTCGGATACGTAAGGGAGCCTACCCTCTGCCCAAGCGGACTCACCGGTCTGGTAAGTGAGAGACCTGACATCATATCTGATGGGGAAGAGGTGGTGTGTGCACACGTGGTGTGGTGTGAAGAGCTGAACACTTGGAGGACTTTCTCTATTGCACATTGGCATATTTTGCACTCACATTTTTCACATGGACTTTTTTAATGGTGTTTTAATATCAACACTTTGGTATTTCATTCTATTTTAATTTTTTTATTTCATTCTTCATTACATAATTTTTCACTATCATCAGTGCATGCACTATCAACATGCAGTTATTGTTGTGTTAGTGTGTTTTCACTTATGAACTTATTGCACTGCTGTATACCTATAGTTATTTGTTTTAGGTGTAAGATTTTTTTAATGTATTCAGCCAGTGTGTGTGTTTCCTACAGATGGATCTAGTAATGGGAACCCACCAGAGAGATGTCCCCGTCCTCTGTATTCCCAGGATTCCACACAGGAAGATCACACTATCCCTCACCATCATCAGGTAGACGATTGACAGTTATTGGTAGTTCTGATTTATACACAGCATGTTTGTTACGATTTAATATTTTATCATATATTCAGAGTGGAAACCTCGGGGATGATAATATTGATGTTAAAGAAGAGTATAAAGAGGAGGATGAGGAGTATGGAGTGATGGGGGAGTTATCAGAAGAACACAAGGATATGATGGAGCCTCTCAATACCAGAAACCCACCAGAGAGATGTCCCCGTCCTCTGTATTCCCGGGATTCCACACAGGAAGATCACACCATCCCTCACCATCATCAGGTAGATGATGACAATTATTGGTAGTTCCAATTTATACACAGCATGATTGTTACAATGAATGTTTTATTATATATTCAGAGTGGAAACCTCGGCGATGATAATATTGTTGTTAAAGAAGAGTATAAAGAGGAGGATGAGGAGTATGGAATGATCGGGGAGTTATCAGAAGGACGCAAGGATACGATGGAGCCACCTAATACCAGGAACCCACCAGAGAGATGTCCCCGTCCTCTGTATTCCCGGGATTCCACACAGGAAGATCACACCATCCCTCACTGTTACAAGGTTGGTAGGACAGAGCATCTAGAACATGGACACGTACAGACAATCTGTGGATTTTTTTTTTCCCATAAACGTTTTTATTGAAGGCATAAAGAAAAGTGCATACAAAACAGACATTGCGGAACATTTTCAGTTAAAGGTCCATATGGCATGTGGATGCACTAAAGACAACCGATGGCTTGCAAGCCACGGAGTGTGACAAAGATAACAGTACATTAATTCTGGGAATTCTATAAACAAAATTATTTGTTAAACATGAAAATTCAAAACTCATTTATATCTCAATGCAGATTCATTTCGGTCCCACTATGCGTAGTTCGTAGGAATCAAAAGAATCCTTATATAAGAGTGTGATAAAAAGGAATCAGAAAATAGAAAGTACGAAAGGAGAGGAGAAGAAAGCAAAAGAAAAAAAAAGGGGGGGGAGAGGGGTTAGGGGGGAAAGGGACAAGAAGAATATGGTTCTTGGAAGGACTATACCTGCTTCCCTATTCCTGTCTGATGCAGTGGCGGCCACTAGAGCTGCACGATTTTGGCTAAAATAAGAATCACAATTTTTTTGCTCAGAATAAAGATCATGATTCTTGTGGCATAACATCATCTTTCACATTATACAAGAAAAAATGGGCTAACTTTGCTATTTATTTTTTTTCTTTTTATTAATTAAAGTGTATTTTTTTTTTAAATTGCGTTTAAAAAAAAGACCACTTTGCAAATACAGTGTGACAGTCATTTATCAAAGAGTTATATGATTGAAAACGCTCAGTAGTTTTGAAGTGGGTCCAACATGCCCATGTTCTTGTAAAGTTTGTATCCGTTCTTGGGAGATGTAGATAAGTTCCTTCATCTCCCCTATTTTAGAAAGCCTAGTAAACCATTCTGTAATTGTTGGAATACATGTGGATCTCCAATGTACTGGAATGCAAAGTCTTGCCGCATTCACCATGTGCATAGCCAAAGATTTTTTAGGGTCGTGGTGTAGGAGGTATTGCGCTGGGGAATAGTCTAGAGTGAGTGTTGTTACATGTGTATTGATTTCATGGACTTTTTTCTCAAAAAATGTTGAAGAGACTCACAATCCCACCAGTAGTGGAGCATGGTACCTTCTGCTTTCTCACATCTCTAGCATGTATTGAGTATGGATGGGGAGAATTTATGGAGGCGGGTTCGAGTTCTGTACCAACGGGTTTCGACTTTGAAGCAATTTTCCTGAATGGCTACATTAAAGGGCTTGTAAAGGTATTTTTTTTTCTTTAAAAATAACAAACATGTTATACTTACCTTCACTGTGCAGCTCGTTCTGCACAGAGTGGCCCCGAACCTGCTTTTCTGGGGTCCCTCGGCGGCTGTCTCAGCTCCTCCCCGCAATAACTAACCACCTTAATGCGAGCTCCCTCGCATGGTGGTTCGTTATTGCGGGCGCGCTCCCGTGATACAGCCGGCGGCTATAGCCGCTCGCTGTATCACTCGGCCCCGCCCCCGGCGCGCCGCGTCATTGGATGTGATTGACAGCAGCGCGAGCCAATGGCTGCGCTGCTTTCAATCCATCCACTATAGCCAATCAGCGACCAGGCTGATCGGCTGAATGGAGGTCGGGAACGAGCAGGCGAGTTTTTGAGGTGTCAGGTAAGTAAAACGGGGGGGCTGGGGGTGGCAGTATTATCAAAAGTTTTTTCACCTTAATGCATAGAATGCATTAAGGTGAAAACATTTATACCTTTACAACCCCTTTAAGAGAGCCCTTGTGTGTGTATTCATGAATGGTATCCCACTCATCATCAGAAAGGGAAATCTGAACATCTTTCTCCCAGGCTATGCACGCTGACTGAGGGTGGTGGCATATATGGAAGAAATTTAGTGTCTTTGTCGCGATGTTGGTGTGCATTAAGATTGAAATGGTGTAAGGTGTCTTGTCCACATTGATGTTGAAGCAGGGGTTGATAAGAAGTGGTGTAATTGTCTATACATACAAAAAGGAAAAGGGTTGTTGAGGGACATAGATACTAAGTGCTCATATAATCGGAGGGTGCCTTTCAAAAAAAATTATGTGCAAATACATCTTTGTGAGGCCACTCATGGCCCAGAAATGTGCTTGTAGGTTAAAGGCCCAGAGATTGAGGAAAAAGCCCTGAATTTTGCCACCCGTTTGAAGGTCGGCAAAGAGGGTTGAATGAGGGGGTGTGTCAGGATCTCTTGAGGCCAATGTTGAGGGAGTAACCAGGGAAGAGTATAAATTGGGAATTGCATAAATGAGTTCTCTAGAGGTACCTAGTTTTTTTTCTAGTTTTCGAATGTTCCAATCCACAATTCTTGTAATGTGACATGCCAGATAGTATTTAAGGAGGTCCGGTAGTCCAATTCCTCTCTAATGCCGCGTACACATGAGCGGACTTTACGTCAGACTTTGCCCGGCGGACGGGATTTGGTCGGATAATTCGATCGTGTGTGGGCTCCAACGGACTTTGTTTTCTCAAAAGTTGGACGGACTTAGATTTGAAACATGTTTTAAATTAATCCTTCGAAATCGAGTCCGGTTGAAAAGTCCGCCGTCTATTGGCTACTGGCTATGAACTTCCTTGTTTTAGTCCAGTCGTACGTCATCACGTAGGAATTCGACGGACTTTGGTGGATTGTGTGTAGGCAAGTCCGTTCATTCAGAAAGTCCGTCGTAAAGTACGTCGAAAAGTCCGCCGGGCAAAGTCTGCCGTAAAGTCCTCTCGTGTGTACGCGGCATTAGACTTTGAGCATGTGAGTCAGGCGTAGTTGATATGTGGTGGGGAGTTTCTCCAGATAAATAGTGAGCAAGCCTTCTTGTAAGTTGCAAAGAAGGACGCCGGCAAATGGATCGGGATAGTCCACATTAGGTATAAGAAGCGTGGAAGGATGATCGATGTGTGGTTATTTATTTGAGTTTATATTTTACAGATGATATTCACTCTCATTTTCTTTTTTTAGAGTGGATATCCAATCGATATAGAATTTGAAGTGAAAGCAGAAGAAGAAGAGAGGTATGTGAGGGATGATCAGCAGTCTATGGAGAAGGATGGAATAACGGGGACATTTATAGAGGAGGACACTCCTACAGAGATCAGCACAGGTGGGTCATTAGCACTAAATACATTCCTCCACCCATACTGCTCACTGATTGGTCCAGGGTAATCCCCTGGTCACTTTTCTGAGCTGTGTTCCCTGTCCTGTATTCCTATATTTCTCTCGGATAATCTTCCTTCTCTGTGCTGCAGACATAATTTATGTATCTAGACTGGATTTATGGAGATTCTGGGGTTCAGCTGGCAGCATAAATGTTCATTTTCATCATAGACGTTACTTGACCTAAGCACCTGGGACATGTTTCTTGGGTCTAATATTATCTCTGACAGAGCAATTCTCCCAGGCTTACTTACTCTGTTATCTGCTGGCTGTGCTGGGTGGAGGGATATGTCTGTATAGTCTCAGACCCAAGTCACTGAGTGCAGTCTCAGGAGATGGGAGGCAGCGGTGTGGGACCTCTGCAACTTGTCTCATGTAAACATTTAATCTTCCACTGATTACTGAATACCAATATTATGAGTCCTGACCCTTACACTGTATAATTTATATTGTACATTACATGCTTCTGAACTATATACTATATGTTGTACATCACATCATTCTAATACTGTATAGTTCTAATTTTAGTTTCCTATATAATAAAGTTGTACATTACATAGGCCTTACTTCTCTTGTTCCCATTTTCTACCAGCTGGATATTTTATATCTGATTGGAGCACAGACTTTTACATGTTGATAATAATGTGATAACATCCTTAAACTTTATAACCTTAAACAGGAAGTGATAATGAGGGAGGAGTCAATAACCCAATGATGATGGTCTTCAGGACCAGTCCAGTCTTCATCTTGGTTGTTCTCCCCCCATCCTCACTCTCTGACCTCTGGTGGGGCTCAGCCCCGCTGTTATTCATGACTAAATCATGGACTAAACAAGGAAGTGCAGGACTTCTCGTGTTGGGAAGATGGCAATGAGTGATAGAGGGGGTGGGGACACTCGTCCTATAATCCCCTCATCACTGTCACTCCTATAAAAGACAGTTCTTATTGCTTCCTCACTCTCTGACTAAGGCCCATGAATAAAGAAATGAACTGGTAGGAGATCAGAGGACCCATTTACTAGTTACCTTGAGGGGGGAATTGTAAGATCCTCAGAGACAAAGCTGCCTGATGTGGGCGGAGTCCTGGTTTAGGGGAGCCAATCTGCTCATGTCTAGTAATAATCTTTTTATCTCTATTTTAGTAGATGGACGGGAGATGAGGAAAACCTCAGAGGATTGTCTCACTTTGTCTCCAGACTGTAAAGTAGAAGATGAGGACATCACACAGTATAGTCCAGGAGAAAACCCGGCTACCTCAAATGTCCATCCGGCACCACACACTGTAGATGGACCATCGTATTCCTCTTATCCTGAGGAACCTCAGACTGTGCGGGACGGTGCCGTCCTTCCAACAGAGAAGAGGTTTTCCTGTACTGAGTGCGGGAAATGTTTTTCACAGAAGTCTCGTCTTTACAAACATCAGAGATCTCACACGGGGGAGAAGCCATATTCTTGTCTTGATTGCGGAAAATGTTTTTCAGACAAGTCCAGACTTTACAGACATCAGAGATCTCACACAGGTGAGAAGCCATATTCTTGTTCTGAGTGCGGCAAACACTTTGTAGAGAAATCAGTACTTGTGACACATCAGAGATCTCACACGGGGGAGAAACCATATTCCTGTCCTGAGTGTGGGAAATGTTTTTCAGTGAAATCCTATCTTTACATACATCAGAGAAGTCACACAGGGGAGAGGCCTTTTTCCTGTCCTGAGTGTGGG
This sequence comes from Lithobates clamitans, assembly GCA_037952925.1. Classification (NCBI taxonomy): domain Eukaryota; kingdom Metazoa; phylum Chordata; class Amphibia; order Anura; family Ranidae; genus Lithobates; species Lithobates clamitans. The sequence continues at coordinate 16,875 of JBBGZY010003282.1, forward strand.
AAATGTTTTGCACAGAAGTCCCATCTTTACACACATCAGAGATCTCACACGCAGGAGAAGCCGTATTCGTGTCCTGAGTGTGAAAAATGTTTTTCAGATAAGTCCAGTCTTTACAGACATCTGAGATCTCACACAGGGGAGAAACCGTATTCCTGTCCTGAGTGCGGAAAATGTTTTTCACGGACGTCCAATCTTTACACACATCAGAGATCTCACGCAGGGAAGAAGCTATATTTCTGCCCTGATTGTGGGAAATGTTTTTCACGTAAGTCCAATCTTTACACACATCAGAGAGTGCACACGGGGGAGAAGCCATATTCCTGTCCTGAGTGCGGGAAATGTTTTTCAGTGAAGTCCACTCTTTCCAGACATCAGAGATCTCACACAGGGGAGAAGCCACTTTCCTGTCCTGAGTGTGGGAAATGTTTTTCACGGAAGTCCCATCTTCACACACATCAGAGATCTCACACGGGGGAGAAGCCATATTCCTGTTCTGTGTGCGGGAAATGTTTTTCAGATAAGTCCAGTCTTTACAGACATCATAGATCTCACACAGGGGAGAAGCCACTTTCCTGTCCTGAGTGAGGGAATTGTTCCTCACAGAAGTCCTGTCTTCCTGTACATCAGAGATCCCACACAACACTCGAGGTGTTTTAGTGCCTTGAGTGTGGGAAATGTCTTCTATATGAATGTTGCTGGACATCACAGGTCTCATGTGGGGAAGAAGCACACCCTGATATACACCTCAGATATACTCCATGGCTGATCGTCATCATGTAAGAAACAGTTCATAAGGAGATCAGAGACCACCAAAGACATGGATGAAGTGTTGTACCGTGTTGGCCATTGATAGCAGTAGAAAAATAAAAATAGAGTCATTACCTTTCATCCATTTTGTAGCTTTTGTAAATATTTAGCAGTCTATTAAAAAAAAATTGTTAAATGAATGTTGCACGCATTCCTCCAGCTGTGACAAATATTAGTAATTTTGTTTGTAATTCAACAAATATTTTATTAGAAAGGAGGTGAAGTTAGATGGGCCCAAGGGCCTAGGAATACACAAAGGGGCAGTGAATACAATCATCAGTAACATCCAATTGTAGAAACAATATCCAACATAATAAAGATATGTAAAAACTGATATTCAAAGACTGTGACGGAGCGAGCGTCTTGTCTCTATGACCAACATTTCAAAGCTCATCATGGAAACTAGTTCAAGTAATAATTTTAGGACGTGTGTACTGAGATGTAGAACAAAAGAGAGGTGGCAGAACAAGCCCCAGAAACTAAAGTATCGGTCATATTTTATTTCATACAATAATTTCCTATTATGTTTGGTACCCTCTAGTGGCAATAATGTAGTATTGCTCCACTTTTCCCAATAGAGGTATTTTAGGGAAAATACCTCATTATGGCTTCTAGATGGAGCTGGCGATCATAGGAAATCACTGTGTTAATTAAATGATGGCCCAAATTTATAACAGCTGGGAAAATGCTTGTTATGCTCCTCCATCATATTTTCTATTTATTGCATACTTACCAACAGTCCTGATTTTCCCCAGGATATTGGCTTTGTCCCGGTGTTCCGTGATGAATCTGTGCCGCTGCTAGAGATCTGGGGTCACCACCATTTTCATTCTCGTTGAGGCCGAGGGGAAGAAACAAGAGGCAGAGCCTGGGTTGTGGGCCAGGCTGCGGGGCGGGGGTTTGGTGGCAGCTCCATTTCTATTGGCAGCCACTTTCATTGCCACCCGGGCTCCGCCTCTTGTTTTTTTCCCCTTGGCCTCCAGGAGAGCTGCTCTTTGCAAAAATGGCGGCGGAGACAAAATCACCAGTGCTGACTCCGGACCTCTAGTGGTGGCTCTGGCGATACAGCAGAATGGAGGTCTCAGAATCTGGTGGCAAGCTGCATCTTGATGACAAATAGGGATGAGCTTGATGTTCGAGTCGAAAGCATGTTCGCCAAACAGCGAACAATATGGGGCGTTTGTGGGAAAATCTATATATAATATAGTGCAGTGTACAATATATAATATTCAGAATTAAGAAAAAAAAAGGCATGGGTTCTCCCATCCATACCAGGCCCTTTGGGTCTGGTATGGATTTTGGGGGGGACCCCCCCGCCATTTAAAAAAAATGTGGCTGTTTTTTTTCAATGATTTTTTATGTATATTCACGAGATCCCGCAATACATTACAGCCGCAAGCAGTTTTAAATTACATTTTTTCCTTTAGAAACGTCATTTTGCTGCGGTACTATTCTAACCATGGGAAAAATGCGCTACTTTACAGGAAGACTAAGGACACCCCCCAGGCACAATATTTAAAGGAATATTTCATTTTTATTCCTTCACTTTAGGCATTTTTAAAATCACTGCTCCTGAAAAAATGGCTGTTTTAAAAACTTTTTTTTGCATTGATACATGTCCCCTGGGGAAGGACACGGGTCCCCAAACACTTTTGATGGCAATGATTTGCATATAAGCCTTTAAAATTAGCACTTTTGTTTTTTCACATTCGTGTCCCAAAGACTTTAACAGTGCATGCATGTTCGCACAAATTTTTTGTCTGCAAGTTCTGGTGCAAACTGAACCGGGGAGGTGTTCGGTTCATCCTTAGTGGTGAACAGACAGTTTAGTTCAGAACAGTCACAGACTGCAGAAAACCCTGTGTCACTGTGAACTTGAACCTCATCCCTACCAGGGATCAGCCAGTCTGTCCGGGTTCCATTCATTGGCCTCTCTGAACCCCCCCTCTTCATAAGTATATTTGTGCATACATTTTCAGAGACTGCAAACTTCAAACCTGCAGGATTTACTGTGAAATCAAAGTAACACCAAACCCTACCCTCACCCCTGGTGAGTACAAGTGTAGACATTATTCCCTCATCGCTCTGAAGTCATCCATATGTAGCGCCATCCTAGGTCAGGTGATAGAAGTGAACACTTAATTGTGTTTTGCCTACTCTGAGTTCTGCAGCTGCAGGCTTGTCTGTCTCCCGTCTTTCCAGAATCTTCTGGAAACATAGTGAGCAGGAGAGGGCAGAGTCTGAGCTGGCCCTGGATACAGCTTCAGTCAATCCTCCATTGAGAATAATGGCCAGCAGGGGCTGTAAGGTGTATATAAGGCTGAGAGCAGAGAGTTGCCAGTTCCTTTTGCCTGATGAGCGTGACCCAGTATGGAAATGCTGTTAAACCTTCCAAGGTTCAGGAGAAGCCTTAAGAAGTCCTGGATGGTTCTCGCTCAGTGGGGAGCCATAGGATCACCCCTAAAGTCACCAGAATATTCAAGGCAACAATCTAGAGAGGATCCATTTGGGATATCTTGTGTCAGAGACACAAGGAGGCCTTCAGTCTGCCTGGATCACAGTGAGTAGGCGTCAGAGAATCCTGAGCAAATGACTGTTGCTTGTGCACCCTTTCTGGATAGAAGGACAGTTCTAAACCAAGATGCCAGGACTGTGCCTTAGGGAAGAGAAGGCCCCTGTGCTTAAACTGTGTGCTACCTTTATGTAGAGGGAAATAGCTGCTTCAAGATACTGCCCTCATTCATGTTGTTGGGTTCTGGGCATCCCAAAGCTTTTCCCAATCCCTTTCCCAGTTCTACAAAACAATAAAAAGACACTATCTGCCTGATTACTGTCTGAGGAGAGTTTGATGCATCTGACTGAAAATACCCTGTGCCTAGTCGCTTGCTCCATAACCTGGGATCAGATCGGAGGACCAAGTCAGGGGTCCATTACACATACATAGGAAGACGCCAATAATACTGTACACTGGACTATTGAATCAATCAGTATGATCAGATCTTATTGATCGGAAGTTATAGAATTGTAGATCCTCCATCTCAGTCTGAAGAAGGAGAACTCTTCTGTGAAAGGTGGAGGTCTGTCCATGGTCTGTCTGTACAATCTGTTGGTGGAATCTGTAGTAGATAACCGGTGGTTTAGGTCTCCCCAGATTAGGAATCCCACCAGACAGTCTATGTATGGTGGATGTGTACATGGAGACAATGGATTATCACATCAAAGTCTGAGGAGTGTTTCTGATGGAGAGTCTTTTTATTCTTATATAATGAGGTTTTACTGGAATTGTAAAAAAAAAGAATTGTTGGGCATTTTCTGTTGATTATTCTAAATACCAACATAGTGACCCCTCAAAAATCCTCCATCACTCCAAATTCACACCCCCATGCACACAGCCTGAGGAAGGTTAAGACTCGATCTGTTCTCTGTATATAAAGAGGAAGTTGGAAGCACAGAGCAATGAGTTGTGTAAGAAGTAACTGATGGCAGAGCAGGCTCCAATAGAGAAAGTAGAAGAAATCTCCCTCCCCTTTTCCTGCATTAGGAAATCATTGTACGTAAAGTTCAGATTAACTTCTTATTCACACAAATTCATTATACATACAGTAGAAGAAGTTGGACTCTCTTGGTGCCATGGTTCCAGGTTTTATCTTCCAGAATCTTCTGTGATTGGACTCTTCAACTTTCTAGAACTATTTCTTTAGTCGTACATCACAGGACACAGAGCCATAGTAATTACTATGTGGGTTATAGTCCACCTTCAGGTGCTGGACACTGGCACACCCTAAACAGGAAGTTGCCTCCCTATATAACCCCTCCCACTACTGGGAGTATCTCAGTTTTTTCACCAGTGTCTAGGTGTTGGTCATGAGTGAAGATGTGCTGTGCTGAGCTCCTCTGGAGCAATCCTTGCTGGGGCTAGCTATGCAGCTGGATCCATTTAAAGTGTCTTTTAGGCCAAATTTAATGGTACCCGGGCCTCGTATCCGAAGAAACAAGGTTCTCTTTTTAGAGAGCTGGACCCTGGGATCCAGTACTTTGGTATTTTAAAGCCATGAAGTTTTACTTGTGGGGTGCTATTGCAGGTCCAGAATTGTGGGTTCCCTGAGGGTCCCCGGTTCCTGAAGGTTTGGTAACGGAACCCACTGTGAAGCGTGAAGATTGGGTCTGTTGGTTTTACCACAGAAAACCCTGCGGCGGGAAAGGTAAGTGGAGTTTTTCTAAGGAATTTTTACATTTTCTTATGAAATGTTTCCTTTAAAGAAGTAAATGTTGTCATGCCTAAGTGTCACCACCGGGGGCTGTATGGAGCACGTACCTTCTCATGCTTTGCTCAGAGTCACGCTGTGTCACAGAAGCAGCAGACTTTTTTCCTCTGGCTAGCAGGCAGACCTCTGGTAAGTTTGGGGGGTTTTGCTTCCTCCAGACACCCCCACCTGATCTGAACTCTTCCCCTCTTCAAGAGGCTGATATAAGGGGGAACTAAAAACAATCGGCAATGCCGTTTTCTTTCACCACCTCTACACGGTGGCCGCTTCCAGGTCTCCTCCACGCCATCCCTCCCTCACTCAGCCAATCCCCTTGGATCGGAGGCCTGTGCTTGCGCGGGTAAACTCTTTTTTTTTAGAAAAAGAAAGGAGGGGAGCGTGATATGACGTGGGGGCGGGTCTCAGCGCGGCTTTGGCATCCTCCAACATGGGAGTGTGTTTTTAAAAGAAAAACTCAATTTGTGCTGGCTGCAAAATTGTCAGAGAGACATAAGAGCAAAGAAGAGCATGAAAGAGGTTTTGGTGATTCATGCATTTCCTATTTGACACACTTACTATTTGCATCAGGCTGAGCATTAATAGCAGCGGCAGTAGCTGGACTATTGCTCAAGCAGTGGATGCGATTTTTTTCTGGTAGTACCTCTTCTTTGTGCATCGGGCTATGGTCAGAAGGGGGAGTTGAAACCCCAAAAAAAGAGCTAAAAGGGTCTCTCTCAAGCTCTGGAAAGCCTACTCATCTCTACAAATGGCATCCTCCGAGAGAGGGTGGCTGGTCAGAGTGAGCATCAGGGCCATGAAATGCCTGCAACTGTTTTTAACACGGCAGCCCCTGTTTATTTTTTGATAATTGGAAAAAAAAAAAGTTTAACAATTTTAATCGCATCCCAGTGTGGGTCAAAATGCGACAGGTTTTTCTTCCTTTACCCAGGACCCTCAAACTGAGGAACTAGGGGCAGGAGAAGACAAATTCCCTCAAGGGACCGTGGTGAGGCTGATGACTCCTCTTCTGAGGTGTCAAATGCGGGAGAATCAGCTGTTCCAATCTTAAGATTGATGGTACAATTTCTTGCTGAATGATCGCTCCACGTTTATGTACCCTTAACTGAGTGTTTGGGTTCACTAAAGCCTCCTCAAGCTGTGCATGCCTTTTCCTGTCCATTCATTGCTGGAAAATCTTTTTTGTATCTGAGAGGATCACCCAGATAAGCATTTTTTTCCCTCCTAAAAAGTTTTCACACTTTATCCTATAGCGGATGAAATTTACTAAGTAGGGTATACCAGCAATTAACACTGCTATATCCTCTGTGAATAAGTTTGACTTGTCCGGCAGACAATACTCAAATGCTTAGGGATCCAACGGATAAAAAGGTGGAATTCCTATTGAAAGCAGCCTACAATGCAAAGAGGGCCAGCCCTTTACGGAATGGGCTCATCAGATGTCCCGATCGGTAGATGCATGGTTCTCCGGCTGTCAGGCAACTGCCTTAATGGATGCTGCCCAACTGATCCTACTGGAACAGTTTTACAACCAATCCCCTAGTGAGGTTCGCCAGTGGGTCCAAGACCAAAAGCCCTTGACGGTAGACAAAGCAGCGGAACTAGCCGACCAGTATATGGATACCCAGAGATCCCACCAACTGGAGCCTCACGGCATCTCCAGACCACCGCCAACACCTGCCCATATCCAGCCATCCACCCAGCAGTCAGTCGCCCTCCCTGCAATGGCCCGACCGGATATACCCATCAAAAAGATCGGGCCTCATTGTTATGGGTGTAATCAAATGGGACACCAACGAGCTAACTGTCCTCAAAATGTCAACGTCACTTCATGGAACCATGCTGCCCCTGGCCCAGCCCGAGCGGCTGCTCATTACTTGGAAGCCACTCCACCATCTACCTCAACTGGCTGGGGTGAAGAGGAATTTGGGCTACTCCAGGAGGTGAACCCAATACAAGCTGCTGCCGATGACAATTGTAGGAATCACCGACACGCCGTATGGATGAATGGGCGACCCGCCCAAGGACTCAGGGACAGCAGAGCTAATAATACTTTGTTACTTTTGTAACCAACCCAGGATGGTTACAATGACTGGGTTACCCAGGAGGTCCATAGCTGTGGAGTTATGAAAGATATACCCGCAGATGTTCTACTTGGAAATGATTTGGGACGTCTTTCTTCATCTCTCCATATGGATTTATCGCCAGAAGCCTTCCCTGTGACCACCCGGCAGCAAGCAAGACCAGCGGAGGAGGCACTCGATGATGGGACCCAGGTGAGACCTAACTTTCCTAACCCTGACCAGACTGTACCACCCTTTACCTGGGCTCCCCCAACTGACTTTACCTGAGAACTACTATCTTACTCGACTTTAGCTAGTTACCAGAGAGGGCAGGGATGGACCGCGGTGGATTAGAAAGGGAATGGATAGAGTGGGATAGGGAATTACTTTATTGGGTGACCGAAGGGAAGGGATCTCATCCAGTGCCCAAGCGACAGCTGGTCGTGCCACAGAAATATCGGCGCAACCTGCTTAGCATTGGACATGACATTCCCCTAGCTGGTCACTTTGGAGTGACCAAAACTGTTCACCGTTTGACTTAGCTATTCTTCTGGCCAGGGATAACTGGGGATATTAGACAGTATTGCCGTAGACCTAATAGGACCATTACCCCGACCCAGTCCCTCTGGGAAGAGATATATCTTGATGGTGGTGGATTATGCTACTCGTTACCCGGAGGCAGTTCCTCTGACAAACATATATGCAGTAGTGGAGTCCCTGCTCTGAATCTTTGCCAGGGTGGGTTTCCCTCAAGAGATTATCTCAGACCAAGGGACTCAGTTTACTGCGAAACTAACCCAGCAGTTGTGGAAGCTCTGTGGAATTAAGCCTATACACAGCTCTCCCCACCATCCCCAGACTAATGGACTATGTTCAATGGAACGCTAAAGCAATTGCTGCGGCGTTCGCAACTTCTCACCGAGATTGAGAGAAATTTCTGCCACACCTCCTGTTCGCTTATAGGGAAGTGCCTCAGGAATCTACGGGGTTCTCCCCATTTGAGTGATTGTATGGGAGACGGGTAAGGGGGCCACTAGATCTACTTAGAGCCCATTGGGAAGGAGGTGTAGGGGCTGAAGAGACCTCTGTGGTAGGGTACGTACTAGCGCTCAGGGACCGGCTGAACTCATGGACACCGTATGGGAGAACCTTTAGACCGCACAGGGGCGGCAGAAGTGGTAGTATGATCTACTACCGGGAACCGCACCTTGGCTGTAGGCCAGAAAGTTCTTGCCCTCAAGCCTACCAAGTCGGACAAATTGCAGGCCTCTTGGCAGGGACCCTACAAGGTAGTGCAGCAAATGTGTGACACTACCTACCTGGTAGCTAAGTGCTCAGATGAAAGAGTCCGGCAGACCTTCCATGTGAACATGCTCAAGGTGTACCAAGAGAGGCCTGAGGAGATAGCTGCCATATGTGCTCCAGCCGGGGAAGATTCCGAGAACCTTCTTCTGCCAGAGCTACCGGTGAGAGATGGGGACAGAGCAGGTGTAGAGACAGTGAGGTTAGACGGGCAGCTAGGGCCGGAGCAGCAGGACCAGACCAGGCTGGTCTTTAGGCAGCATCACTAAATGTTTTCCACCAAGCCTGGACACACCACTATGACAGTGCACCAAGTTTAAACCCTGGGACAACCACCTATCCGGCAGGCCGCTAACGGGTACCTGAGTCAGTGAGAGAGGGTATGAGGCAGAAGATAAAGGAAATGCTCAATTTAGGAGTCATCGAGCCCTCCAACAGCCCCTGGGCATCCTCAGTAGTGTTAGTGCCAAAGCGGGATGGTACTATCCGCTTCTGCATAGATTACCGCCGACGAAACGACTGCACATAGACTGATGCCTACCCTGTGCCCCGGGTCGATGAAGTGTTAGACTGCATCGTGCAAGGTAATTTCCTAACTACCCTTGACCTATGCAAAGGGTACTGGCAGAATCCTCTGGACCCGGAATCTGTTTCGAAGTCAGCATTTATCACCCCCTTTGGCTTGTAAGGTCATGCCATTTGGAATGAAAAATGCTCCGGCGACGTTCCATACTATAGGATGTTTGTTCCCGACTATAGCATGATAGCTAAACCCCTGACTGAATTGACCAGAAAGAATCTTCCCCGCCAGATCCTGTGGTCCCCAGAGTGTGAAAATGCTTTCCAGCGCCTGAAAAATGTTTTTTGGTTTCTGCCCCAGTTTTGGCTGCTTCTGACCCAAACAAACATTTTTGTGTAAATACAAATGCTTCCACCTTCAGTTTGTCAAGTGGGAGCTGACGGCAGTGAGCACCCTGTTGTCTACATCAGTCACAAGCTACTAGCCAGGGAGGTGGAGTATGCAGCCGTAGAAAAAGAATGTTTGGCTCTGGTGTGGGCCTTGAAAAAACTTCAGCCATATCTCTATGGACGATCCTTCACAGTGCTCACCGACCACAACCCTTTGATCTGGTTAAAACGAGTATCCGGGGACAACGGAGGCTTATTGAGATGGAGTCTTGCCCTACAGCCCTACAACTTTACTGTGCAGTACAGGCCGGGCTGACAAAACGGCAACGCAGATGGACTTTCGCGGCAAACTGAACTTTGATTGTACTATAGCTCCCGGACATCCCCAAGCTGACCCGTATTGGATCTAGCCGAGTCTGCAGGACTATGAAACAGGGGGGGAGTATTGTCACGGACTTTGGGCTACAGCATAACCATGGCCTGGAGAACTCTGTGTTATAATGTGTTCTTAAATTATCCAGAGCTGGTCACTAACTGCTTGTGGCTTCTTTTTGCAAGTTAGTCTGGGGACCTGGACTGTCTAAAGAGGGGCTTGGCTATGATAATAGGACTAGCTCTACTGTGTAAGGTGACCTTTGTCTGAGATAATGGGAGTAGCCCTTATATGATGGTTTGCTGTATAAATTCAGTGTGTTTCTAAAAATAAAGCAATTCATTTTCTGGTGTACTCAAAGACAGGTGTTGTCTGGTCCTTGGGGTTTCTATAGCCAGATCCATTGGTCTCGTGTTCCAGGACTTGAGAAGCAGCTTCTTGGCGGAAATACCCAACAGGGTTTTCGGAGTCTGTCACAGCATCCTTGATGGGCACTGATTGGCATACATGGTGGGCACAGCTGGGCATCACTGGCGACCATTGCTGATGGGCCTGTACTGATAATCAATGCTGAATATCAGTGCAGATCCCCCCCATCAGCAGAGACGCTGATTGGCTCTCCTCTACTCATGCCTTGTCAGCATGAATAGGGAAAATCCGATAACCGGCACTTCCTGGTTACGATGTGATTAGCTTTGATTTGACACAGCTGATCATATGGTAAAGAGCCTACGTCATAGGCTCTCTACCTAGATTGGAGATGCGGGGTGTCAGAGTGACACACCGCAGCACCGATCGCCACACGCCCGAGCAGCTAATTCTTCTGGATGTCATATGACGTCCAGTCAGGATAATGGAACCCCCGCTTGGCAGTCATTCTGGTATAGGGCAGGCGGGAAGGAGTTCAAAAATAATTTTAGGCCTGAAGATTATATAAAACCCCCAAAATATGATATATTTTCTGAAATCAGAAACCACAGAGAATAAAATAATTTTAGTTCCAATTTTTTATGTCACACAATATTATTGCAAAAGTCTAGGAAACGCGAAATTTCAGTAAAAAACACACTAAAGTTAATTTCAGGGGCACAAAAACACAATAAATTACCCAATTTTTTTGGCTAAAATAGAAAAGCCGAGGTTGCACCGGGTAAATAGATACCCAACATATTACCTTAAATTTGTGTGCGCCTGTGAAACGGTGACAGAATTAAGTACACTATATTTTCTATAGGCGATGCTTTAAAAGTCCCCCTATAGGTCATCAGTTTAGTGTTACGGAGCAGGTCTGGTGATAGAATTATTACTCTCATTCTAGTGTGTGCGGAGATATGTAACATGTGTATCGCAATCAACGTTTTCAGGCGTAGGTGCCCCAATGTGTGAGTTTATGTTTGTATTTGTGGGGGCGGGACCTCAAATTTCTTTCCGGGGGGGCTAATTTAATTTTGTACAATTTAAAAGAAAAAAAAATTATTTTTTTTTCATCACATAGAGCAGCCTTTTTCAACCAGGGTGCCTTGAGGAGGTTTCTTCAAGGGTGCCTTGGCTAAATGCCTAAAAAATGTCCCAAAATTGTATACAAGTCGGAGGGTGGATGAAGTTACACAAAGCCTCAGGTTTTCATTGCACACCATTACAACCTTCTAGCTGCCAACCTCCTAACGACCAATGACATCATGAGCTGATAAGGAGAATGTCAGTTTCCTGAATATCATCCTTGTGTGACCCTCCCCCTTCCCTCTCTCCATCAGGTTTGGGGTCTCGTTAGAGAAACATTGGAATACTAGTCAGTACCAGTTTGAAAAAGTGTATTTGCTTTGGAAGAATAAATCACTTATAACATTTTATAGGGTGCCTTGATGTGCCATAATGTGATGATCTTTTGGTGACAGGTTCTCTTTATTGAGACATCCAGAATCTAAAAGATCCTCCAATGTCTCCTCTGTGCTCCACTGTATGTTATGTAATACAGATCGCACTGCAGTATATCCTTTCCTACCCTTGATAGCCGGGCAACTGTAATCGGAGACCCGGAAGTGATGTCATACATGTCACTTCCGGGTCAGGAACAAGAAGGGGAGGAGAGCGGATGTGTGTCCTCTCTCCTCCCTCCCCTCTACCCATCATCATCCGCTATGCTGGTCCCGGGTCCCAGATGGGTAAGAGGAGCCCGGGATACATAGCGGGTGTGTGTCGGGGGGGGCACTTTACCGGGGGGGTGTGGAAACATTCGCTCAGCCACCCGAATGCTTCCATCCGACAAGTAATCCTGCTCCTTGTTTGCCTGCAGCAGGGCTAAATGTTAAAAAAAAAAAAAAAAACATCCGGTCCTCAGAACTGCATGTCCCGGGTGTCAGGCGATAGGAATTGTACATCCCTGAGTTCATAAGGAGATCAGAGACCACCAAAGACATGGATGAAGTCTTGTACCGTGTTGGCCATTGATAGCAGGAGAAAAATAAAAATGGAGTCATTACCTTTCATTGACATTTTTTGGTGTAATCTTTCAAAAACACTTAGAGGTCTATTAAAAAAAAAAAAAATAGTTGAACGAATGTGAACAGCATTCACCCAGCCAAGATGAATATTGGATGTATTTTATTTCATACACTGATTTCCTTGGCTCCATCTAGTGGCCATAATGCGGTATTGTGCTATTTTTTACTAATGGAGGTATGTCAGGAAAAATACCCCATTATGGTCACTAGATGGAGCTGACAATCATAGGAAATCACTTTGCTGCATTATGGCCCGAAAATGTAATGACTGGATGAAGGATTGTCACATTCGTACCATTCATTTTCTATAAGTAGACCCCTTAGTTTCCTTCATGTCTTCATACTAATACCTGAGATCATACTCATACACTTAAAATTGCCAAAACATCACACAGACCCCCCGAGGTATATATACAAGGCATATCTCACCCCATAGATAGCCCATATCTTCAGTAAGACATTATTTACTGGCATACTCTTTTTTTTGTTCATCTCATTTTTATATGAGGCCAATAGATGGGAGGAGAGACAGATATACCCCCATCTCTTGATACCAGGTGGTGTTGGTGAGTAGACCTTGAATGTATATATCCTCTATACAGCCTGGAGCCTTATATGAATGTAGGAGGAGATTATAACCCTCATATTGTCTATATGTATATATCAAGAGGAGTTTCACTATTTAAACTTGGTAGATGTTAATCACTTCAGTACCGGGCACTCCCCGCCCCCCCCGCCCCACTCCTGCCCAGGCCAATTTTCAGCTTTCAGCGCTGTCGCATTTTGAATGACAATTGCGCAGTCATGCTACACTGGACCCGAACTACATTTTTATCATTTTGTTCCCACAAATAGAGCTTTCTTTTGGTGGTATTTGATCACCGCTGGGATTTTTGATTTGTTTTGCTAAACGAATTAAAAAAGACTGAAAATTTTGAAAAAAAAAAAGTTTTTCTTTGTTTCTGTTATAAAGTTTTGTAAATAAGTATGTTTTCTCCTTCACTGATGAGGGTGCACTGACTGGCACTGATAAGGTGGCACTAATGGGCACTTATAGGCAGCACTGATCGGTGGCACTGATAGATGGCTCTGATAGGCAGAACTGATGAGGATGCACTGGCAGGCATTACTACTGGGCACCTCTAATGGCCACTGATTGGCACCTCTAATGGTCATATCTGGTGGTCCTGGGTGGCATCCATAGGGTGGGCTGCACTGATACTCAGCACAGACCTCCCCTGACAGGAGAGGAGCCAATCGTCACTCCTTTACTCACATCTGTCAGTGCGAGTGGAGGGAAAGCTGATACACGGCTCTTCCTGTTTACACTGTGATGAGTTGTGATTGGACACGGCTGATCACGTGGTAAAGAGCCTCCGTCAGAGGCTCTTTACTAAGATCGGTGATGTGGTGTGTCAGATTGACACGCCAACGATCACTGCGCACCCCCATGGGCTTATCCTGCTGGACATCATATGACGTCCAGCCAGAATAACTTAACCACTTTGCGCACGTCATTCTGTTATATGGCAGGCGGGAAGTGATTAATATTACCACGTAGAGATAAAACGTTGATTCGTATATAATGGCATTGACCTCATCCTATAAGTATACCTGATATGGTCATATACACACCTTTTATGATTTATAATAAAACCCCTTTCACACTTGGGGCGTTTATCAGGTGTTTTAGCGCTAAAAATAGCGCCTATAAAGTCCTTGAAAAATGCCTCATCTGCAGTCCCAGTGTGAGAACCTGAGTGCTTTCACACTGGGGCGGTGTGCTTGCAGAATGTTAGAAAAAGTCCTGCAAGCAGCATCTTTGGAGCAGTTTGCAAGCGGTGTACACACTGATCCTCCAGCGCCCCTGCCCATTGGAATGCATGGGTGGCGCTGCTGGAGCACCTGCAAAGCGCTTTGGCAACGGCCCCACACAGGTGCTTTTAACCCCTTTTAGGGGGGGAAAGCGCCCCACTCCAGCCTGAATGGCAGGGCCAAGGCACCACTATAACAGTGGTAAAGCACCGCTAAAACTAGCGGCGCTTTACTGCTGCCACTCCCACCACCCCAGTGTGAAAAGGGCTATAGAGGTTAAAGCGGGGGTCCACCTATCTATTGTTTTTTTTTCTTTTTTGAGTTAATTCACAAACTTTTCTTCTCAGCATTAAATACTCACATATTTTGTGTAATATGTCAGCCTGTGTCAGATTTCGTTGGAAAGAATAACTTATATTATTCACTGCAGGCGGTTTCCATCTTCATTGTGGGCATTTGAAGCCCACAAGCATTTATTTCCTGGATGCGGTGAATGCTGGTGGAGGTGGAGATCTCACTTCCACCCAGGAAGTCTCTATGGAAGACAGGAAGTGAGTTCAGGAACAGGCAGGAAGTGATGTCAGGTACAGACAGGAAGTTCCGGGTGAGGAGTCAGTCAGGAGGAAGTAGAGAGGAGACATTGCTGGAAGAGACTAGAGAGGAGACGTTACTGGAAGTGGCATTAGAGGAGGTAATAAGATCTTATTTTCTATTTACACCCAGTAACCCCCCGTCATGTCCGTCCTCTTCCTCCATAGTCACTGTGATGTCTTTTATCTCCAGCAGATGATGATACACACATATATAGTGTGGGAACCTAGATTAACCCCTTCAGGGTCAGAACACTTCCCCACTTGTGGGGCCAGAACATTCTCTTCATTTTGGAGGTGTGTCACCTTTCCCACCAATCACCTTCTCACCTCATCAGTCTATACTAACGGGTTATATGACTTTTATTAGTGGTGGGGGATGGGGGGGTTATTTAGGGGGGATTGGAATATGTATGTCTTTATTTTAAGATTCAAATAGGAAGAAAAAGGGAAAAATATAATTTGTAGTAAATGTCCTGAAAACGAATGTCTCCATAATGATCCCAGTCTCAGATATTCATCCTAAAATGTGATCAGTAAAATCTCCGGAGTACACGGAGATCACAGGAATATGATGTGTCCTGGCAAAGCCTAAAGACAACGTTCATCTTTTATTTAGGAGATGTGTGACGCACCCGGGAGAAATTACTCTGTGTACAGAACCCTCACGGAGCGCCCCTCACAGCCCCTTTTACCTATGTCCCTCCAATCCAAGTCAGAGAATCCTATGACATCACACTGGCCTCACAGCTCCTCCTCTCAATGTCCTTCCATCCAGTCAGAGAATCCTATGACATTACACTGACCTCACAACTCCTCCTCGCAATGTCCTTCCATCCAGTCAGAGAATCCTATGACATTACACTGGCCTCACAACTCCTCCTCCCAATGTCCCTTCAATCCAAGTCAGAGAATCCTATGACATCACACTGGCCTCACAACTCCTCCTCCCAATGTCCTTCCATCCAGTCAGAGAATCCTATGACATTACACTGGCCTCACAACTCCTCCTCCCAATGTCCCTCCAATCCAAGTCAGAGAATCCTATGACATCACACTGGCCTCACAACTCCTCCTCCCAATGTCCTTCCATCCAGTCAGAGAATCCTATGACATCACACTGACCTCACAACTCCTCCTCCCAATGTCCTTCCATCCAGTCAGAGAATCCTATGACATCACACTGGCCTCACAACTCCTCCTCCCAATGTCCTTCCATCCAGTCAGAGAATCCTATGACATCACACTGACCTCACAACTCCTCCTCCCAATGTCCTTCCATCCAGTCAGAGAATCCTATGACATCACACTGGCCTCACAACTCCTCCTCCCAATGTCCTTCCATCCAGTCAGAGAATCCTATGACATCACACTGACCTCACAACTCCTCCTCCCAATGTCCTTCCATCCAGTCAGAGAATCCTATGACATCACACTGACCTCACAACTCCTCCTCCCAATGTCCCTCTCACAAGCAAAAGCAAGATTGTTGGTCCCATAAGTCCTTGCAACAAGCTTTCTGTTTCATACCCCATGGGACACAGAGTTAGGCTAATATTCATTACCTGCTGGGTTATACTTCATCTCCAGGTGAATGGACACTAATAGGCATAAAGGACTTTAGACAGGAAGTGATCCCCTATATAACCCCTCCCATACAGGAAGTACTTCAGTTTTATACCAGTGTCTGCAAGGTGGATGGCACGGTTGTTTGAGCTCCAGGTCTCTTGTCCCACAAACAGTTCTTAAATGAATCAAGGTATTGACCGATCAGATCCATTTGACACAGGCTCTATATGCTTAGATAAATGGTACCCGAGCCTCGCAAAGAAGACTCAAGATCCTGCGAGGTTTTGCCTGTAATGCGGCCTCCGGGCGCTGGACCCTGCAAAGTGGAATCCTGGACACCAGAGCGCTAAGGCATTCCTGCAGGGTTCTGTACAGGTCCAAGGGAGTGGAACATGAAAGGGGTACCCAGTCCTTGAAGGACCTCAAGTGATAGGAACCCACCATGATGGGTGAAGATTGGGCTCTTAGTTTCTAAGCTGCCATGTGCCTGCACGGGTAAGTGAAACCCTTATTTAATTATTGTGGGGTGTCCCAGTGATTGTAACAATCAGTCAAGCTAGCTAGAGGCTGAACACCTGTGTGCGGGGAGTTTTGGGCTAGCTGTGGGTGTTTGCAAAGTGTACCTTTTTTGCTTGTGTCTGGCTTTTACCTGTATGATGGCGCACAACAGTGCACCATTTCGCCTTGGTTCACCATGGTGCACGTACGTTCACAAGAGCACCGCTAGGCTCAGCAGTTTGGCGGCCATGATGAACACTGCTTTGCCGCACATGCGCCATAGTCTTTATCTGGGCGCACAAAGCTTATTTAAGCTGTGTATGCCTACACAGAGAAGGCTCTGAACCAGGCATTTTCAGCAATTCTTTTCTCCTTACCCGGGTCACGTGAGTCACCAGGTGTTGCTTGGCAGGCTAAAGGTGCTTAGCAGGATTGTTGCATAGGGGCTTGGTGAGCCCTATTAAAGGGTCTCCCTTCTGGGGTGTGTTAATACTACACCCAGGTACTCTCTTTTTGTGGCTAGTAAATGTCTTCAAAAAAGAGGAGTGGGACTAACACTACAGGAAATGGTACACCTATGTCGTCAGTAGTTCCTGATGAACCTAGTCGTATTGCTAGTGTTGTATCCCCTGAGAGACCAGAGGCTTCCAGGCAATCTGAGCCACTGCGCCTATCTGGTATTGTGCCTACAGTCAACGCTGCTGCTTCACCCTTTATCACCAAGGATGAACTGTCCTCAGCCCTAGCCGGGTTAGAGTACAGGATTGCTGGCATGATTGCCTCCACCCCGCAGGGTGGCAAGAAGCGTGACAGATCCCCCTCCCCGAAGCCTACTAGTTTGGAGCACGAATGGGTTGAGGATGGGGAAGAGCTAAAAGCTCAGGATTCTGTGGAGGGCCTGGCGGATGAGACTGCTTCTGAGCAATCTGGACAAGAAGATATCCACTTAATGTCTGCCTCTCAGTTGCAGAGGCTTTTGATCCTAAATTACCGTAAAAGTTTGTTCTGCCTTTAGGTTGCCTCTTGCAGAGCCCCCTGGTACTCTTTGGGGTCCCTGAGGCCTCCTCAGGCCACACAGGCTTTCCCTGATTGATTGGGAACATCCTGACAGGATTATTGTTCCTCTTAGGAGGTTTTCCCTTTTATATCCCAGGGATGAAAAGTTTACTAAGAAGTGGAGTATGCCAGCCGTAGATGCAGCAGTCTCTTATTTAAACAAGAACTTAACTTGTCCGGTAGATAACGCACAGGGCTTGAAAGACCCTGTTGACAAGAAATTGGAGTGCTTCCTTTTCTTTGGCCAGTTCAGCTATTCAGCCAGCTGTTGCAGCAATTGGTATTTGCCAGTCCCTAAAGGATCAGGTCAGATGGCCTGACAGGCCTAACCAGGAGGATGATCTGCCTGAAAGTAAAACAGATATTCCTCAAGCGCTGTGTATTGCTGTTGACGCCTTAAAGGATTCAGTACAGCAGGTTTCTCGTCTGGCTCTCTTGTCTGTACATATGCGCAGACTTTTGTGGCTAAAGAACTGGTCAGCTGAGCTTCCTTGTAAAAAGTTATTGGCAGGTTTTCCCTTTCATGGGGAACATTTATTTGGTGATCATTTAGACAAATATATCCAAAAGATTTCTGGAGGGAAGAGTTCTCTACTTCCTGTGAGGAAAAGCACCAGGCATCCCTCATTTAAAACCTCAGGGACTGCTTCCTCAAGTATATCAGTGCCAAGGCAGTTCCGCCGCCAACAGGGTGCTAGAGCCAGGGGCAAGGCCAGGGCTAGAAAAAGCCCTGGGTCCAAAACTCTTCTAAACCCAGCACCAAGCCCTCCTTTTGAGGGGACGTCCCCACTCTATCGGGTGGGGGGGAAGGCTGCTGTACTTTGTGGATATTTGGAGAATAATAATCCAGGACGAGTGGGTCACCTCAACTATATCCCGCGGTTACAAGCTGAAGTTGCAGGAGTGTTCCCCCTCAGAGGTTTTTAAGATCCGGCATTCCCTCGGATCCTCCAAAAATGAGACTTATTGCTTCAGGCACTATATCATTTAGTGCATCAAGGAGTGATTGTAGAGGTTCCTGTATCCTAAAGGGGCACAAAGTTTTACTCAAACCTGGTTATGGTTAAAAAACCAAAACAGGGACACAAGGCCCATTTTGGACCTAAGATCCCTGAACCAGTATATAATGATCCAGTCCTTTTGGATGGAGTCTGTCCGCTCAGTAGTAGCCTCACTCCAGATGGGAGACTTTCTAGCCTCCATCGATATAAAAGACGTGTATTTACACGCACCTGTCTTTCAGCCTCATCAGAGGTTCCTGCGATTTGCAGTAGAGGAACTTCATTTTCAGTTTGTGGCTCTACCGTTCGGGCTTGCTACAGCTCTCCGGGTGTTCACAAAGGTCCTTCCACTAGTATTGGGTCTTTTAAGGGCCCAAGGGATCTTGGTGCTCGGGTATCTGGATGATCTCCTGCTCAGAGATCACTCAGTACAGGCTCTAGAACAGAGCATAACATGCACAGTGCGGTACTTTAAAAGCTTAGGCTGGATCATAAATACCGAAAAGTCAGCCTTGAAACCAGCTGAAAGTCTAAAGTATTTAGGTCTGATCCTAGATACGGTCCAAGCAAGGGTATTCTTAACACCCGCAAGGATCTGTGTCCTGAAGGATCAGGTGTGTCAGTTAAGGGGCATCCGACAACCCTCCATTCGGCTCTGTATGAGTCTTCTAGGGAGGATGGTATCCTCAAAAAAAAAAAATAGGGACAAAGGTCCCAAAAGGTATTCTTCAGAAAGGATACAGAAAGTGTAAAGGACTAATTTAACTTTATTTAATTGTACAAAAACAAATAAATACTTGCAAAAATACTTGTCTAAAATAATGAAAAAGATCCCAAATCCCTCCTCCAAACACATTTAATTAAAATTATGACAAGAAGGTCTTAATGGAACACCGATGTCCATAACAAATGCAGCCATACACGTCAGTCACCCATCTCACACACACGGTTCAATCTGATTGTTGTATATTCACCGCAGATTGGCCTGGTAACTCAATAGAGACAAAAGTCACTATAATATAGATGAAATTAGCCAGCGTGGATTATGTATAGAGAGTTTGTGTGTTCCGCTCAGCATATAACTTCCACTCAAACTTGTAAAGCAGCAATGCATATGGTTTTCAAAATCTCATAGTTTGAAAAACGCAGGTCATTGGTTGCTATGTAAGTATGGATCACAATTGATTAATCAGGGATAACATCAGTCAAAGGATGTTTAGCAAGTAACTTCCACTCAAACTTGTAAAGCAGCAATGCATATGGGTTTCAAAATCGCATAGTTGAAAAACGTAGGTCATTGGTTGCTATGTAAGTAAGGATCACAATTGATTAATGAGGGAGAGCATCGGTCAAAGGAAACAGTAATGGTATTAAGGCATCCTCCTTCAAGGCAGTGCCCCATGCCTAGTCCCATTCACTGGTTCGAACCTTTATGCACAAGGCAACTCGCTTTCTTCCCCCCCATTAGGTCACCTATGTGTCCTTGGGACTTGAACTTGGTGCTCTCTGTGTTACAGAAACAACCATTTCAACCTATCAAGGAATTTCCATTAGACTTGTCACGCAAGATTGCCTTCCTGATGACCATCGCCTCGGCTAGAAGGGTGGCAGAGTTGCCTTTCGTGTAGGGAACTATACTTGATCCTTCACCACGACAGGGTCGTGTTACGACCTGTTCCATCCTTTTTGCCAAAAGTGGTGTCAGCTTTTCATTTAAAGTACATTATTTTGCCTTCTATTTTTCTCTCAGCCTTGTTCGGCGGAAGAGAGATGACTGCATTCCTTGGCAGTCAAGGAAAAGGACCCAAGAAGGAGCAGGCAGCTTCCAAGGTTTCCATTGCCAATTGGGTCCATCAGTTGGTCATTCAGGCCTACGGTCTGAAATGTAAAGCTCCTCCCTTTAGGGTGAGAGCTCATTCTACCAGGGGTGTAGGAACCTCCTGGGCTTTTCAACATCAGGTATCTGTGGCTCAGATTTGTAAGGCTGTTACCTGGTCTTCAGTGCATACGTTCACAAAGTTTTATCAAGTAGATATTCGAGCAGCTGAGGATTCGGCAGCATTGTACTGTAGGCTGCCGTATAATGTCTGATGGCTATTGTTTGGCAGGATGTCTCCCTCCCCTCAAGGCTATTGCTCTGGGACGTCCCAGCAGGTAATGAATATTAGCCTAACTCTGTGTCCCATGATGTATGAAAAAGATAATAGGATTTTTTTCTCATACTTACCATACTTCCTCATACTTACCTGGAAAAACTTTTTCTTTGAGTGCATCATGGGACACAGAGATCCCTCCCCTCTTTTTAGGATTTAGTGCTTGCTACAAAACTGAAGTACTTCCTGTATGGGAGGGGTTATACAGGGGATCGCTTCCTGTCTAAACACATTTGGTCTACCAGAGATGAAGTATAACCCAGCAGGTAATGAATATTAGCCTAACTCTGTGTCACATGATGTACTCAAAGAAAAGGTTTTTACAGGTAAGTATGATGAAAAAACGCTATTTTTAACCTACAGAGTGGGGGGCCCAGTCTGGGTAAATGATATCCCAGTGGGGTTTTGATAAAAATGGAGGCCTGATTGGTGAGGAGGATTCTGGGAATGTCATTTGATTTTACTATATGTGTTCAAATCTAGAGTTTTACTCCTATGAAGTCTGGAGACCCTATGATAATCACATTGCCTCCACCTCCCTCCCTGATATAATAGAGAAATAAGAAGATTCTAGAAGTCACCAGAGAGATCATTGAGCTGCTGGCATGAGACGTGAGTGGTGCTGGGAAGGACATCATGATGGACCATCAGCCGCCCCTCACATCACTGGGTAAGAGGAGATTTTATTGTAAAGGAGAGAACAGTATGGAGGATCCACCTAGACCCCCATCATCTGATAAACACATAGAAACAATGTATTCAGTCAGTGTGTGTGTTTCCTACAGATGGATCCAGTAATGGGAACCCAACAGAGAGATCTCCCCATCCTCTGTATTCCCGGGATTCCACACAGGAAGGTCACACTATCCCTCACCATCATCAGGTAGATGAGAAACAATCACTGATAGTATCATTAGGATCTGTACATTATCTGCATTGTTACAATTGATGTCATTTTTATTCTATATTCAGAGTGGAAACCTAAGAGATTCTCAAGTTGAAGTTAAAGAAGAGATAAAAGAGGAGGATGATGAGGATGGAGTGATGGAGGAGTCCGTGTTTCTAAAAGTGCACAAAGATCTGTATCAGGACACCATGGTGGAGTCATCCAGCTACAGAAACCCACCAGAGAGATGTCCCCTTCCTCTGTATTCCCGGGATTCCACACAGGAAGATCACACCATCCCTCACCATCATCAGGTAGAAGATTGTCAATTATTGGTGGTTATAATTTATACACAACATGTTTGTTACAATGAATGTTTTATTATATATTCAGAGTGGAAACCTCGGGGATGATAATATTGATGTTAAAGAAGAGTATAAAGGGGAGGATGAGGAGTATGGAGTGATGGAGGAGTTTTCAGAAGGACCCAAGAATATGATGGAGCCACCTAATACCAGGAACCCACCAGAGAGATGTCCCCTCCCACTGTATTCCCAGGATTCCACACAGGAAGATCACACCATCCCTCACTGTTACCTCAAGGTTGGTGAGATGGAGCTTATAAAAACACAGACTCATGGAGACAATATGTGGATATTTTATGTGGTGTCACATTTTTAAAGCTTATATCTTACAAATGATATTTTCTTGATTTAGAGTGGAGATCCAATCGATATAGAATTTGAGGTTAAAGGAGAAGAAGAAGAGAGGTATGTGAGGGATGATCAGCAGTCTATGGAGGAGAATGGAAAAAAGGGGACATTTATAGAGGAGGACACTCCTACAGAGATCAGCACAGGTGGGTCATTAACATTAAATACATTCCTCCACCTATACTGCTCACTGATTGGTCCAGAGTAGGGCGGGGACTGGGTGATATCAGCCTGTAATACCCTGGTCACTTTCCTGATCTGTTTTCCCCGTCCTGTATTGTAAGGATAAACCAAACGCCCCACGTTTCAATTCGCACCAGAACATGCGAACAGGCAAAAAATTTAGACGAACACTGTTAAATTGCATGGGGGCCCCCCAAAATCCATACCAGGCCCTTCAGGTCTGGTATGGAAATTAAGGGGAACCCTGCGCCAAAAAAAAAAAAGGCGTATGGATCCCCCCAAAATCTATACCAGACACTTCAGGTCTGGTATGGATTTTAAGGGGAACCCTGTGCCAAAATGTAATAAAAAATGGCATAGGGGTCCCCCCAAAATCTATACCAGACCTTGCAGGCCACAGGAAAAGAGGGGTGGAAGAGAGAGCACCTCCCCCTCCTGAATGCCACGTGATGTCAGAGGAAGGCGGGGTCGCCCGTTTACGCCGAGTGGCCCTGCCCTCAGCTATATAACAGCTGTCATCAAGAAGAAGCGTCACTCGGCGGGAGCCTCCCATGGAGGCGAAGATGTTGCGGCTTTTTTCTTTTTTCGGCTCAACGGGCGGCGTGAGATGGACCTACATTGTGGGACAATTTTATTTTTTTATCTTTTAATAAAGGACTTGTCCCAAAGTGTCTCCTGTCATTTTTACTATTTTTGATACTTTTTTTGTGAAATGGTAGGGGTACAATGTACCTGTTACCAATTCACATGGGGGGAGGCCGGGATCTGGGGGTCCCCTTGTTAACGGGGGCTTCCAGATTCCGATAAGCTCCCCTGCCCACACACCCCTACAACCACCGGGCAAGGGTTGTGGGGATGAGGCCCTTGTCCCCATCAACATGGGGACAAGGTGCTTTGGGGGGCTACTCCAAAGCATCGTCCCCATGGAGGGCATGTGGCCTGGTACGGTTCAGGAGGGGGGCGCTCTCTCGTCCCCCCCCCTTTCCTGTGGCCTGCCAGGTTACGTGCTCGTATAAAGGTCTGGTATGGATTTTGGGTGGGACCCCATGCCATTTTTTTTTTTTTTTTTTTGGGCACAGGGTTCCTCTGGGTCTGGTATGGATTTTGGGGGGGACCCCTAAGCCTTTTTTTTTTTTTTTTTTAATTTATCACAGGGTTCCCCTTAATTTCCATTCCAGACCTGAAGGGTCTGGTATGGATTTTGGGGGGACCCCCACGCAATTTGTTTTTTACATTTTTGGTTCGGGGGCTCCCCTTAATATTCATAACAGACCCAAAGGGCCTGGTAATGGACTGGGGGGGGACCCATGCCGTTTCTTTTCAATGAGTTTTATCTATATTGCCGAGACCCAACAATTCATTATAGCCGCGATCAGTTTTAAATGACTTTTTCCTTTAGAAATGTCATTTTTCTGTGGTACTGTTCTATACACGGAAAAACAATAACTTGCATATACCCACCTACCTGTCTATGACAAGGGAGTCTGACATCCATCATATTATATTACACTCCTGTCTGATCATTTTTACATTTTAATAATGTTGATCTCTGATTCTGATATGTAGCAGATTCTCCCTCTAATAATACATCGATCTGTCTGTTATTCTCAGAGTGGATTAAATATCCAACTATATATCAGGATATTTATATTTACCGCTGTATAGAGATATTCAATAATATTAATTAAATTTTACACCAACCTTTTTTTGAGGTTTTTATCCAATTAATCAAAACAATATTTGGCCAACAAATCAATTCTGAAAATAATCATTAGTTGCCGCCCTACAGAGGACCCATTTACTAGTTACCTTGAGGGTGGAATTGTAAGATCCTCAGAGACAAAGCTGCCTGATGTGGGCGGAGTCCTGGTTTAGGGGAACCAATCTGCTCATGTCTAGTAATAATCTTTTTATTTCTATTTTAGTAGATGGACGGGAGATGAGGAAAACCTCAGAGGATTGTCTCACTTTGTCTCCAGACTGTAAAGTAGAAGATGAGGACATCACACAGTATAGTCCAGGAGAAAACCCGACTACCTCAAATGTCCATCCGGCACCACACAGTGTAGATGGACCATCGTATTCCTCTTATCCTGAGGAACCTCAGACTGTGAGGGACGGTGCCTGACCATCGTATTCCTCTTATCCTGAGGAACCTCAGACTGTGAGGGACGGTGCCGTCCTTCCAACAGAGAAGAGGCTTTCCTGTACTGAGTGCGGGAAGTGTTTCCGTTGTAAATCTGATCTTAATGTGCATAAAAGATCCCACACAGGGGAGAAGCCACATTCCTGTCCTGAGTGCGGGAAATGTTTTTCACAGAAGTCCCATCTTTCCAGACATCAGAGATCTCACACAGGAGAGAGGCCATATTTCTGTCCTGAGTGCGGGAAATGTTTTTCACAGAAGTCCAGTCTAGACACACATCAGAGATTGCACACAGGGGAGAAGCCGTATTTCTGTACTGAGTGCGAGAAGTGTTTCCATTCTAAATATAATCTTACTGTTCATAAAAGATCTCACACAGGGGAGAAGCCGTATTCCTGTCCTGAGTGCGGAAAAAGCTTTTCAGTGAAATCCTATCTTTACACACATCAGAGATTTCACACGGGTGAAAAGCCATATTCCTGTTCTAAGTGCGGGAAATGTTTTTTAGCGAAGTCTCATCTTTCCAAACATCAGAGATCTCACACATGGCAGAAGCCATATTCCTGTCCTGAGTGCAGGAAATGTTTTTCACAGAAGTCTAAACTTTATACACATCAGAGATCTCACACACGGCAGAAGTCATATTCCTGTCTTGAGTGCGGGAAATGTTATTCACAGAAGTTCAATCTTTGTAGACATCAGAGATCTCACACGGGGCAGAAGCCGTATTCCTGTCCTGAGTGCGGGAAATGTTTTTCACGGAAATCTAGTCTTTACACACATCAGAGATCTCATACGGGGGAGAAGCCGTATTCCTGTCCTGAGTGCGGGAAATGTTTTTCACGGAAGTCCAATCTTTACTCACATCAGAGATCTCACACGGGGGAGAAGCCACTTTCCTGGCCTGAGTGAGGGAATTGTTCCTCACTGAAGTCCTGTCTTCCTGTACATCAGGGATCCCACACAACCCTCAAGGTGTATTAGTGCCTTGAGTGCGGGAAATGTCTTCTATATGAATGTTGCTGGACATCACAGCTCTCATGTGGGGAAGAAGCACACCCTGATATACACCTCAGATATACTCCATGGCTGATCTTCATCATGTAAGAAACAGTTCAAGGAGTGTGTGGATTTTGTGAAAAAACGACTTGTCTGAGGAACTAAATCGGGGTCCCAATCTCCTTGTCCCTTATGACAATCTCCTTTTTCCTCATCTACTAAAGAGCTCAGCAGCGGTGTGGGAGTCCATTCAAAACTACAAGCCGACATCGGCAAAGAACAGAACTCTGTGAATGAATGGCACGGCCGTGCTCTTTTCATAAAGTGACAGCCGTGACTGCGGTCACACAGAGGACTCGGATCGTTGAGCCGCTGCAGGAACAGGGACATGTTCCCGAAGGTGAAATTCTCCTTTAAACCTTTCACTGCCAGAGCTCATTTTTGCGTTTTTTTGCCCACTTGTTTAACCCCTTCAATACCAGACACTTTCACCCCCTTTCTGCCCAGGTCAATTTTCAGCTGTTAGCGCTCTCACTCTTTGTATGTAACACTGTACCCATATGACATTTTTATTTTATTTCCCACAAATATAGCTTTTTTTTGTGGTATTTGATCATCTCTGGCATTTTTATTTTTTTGTGCTACAAATTAAAAAAAGACAGAAAATTCTGAAAAAAAAGTTTTTCTTTTGTTTCTCTTATACAATTTTGTAAATAAGTAAGTTTTCTCCTTCACTGATGGACACTGATGAGGAGGTACTGACAAGGATCCCTTATGAGCACTGAATGGCATACCTTGTGGGTGGTGGTGGTCATCACTGGCGATCATCGCTGATGGGCCTGTACTGATAATCAATGCTAAATATCAGTGCATATCCCCCCTGTCAGGGGAGCCACCTATCGGCTCTCCTCTACTCATGCCTGGTCAGCATGAATAAAGGAAAGCCAATAACCGGCACTTCCTGGTTACGATGTGGTTAGCTTTGATTGGACACAGCTGATCACATGGTAAGGGTCCTACGTCATAGGCTCTTTGCCGAGATTGGAGATGCTGTGTGTTAGAGCAACTCACTGCACCCCTGATCGCTGTGCGCCCGAGCGGCTTATTCTTCTGGACATATTCTTCAGGATAATGGACCCCCCTGCCTGGCCGTCATTCTGCTAGAGGCCGTGCGGAATGGAGTTAAAAAATCATTTTAGGCCTGAAGATTATATAAAACCTAGAAAGGAAAGCAAAGGGCGGGACTTTACATGAGGCACATGGACGCAATGGAACAATACTTATATAAAACCCCCAAAACATGATATTTTCTGAAAGCAGACACCCTAGAGAATAAAATAGTGGTAGTTACAATTTTTTATGTCACGCGATATTTCTGCAAACGTCTAGGAAACACAAAATCTCAGTAAAAAACGCACTAAAATTAATTTCAGGGAGGCACAAAAACACAATAAATTACCCAATTTTTTAGTAAAATATAAAACCAGAGGTTGCACCCAGTAAATAGATACCCAACATGTTAAACCTTAAATTTGCGTGTGTGTCTGTGAAATGGTGACAGACTTCAGTACCCTATATTTTCTATAGGCGATGCTTTAAAAGCCCCCCTGTATGTCATCAATTTAGTGTTATGGAGGAGTTCTGGCGATAGAAGTATTGCTCTCATTCCGGTGTGTGAGGCGATATGTAATGTGTATCGCAATCAACGTTTTTAGGCGTAGGTGCCCCAATGTGTGAGTTTATGTTTGTACGTGCGCATATGTGGGGGCGGGCCTCAGATTTTTTGGGGGGGAGGAGTTATGTGCCTGGATTTAAATTTCATTTTATACCATTTAAAAAAAATAAATTTTTTCATCACATAGAGGTGCCTTGAGGTTTGTTCAGGGGTGCCTTGGCGAAATTCCAAACAATTGCCCCAAAATTGAATAAATGCCGGAGGGTGAATGAAGCCTTTTAGTTACACAAACCCACATGACCAATGATATCATGCGTTGATAAGGAGGCTGTCAGTTGCCTGAATATTATCCTTGTGTGACCCTCCCTTGCCTCTCTCCATCAGCTTTGGGGTCTCAGAGATCACCAAAGACATAAGTGTTGTATCGTGTTGGCCATTGATAGCAGTAGAAAAATAAAAATGGAGTCATTATACATTGACCTCTGAAGTTAAGGGTCTAAAAATGGAAATAGCCCTAGTCACATAGGACATACAAAAGCTGAGGGAGCGTACGGCTGCTCTGGAGGGCCGCATGAGCACTGTGGAGGATGATATGGCACCATTGCAGCGTGATGTGAACCATGTGCAATCACTAACTACAGCCCACGCAGCCAAATTAGAAGACATGGAGAATAGACTGCGAATAAATAATATCAGAGTTGTGAGAATACCGGAAAGGGCCGAGGGGAAAAACCCTTTTGTCTTTATTGAGAACTGGCTTACAGAAACATTCAGCATGGAATCATTTTCCTGCATGTTCCCAGTGGAACGGGCCCACAGGGTGCCTGCAAGGTCTCCCACTCTGGTGAACCACCCAGACCGTTCCTGTTCAAACTACTGAACTTTAAAGATAGAGATGCTATCCTACAGTTGGCTCGAACCAAAGGAGAGGCAATGAAAATTGACGATGTCCGGATATCGTTTTATCCTGACTTTTCGGCTGTACTACAGTGCCGGAGGGCGAAAGTCACATAGGTTAAAAAGCGTTTACACCACTATGATGTCACCTACGCCATGTTATACCCGACTCGAATGCGCGTGGCTGCAAACAACAAAACCTATTTCTTTCTCATACATCACGGGACACAGAGCCTCAGTAATTACTGATGGGTGATATAGGGTATCACTAGGTGATTGGACACTGGTCACACCCTAAACAGGAAGTTCAACCCCCTATATAATCCCTCCCCTTACAGGGATACCTCAGTTTTTACGCCAGTGTCTTAGGTGTTGGATGTGTAAAGATGTCCTGTGCTGAGCTCCAAAGGGAATATCCGATATCCTATACTGGGGCAAGCCAGGTGAACCGGATCAATTTCAAGGAGTCCTTTCGAGGCCGAATTGGATGGTACCAGAGCCTCGTGTCCAAAGAAATTAGGTTTTACCTGTAACGCTTCCTCTTTTTAGAGAGCTGAACCCAGCATTTCAGAAAATGTTTTTTCTTGCCTTATTTCTTGCCGGGTGCTTTACAGGCCCAGAACTGCGGATCCCCCTATCCGTAGGGGGCCCCAGTCTCTGAAAGTTTCCCAAAACGGAGCCCACCGTGAGAGGTGAAGATTGGGTCTGTATAAACAAAACCCTGCAGCTGTATAAGGTAAGGGAGATTCCACAGAATGTTTTAATTCTAGTAGGTTTCTCCTTTAAGTAAATGCATGCTATGCCTATTGTCGCCACCGGGGGCTGTCAGGAGCACATACCTTCTCATGCTTGATTGTCTGTCTCGGTGTTCACGCTGCACAAGCTCCTCCAGTCGAGCGCCAGGTAGGATGGGATGGGGGGCTCTCCTCTGGGATATTCCCCTCAAAATAGGGGGGGCACAGGTGGTCTGTGAGGCGGTAGTATACCGCACTATCATTCTGTACATTGAGTCCATTGAGGACTGTACATTGAGGACATTGAGTCCACATTATCCGCAGATCAGCTCCTGCTGTATATAATCGGAGCGGGTCGCCGGCGGCGCTCATGTACACCTCAGTCCAGAAGTGTTGGTTCCCGTACTAGGCGTGTGATCCAGCAGAGCAGTGCCACCTTGCCGCTGTATAAGTAAGTTATACAGGTGGCAAGTGATTAAACGCCGGGGTAAGTGTATGAATGTAGCCGAGGAGGATGTTGAAAAATAAATACAGTTTCCACTTCTTGAAATGTGTTCTTTTATTATATAAAATCAAAGGTCCCCGTTTGACTTGAACTCCCCTCGAATTTGTAATAGTTGAATGAACTTTTTGTCACATTTGTCCAATGAATTTTCTATAAGTAGACTCCTTAGTTTCCTTGGTCAGACATGACTTCATACTAATACCTGTGATCATACTCATACACTTATGAGTACAGTACACAGGGAAGGATAAAAGTTAAAGTCTATGTAAGCCCTCATTTTATAAAATAACCCGTTCAGTTTAAAATAGAAATGAAAGGCAAAACATTTGTGTATATATATAAATACCTGTTTTCCTTTTTTTTATAAGTGATCACATTCCCTCTGTTCTCATCTGCATAAGAGCTGGGGGAGGAGAAACAGCAGCACCCTGGTCTCTCCAGTGAATGGCTGTGCCAGGAAAAGTTTGATCATTGGAGGAGAGCACACTGCATTTCCAGCACAGATAGAGAACTGACCATGCTCAGCTATCATGCCTAGTGTGGTCAGTTTTTAACAGGAAAGTAGAGGGACTGGCAGGAACACCAGCGATTTCCCACATAGCAAGCAATACAAAGAGAGCAGGAGACTTCTTCATACCAGTACATGGGACAGCAGACACATACCAGGAATATCAATGTTGGGCTGACATGCTCTTTAAATAAACCAACATTGCAGTTGGCCTTTAGATGGCATTAAGTATCATAGAAATTAGCACCATCTAATAACCAAATGTGGTATTTTCCATTTTAAATCCATGGAAATCATTCAAACAGCTCAGCAAAGAGCATACTAACATTTATTCCCCATCCCATTCACACAGAAGGAATGTACATGGACTTTCACCAGGGGAATTGCTATGTAAATTATTAGGGATGAGCAGAATACCCTCCTGTTTGGTTCACAGCAGAACATGCGAACAGGCAAAAAATTCAGCAGAACACACGAACACCGTTAAAGTCTATGGGACACGAACATGAATAATCAAAAGTGCAAATTTTTAAGGCTTACATGCAAGTTATTGTCATATTGTCAAATCCATACCAGACCCTTCAGGTCTGGTATGGATTTTAAGGGGAACCCTGCATCCAAATTAAAAAATAAAATGGCCAAGGGGTCCTCCCCAAATACCATACGAAACCCTTAGCCGAGCACGCAACCTGGCAGGCCGCAGGAAAAGGGAGGGAACAGAAGAGAGCGCCCCCCTTCTGAACTGTACCAGGCCACATGCCCTCAACATGAGGAGGGTGCTTTGAGGTAGCCCCCAAAGCACCTTGTCCCTATGTTGATGGGGACAAGGGCGTCATCCCCACAACCCTTGCCCGGGTGGCCCTGCCCTCCTCTGATGCCACGAGGAAGCCATGGGGAAGTCCCAGTGGCGTCAGAGGGGGCGGGGTCACCGGGTGGCCCCGCCCTCAGTTATATAAGAGCTGTCAAAGCGAAGACGCGTCAGAAGGTGGGAGCCTCCCATGTAGACGGGTCGGTCGCGGCTTTTTTTTTGGTCCATCGGGCGGCGTGACATTTTTATTTTTTAATAAAAGACTCGTCCCAAGCTGTGTCTTGTCTTTTTTACCATTTTGACAATTTTTTTGTGAAATGGTACCCCGTTACCAATTCACACAGGGGGGAGGCCGGCATCTGGGGGTCCCCTTGTTATAGGGGGCTTCCAGATTCCGATAAGCCCCCCACCCGCAGACCCCCACAACCACCAGGCAAGGGTTGTGGGGATGAGGCCCTTGTCCCCATCAACATGGGAACAAGGTGCTTTGGGGGGCTACCCCAAAGCACCCTCTCCATGTTGAGGGCATGTGGCCTGTTATGGTTCAGGAGGGGGGGCTCTCTCGTCCCCCCTCTTTTCCTGCAGCCTGCCAAATTGCGTGCTTG
Source organism: Lithobates clamitans (assembly GCA_037952925.1). NCBI lineage: Eukaryota > Metazoa > Chordata > Amphibia > Anura > Ranidae > Lithobates > Lithobates clamitans. Next base: position 48,433 of record JBBGZY010003282.1, read on the forward strand.
CATAAGGATCTGGTATGGATTTTGGGGGGACCCCTACACCATTTAAAAAAAAATTGGCGCAGGGTTTCCCTTAATTTCCATATCAGACCCGAAGGGCCTGGTATGGATTTCAGGGGGACCCCCACGCAATTTTTTTAAAAATTTTGATTCAGGGTTCCCCTTAATATTCATACCAGACCCAATGGGCCTAGTAATGGACTGTGGGGGAACCCATGCCATTTTTTAAAATGTTTTTTTATCTATATTGCCAGAATCCGACAATTCATTACAGCTGCGATCAGTTTTAATTGACAATTTTTCCTTTAGAAATGTAATTTTGCTGTGGTACTGTTCTAAACACGGGAAAAATATGCCACTTTACAGGCATACTATAGACACCCCCCAGGCACGATATTTAAAGGAATATTTAATTGTAAACCAATGATGTCCATGGACACAGGACACAGGAGTGGACTGTATCATATTTTAGCAATATGTAAAACAGGTAACTCATGGCTATATATTAAAACTCAAAAGCAGTCACAAAACCACAGGACTTCTAAGAAGGGTATGGAATACGCATTAGAGGTATCAATAAAAAAAAAGAAGAGAAGAAAGGAGTGCATACATGCAAGAATAGTATGAAATTAATATTACTTAAGGCGTGTTGTTTGGCAGAGGTGTCCCAAAATCCGATAGATCCCAAGGTTCCCAAGTTTTATTAAATTGAAAGATGGAATTGTGTACGGAGGCTGTTAGAAACTCTATCCTTCGAATTTCAGCCACCAAACTTAAGAATCTGGACCACAAGGGAGGAGCATTGGATAACCAGCACAGTGGAATAAGCCTTCTGGCGGCTAATAAAATATAGGAGATTAACCGATTCTGTTTTTTGGTTGTGTTTGAAAGAGGAAGACCCAACAAACAGTTCAAGGGATCCAACAGGAGGGACACATCTACTACCTTCTGAATGAGTTCACTCACATCACGCCAAAAGGGTTGTATCAGGGAACACTGCCAAAAAATGTGAAATAGAGAACCCGTGTCGGTTCCGCAATGCCAACAGCGCGGCGAGACCGAGGGGTCAAATTTATGAATTACATCTGAAGACCTGTACCAAAACATAAGGATCTTAATGGATGTCTCTCTCTGGGTTACACATTTAGAAGACTTAAAAATAGAGGACCAAATCTTGTACCGTGATAGGTCAGCTCAGTATATGGGACCATCTTCTCATGTAATGAGTGGTCTCCGCAATGGGAGTCGATTCATGGAGGATACGATAGATGTACGAAATTAAGTGTAATTGGTTCGAACTCTGTGCACACAAGTATTCAAAAGCAGTAGGTATGTCAAGGGTCAGAGTTAAGGATTTAGAGTGAAAGAAGTGTCTTACCTGCATATAGAAATGGAAGAAATAGGGGGGTATATCAAATTTCTCACTTAAAGTGTTGAAAGTATGTAATTTTCGTGTAATGGGGTGGACTAGGTTTCGGAGCTGGAAGAGGGATGTGGTGAGCCATGGGAAGACCCTACCCAGGGACAAGCTATCTGGTATAAGCGGATTAAATAGCACGTTAGCAAGAGGAAAACATGACGAAGCGAGAGAGTAGGTTTTAAGACACGCCAAATGGTTAAGGTAAAAGCCATTGGAGCAGTGCATTGGCGTTTGTATATGGGATCCAGGGAAGGGGGAGAACCTCAAACCAGAGAACACGGGTAAACCGGGTATAGCACTCCCTTTTCAATAGCAGTCCAAGGAATATTTCACTTTTATTGTTTCACTTTAAGCATCATTTAAAATCACTGCTCCCGAAAAAACGTCCATTTTTAAAAAAAATATTTTGCACTGATACATGTCCCCTGGGGCAGGACCCGGGTCCCCAAACATTTTTTATGACAATAACTTGCATATAAGCCTTTAAAGTTAGCACTTTTGAGTTTTCATGTTAGTGTCCCATAGACTTTAACGGTGTTCCGGCAGCTTTCGAATTTGCCACGAACACCGCATATTGTTCGCTGTTCGGCGAACACCCGATGTTCAACTCGAACATTAGGCTCATCCCTATAAATTATTTATGAATAGACCCCTAAATGTCAGGAGACGTTTATATAAAGATGGGAAGTATGTAGCAGATAAATTAATAGACCTCCTAGCAATGTTATTACCAGGCTGCAGCTAGGGGGAGCTCTAATGTGTAGAGTGTGACCACAGCAGAGTGATCCCATCTAGCTCACATTAACCCTTTTACTGCCAGAGCTGGTTTTGCATTACTTTTGCACACATGGTAAAATGCAGATTTTGGGCCTGAAGATTAGATAAAACCCCCAAACATATATTTTCTGAAAGCAGAGGCCCTGGAGAACAAGATTGTGATAGTTTCAATTTTTTGTCTCATGATATTGGCTCAAGCCGTAAAAATACACCAAATGTAATTGTAGAGCACACAAATAAAATATTTTACCAATTTTTTGGCAAAAATATAAAAGAGGTTGTGCTAAGTAGATATTCAACACGCCCAGCCTTATAATTGTGTGTGCCAGTGAAATTAAGAAAAATTCTGGTATTTAAAAACTACCCATAGGTGACACTTCTGCTGCCATGGATGTACTATATGTTCTACTGACCTACAGAACTGCTTCCAGGTGGCTAGGTCAGTATGACACATGTCCATGGCTTTCCCCTCATAAACTAACACATAAGTAGAAATTCTCCAACCGAGACGGGAAAAAGAGGATAAAAGACGATGGGAGAGATGGGACTAAGTGTAGTGATTAATACCAGGAGGTGTGAGATTGTGCTAGAAGATAGGTAGAAGTAGGAGGCATGGACTTACATCTGTGAGGTTGTGGAGAACCCATCCAGGGATCAGACAACCTATCTGAGGATTTGTGGAGGATATGTCTGTCTCCTCACTGAAGTCAATGGGTGGTCACACTCCATGGTCATCAGGGAATTCCGGATGGTCATATACTAAGCAGTATTTGGATACCAATGGGGAACTTTCACCCCAAGAAAGAAATGAGGGTGAGGTCAGTAGAGGTGCCCATAGTAAAGGGGCAAACTCTGAAATGTTTTCTTCAAAAGGGTCGGTGATTATTGGACAAGAACTGTAAAATACATAATGCGTTTCATGGCTTCAAAGTGTGACTTCATCAGAACGAGTGTAAGAAGCTGATCTAAAAATAGGTAATGAAGTAAAAGTCCCATATATCATATTATAAAAACCCAAGTCAGATACAATTCATGGACATGGCTGAGATTTATAGCATTTAGAATTTTTATTATGTTAGACAAGGTAAAGAGATATTGGAAACATTCCTATTGATCTGATGAGTGCTGGCATGGATTCCTGATTGATTATTGGTGGGAATAAAGTCCAATGAAAACTGAGATTTGATGGATTATTGATATACAAATCTCTTCATATTCCATGGAATAAATAAATGTAAAATAGTTTTGGATTGGATGTAATAAATCTCTATAAAAAGCAGTGGCAGCTGGTGCTCGCATTTATTTATTTTTTTTGGGGGGGGGGGGCAAACAAACTGAAAAATGAAACTGTTAGTAATGAAGGACTGTAAATAGCCATTTATCACGTGATCATGTATCATTACTGCTAGATAAAACTGTGCCCATCAATTGCAGCCTCACCAGTGTCCATCATATGCCGCCTCACTGTGCCCATCAATTGCAGCCTCACCAGTGTCCATCATATGCAGCCTCACCAGTGTCCATCAATTGCAGCCTCACTGTGCCCATCAATTGCAGCCTCACCAGTGTCCATCATATGCAGCCTCACTGTGCCCATCAATTGCAGCCTCACTGTGCCCATTGTATGCATCCTCACTGTGTCCATCAATTGCAAACTCACTGTGGCCATCATATGCAGCCCCACTGTGCCCATCAATTGCAGCCTCACTGTGTCCATCAATTGCAGCCTCACTGTGCCTATCATATGCAGCCTCACTGTGTCCATCAATTGCAGCCTCTTTGTGTCCATCAATTGCAGCCTCACTGTGCCCATCATATGCAGTCTCACTGTGCCCATCAATTGCAGCCTCACTGTGCCCATCATATGCATCCTCACTGTGCCCATCAATTGCAAACTCACTGTGCCCATCAATTGCAAACTCACTGTGCCCATCAATTGCAGCCTCACTGTGCCCATCATATGCAGCCTCACTGTGCCCATCAATTGCAGCCTCACTGTGCCCATCATATGCAGCCTCACTGTGCCCATCAATTGCAGCCTCACTGTGCCCATCATATGCAGCCTCACTGTGTCCATCATAGCAGCCTCACTGTGCCTGTCAGGCATCTCCTCTACCCCCTCCTTCTCAGGCAGAGTGTCTGCAGCTAAACACAGTGAAATAAGGGGCTCAGGAGAGGACACTGAAAGGGGTCGCTCACTTGTTACTAATAGTCTCTACCAAGAGACTGCACTTGTTATCTGTCTTGTGTGCAGCAAACTGTCCCCAGAGGGGTACTTACAATCTCTATAGCTGTGGAGAAGGAAGGATAAAGCCTTCTGTGCCTTCACTGCCACCTTTCTGCTAAGTTGGGCCAGATTCTTCAGAATCAAACTCTCCCAGCCCGCCCCCACCATCACCTACTCACAGAACCTCAACTGAGGAAGTCAGTCCAGCATGATCTCCAACATTTAAATGCTACATGACAGTCTTTCTCCTTAAGAATTCCCTGGGTGTCCTGATGTACTCACTCTGTCTTCCTTGCTATTACTGTTTTTCAGGTAAGATTCCAAGTCAAACTGCTCTGCTGAATGGATCCTCTTGAGCCAGCCCAAGCCCAGCCTGTATATGGGGTCTCCCCTAGGCCACCAACAGCCTCCTTAACACTTCATCTTCCACCCGACTCCTCTGATAGCATGGCTCTCCCATATTTAAGGGCTGGCCTCACCATCCCAGTCAAGACAGTATGCCAGGTATTGGCCAGGTTCCACTAAGTATGTAGATCAACCTTCCTGGCCTCCGCCCACTAACTTCTAGAAGTTTCTCCAAACTTTCAAAACCAGGGGGAAGCACCAGAGACCTGCCTCTGTGAAACATCCAGCCTGACCTGCAGTAAACCCTGACTCAGATTTCAGGCTCACACTTACCATGAGTCAATAAATTTGCCTCTACTTAAACTAATAGCACACTAGAGGGTGCTACACAGAAAATAAATAAGTAAGAGGCACTACCAGCCCTCCTGGCAAGTACAGTGTAAAGAGGTATTTAAGTGTCTAAGTGAAGTATAAAGACATATTTATTAGTATACACAATTGGCAACTCACATGTATAAGTAAGCTATGCGCACTTCATAAAAAAAAGCAAGTCGCTGTAATAAATGTGACTGTCTGAGAGCGATCTCCATGAGGTGTACACAGCTCCAGTGCTGACAGGTCCCTCTGCTTGCCTTACAACTATGCTGAAACGCATCGGCCAACTAGGCGGAAGTGATGTCACAATTGGAGGATAACTGAGCATGGCATTGATTCACTGAGGGGTGTCTATGATTCTGGGTACTGTATTGACATCCTGTGATTTATCTTACATTGTATTATAATTTCTGACATGAACTGTTGTTTTTGGGTAAATTTTAAACATATATTTATTTCAAGGTGTTACTACGACAGAAAAATTCACATTAGGACCTTAAATCTTGGGTTTTATTTTTATTATTTAGAGCTTTGGGGGTGGGGGGTGGGTTATATGATTTATATGTAAACCGCTCTATGGCCACTAGATGGAGCCAAGGAAATCACTTTACGAACTGAAATATGGTCAATTTCATCACAGTTGGATGAATGCTGCTCATATTCAGTCAACAATTTTTTTAAAATAAACCTTTAGGTGTTTGTGAAATCCTCCACCACAAAATGTACTCAGCCAATGAAAGGTAATGACTCCATTTTTATTTTTCTACTGCTATCAATGGTCAACACGGTACAACACTTCATCCATGTCTTTGAACCATGTATGACCAGCTTTGGAAGCAAGATATATTAATCAACTGATCCCAGTGAAGGGGTTAATCTACATATTACATCCTCTGCCGCCAAATCCAGCAATGTCTCTTCTGCTTTATATGGAATGTCTTCTGTTTACCTGACATCACTTCCTGTCTTCCATAGAGACTTCCTGTCTGGGTAGAGGTGAGATCACCATCTTGTGGAGCTCAGGGGAACTGCAGCCCAGAGAAACATCTCGTAGTGTAAACACGGCCTTGTGCTGTGTGTGTATGTACTGTATATCCTTATAGATGGGTCATCTCCACTCCCACCAAGAGGGATAGAAATATATTACTGCTCGGGGGGGAGACATTTTGGCCCCATTTTCGTGTATTTAATATAGCAGCAAATATTATAAGATTAAAGAAGTAGGTGTAAAGTGGAAGCAGTGGATCTACAGGAAACAGCATCTTGAGCACAAAGCACTTTATGTTGTATATGAATTTGCACATGGATCAGTTTACTTAATTCATTGATAAACACCATAAGATCAATGAAGTAGGTGTAAAGTTAAAGCAGTAGATCCGCAGAGAATATTATTTGAGCCCCTAGCACTTTATATATGAATGTCTCCACATATTTTAGTGTATTTGTGATGATTTATGTGCACACACAATAGGACAGCGCTGTGACACATAATGCTCTTCTAGTTGATAAAGGGAATACTTACCTTTGTTACAGCAGCCGTCCGGTATAAGTTATTTTTGTAGGTATTTGAGTTGTTACACATAGCGCGGGTTTTATTCTATTTATATTGGTGACATAATTGCCCAAATCTGGGGATCAGGAGCCATTTCCACCCTTTACTCTCGGCTGGGGTTCTTTGTATCCATATAACAGATGTTCTACATGACTAAATCTGCAATCAATTTTACTGCAAAATCAAAGGGGCCAAAATGTCTCCCCCCCGAGCAGTAATATATTTCTATCCCCCTTGGTGGGAGTGGAGATGACCCCATCTATAAGGATATACAGTACATACACACACAGCACAAGGCAGTGTTCACACTATGAGATGTTTCTCTGGGCTGCAGTTCCTCTGAGCTCCAGAAGGTGGTGATCTCACCTCTACCCAGACAGGAAGTCTCTATGACAGAAAGGAAGTGATGTCAGGTACAGACAGGAAGTTCCAAGTGAGAGGTGAGTCGGGAGGAAGTAGAGAGAAGACATTGCTGAAAGTGACAGCAGATGAGGTAATAAGATCTTATTTTCTATTTACACCCAGTAACCCCCCGTCATGTCCGTCCTCTTCCTCCATAGTCACTGTGATGTCTTTTATCTCCAGCAGATGATGATACACACATATATAGTGTGGAAATGTAGAATAACCCCGTATATTACAATGAGGGAATTTATGGTCTGTACCACGAGGGGAGTTATTGATGTCAGTAAATGTCGGTTCCAGACATTGTATGTGGGGGGAATGAAATGATAATTAAAGGTTGGGATTAGGGAAGATTTCTGTAAGATTTTACAGGAATGATCAGCGCCCCTCCAGAGACACTATGATGAGTCTCACAATAGGAGTCTGAAAGGGACTGGATTTTGGGGGGATGAGATGGTGAACCCGGAGTGGGGGGGAGGGGGGAAATTTTATAAAAAAGACTATCCCACTGTCCCACTATCCACCTTGCTATCTGTGACTGTGACCCTGGCGGTGGATTAGCTCTTCTGCTCCTTATGCCGGTATTCTCCATCTACTGCTATAGAGGCGTCTATTGGTTACCAGACAGTTTTATTGGAACTATTGTGTTGTGGGTTCAGATATTTTATCCATAGTGCAAGCGCTGCCCAAATATTTATTATTTGTAGATTTACGGGGCCGGAACATTCTCTTAATTTTGGGATTAAGTACTAGTAATATATGTTACTGTATCCCTGATCACCTCCACATCAGTTATTGTGTCCCTGATCACCTCCACACCAGTTATTGTGTCCCCGATCACCTCCACACCAGTTATTGTGTCCCCGATCACCTCCACACCAGTTATTGTGTCCCCGATCACCTCCACACCAGTTATTGTGTCCCCGATCACCTCCACACCAGTTATTGTGTCCCCAATCACCTCCACACCAGTTATTGTGTCCCTGATCACCTCCACACCAGTTATTGTGTCCCTGATCACCTCCACACCAGTTATTGTGTCTCTGATCACCTCCACACCAGTTATTGTGTCCCTGATCACCTCCACACCAGTTATTGTGTCCCCGATCACCACCACACCAGTTATTGTGTCCCCGATCACCTCCACACCAGTTATTGTGTCCCTGATCACCTCCACACCAGTTATTGTGTCCCTGATCACCTCCACACCAGTTATTGTGTCCCTGATCACCACCACACCAGTTATTGTGTCCCCAATCACCTCCACACCAGTTATTGTGTCCCTGATCACCTCCACACCAGTTATTGTGTCCCTGATCACCTCCACACCAGTTATTGTGTCTCTGATCACCTCCACACCAGTTATTGTGTCTCTGATCACCTCCACACCAGTTATTGTGTCCCTGATCACCTCCACACCAGTTATTGTATCCCCGATCACCTCCACACCAGTTAATGTGTCCCCGATCACCTCAACACCAGTAATTGTGTCCCCGATCACCTCCACACCAGTTATTGTGTCCCCGATCACCTCCACACCAGTTATTGTGTCCCTGATCACCTCCACACCAGTTATTGTGTCCCCGATCACCTCCACACCAGTTATTGTGTCCCTGATCACCACTACACCAGTTATTGTGTCCCTGATCACCACCACACCAGTTATTGTGTCCCCGATCACCACCACACCAGTTAGTGTGTCCCTGATCACCTCCACACCAGTTATTGTGTCCCTGATCACCTCCACACCAGTTATTGTGTCCCCGATCACCTCCACACCAGTTATTGTGTCCCCGATCACCTCCACACCAGTTATTGTATCCCCGATCACCACCACACCAGTTAGTGTGTCCCTGATCACCTCCACACCAGTTATTGTGTCCCCGATCACCTCCACACCAGTTATTGTGTCCCTGATCACCACCACACCAGTTATTGTGTCCCCGATCACCACCACACCAGTTAGTGTGTCCCTGATCACCTCCACACCAGTTATTGTGTCCCTGATCACCTCCACACCAGTTATTGTGTCCCCGATCACCTCCACACCAGTTATTGTGTCCCCGATCACCTCCACACCAGTTATTGTATCCCCGATCACCACCACACCAGTTAGTGTGTCCCTGATCACCTCCACACCAGTTATTGTGTCCCTGATCACCACCACACCAGTTAGTGTGTCCCTGATCACCTCCACACCAGTTATTGTGTCCCTGATCACCTCCACACCAGTTATTGTGTCCCTGATCACCTCCACACCAGTTATTGTGTCCCTGATCACCTCCACACCAGTTATTGTATCCCCGATCACCTCCACACCAGTTATTGTGTCCCTGATCACCTCCACACCAGTTATTGTGTCCCCCGATCACCACCACACCAGTTATTGTGTCCCCGATCACCACCACACCAGTTATTGTGTCCCTGATCACCTGCACACCAGTTATTGTGTCCCTGATCACCTTCACACCAGTTATTGTGTCCCTGATCACCTGCACACCAGTTATTGTGTCCCCGATCACCTCCACACCAGTTATTGTGTCCCCGATCACCTCCACACCAGTTATTGTGTCCCCGATCACCACCACACCAGTTATTGTGTCCCCGATCACCTCCACACCAGTTATTGTGTCCCCGATCACCTCCACACCAGTTATTGTGTCCCCGATCACCTCCACACCAGTTATTGTGTCCCTGATCACCTCCACAGGAGGATGTCAGGACAACGGCGGCTGCCCACTCCTTAGCAAACAGCTCTTCAATGCTTGTTAAGGACACTGGCTATAACCAGCTTAAAATTACTGCAAGCTTTAACTACTAAAATACTGCACCACTTAAGAAAATAGCTCATGCAGTATTTTAGAAGCATTTTTTAGTAAATTGCAAAAAAAAATTGAAATGCTAAGTGGTATTTTGCTGCAGTTGTTTAGATACCACTTAGTGAATTGAGCCCAATGTCCAGTATATAATCCGTGGTGTCACCATACTCAGAAGGAGTAGCAAAATATGTTTTGGGGTGTAATTCTACTTTCAAAATGTTTATTGATTTTCACAGAACAAGAAATACAAAGAAAAAAAATATAATGACATAGATCATTTTGGAAGCCATACATATAGTTAAGCACAATATTGTTAAACAGTCGTATATATATATATATATATATATATATATATATATATAGCCATCGATAACCTAGAAGGCTATATCCCAGTAATAGTGAGGTGATGAGCTCACCCACTGCCCCCGACACCCCCGTTGGGAACATTCTGTGTCATGGAACGACCAGCAAGACCACCAACACACACCAAATCCAATAATGTAACATGCCCCAATCGTTTGGGAATGCACACGTTCTGATAATTAGGAGGCTCCCAAAGCGATTAATCTTACAATTGATAAGCTAAAGGAATCTAAATTAAAGGTCAATATGCTTAAACTTGCCTATAACCAGTAGGACCCTGTTTTTTTCTAAATGGTAGAGACTCCAAACTATTAAGTCAACGTCAAGAATTCTTGTAAACTTACAAATCAAGATAGATACAGGTAAAGGAGAGAGATAAAGAGATGAGAGAGAATAAAAGAAAGTAGATGTAAGCTAGCCAGAAACCCCCCCAACTTGTGCAGAAGTGGTACCAGGAAGTAAGGAGATCCCCACATGTTGGGCCCATGGTTCCCAAATTGCTTCAAAGTTTTTTCATTGTGTCTAGGATAGAGCTGACTATTTTTTCCTGGGTCATTATCCAAGAGATCTTTCTTTTGGTTGCTAGAATACAGGCCTTGGGTTGCTTCCAGTCCTTAGCTATAGTGATCTTTACTCCTAGCAGAATAAAGAAGATTCCTTTTTGGGTATGTTTGGGAATTTTTCATATGGGGCCATTTAGCAGAGCTATATACAGGGTCTTTGGGACCAAGTGGCCAGTTACTTTGCGGATGAGATTAAACATTTTATTCCAAAACCCCCTAATTTTCAGGCATTCCCACCATACATGAATCATCGTGCCTAGTATGTGACATTCTCTGAAACATAACGGGGAGGAAGAAGGGAAGATGGCAGCTAGTCTGGTAGGGACCAGGTACCATCTAGTGATGACCTTTAGGTTGGCTTCTATTAAAGAGATATTAAATATTCCTTTGAAGGATCTAGAGAAGAATTTATGCCATTCTTCCAAATCCCAATATTCGTGCAGATCTCTTTCCCATTGGGGTGTTCTAAGTATGTCCATGCTGTGTGGGATAAATATCTTTTTTTCAAAAACTTGTAATAATTTAAATCTTCAAAAGACTGACCATGCTTCCTAAAGAATACCTTTGGGTGTTTACTCTCCAAAATAGGGTCATTTTGTGGATGTTTCTAGTGTCCTGGTGCTCAAGGGCCTCCAAAAATGTAATAGGTAGTCAGGAAATTAGATACCGTAAAAAAACTTTTAGGAGGGAAGTTTAAGAAAAAAAACTTACATTTAAATGCCCATCAATGCAGCCTCATCAGTGTCCATCTGTAGCCTTGTCCATCATTGCAGCCTTGTCAGTGTCCCTCATTGCAGCCTTGTCAGTGTCCTCCCATTGCAGCCTTGTCCCCCCATTGCAGCCTTGTCAGTGTCCCTCATTGCAGCCTTGTCAGTGTCCGTCATTGCAGTCTTGTCCCCCATTGCAGCCTTGTCAGTGTCCATCTGTAGTCCCTCATTGCAGCTGTGTCCCTCACTGCAGCCTTGTCAGTGTCCATCTGCCTTGTACTGTTTTTGAAAATGGCGCCGCCGTACTCGGGCGCTCCCGGCCATTCTCGGCGGCTCTCTGCCTCTTCTGGCGGCTTTCGGCCATTCTCGGCGGCTCTCGGCCGCTTTCGGCCATTCTCTGCGGCTCTCGCCCGTTCTCGGTGGCTTTCGGACGCACTCGGCTTTCGGCGGCTCACTCGGGACTGCGAGAGCCGCCGAGAATGTCCGAAAGCGGCCGAAAGCCGCCGAGAATGTCCGAAAGCCGCCGACAGCCACCAAAAGGCTCACAATCGGTGGGGGATCGGCGTATAACACGCACCCACGATTTTCCCCTGATTTTAAGGGGAAAAAAGTGCGTGTTATACGCCGATAAATACGGTATGTAATTTATTTATCTAGAACTCCTGCAAGTGCTCCTTGGATTTGTGTTGGCAGGCTGTGAAAAAGTCTCACACATGTACTTTGGGGTATAAGTCTAGGTATATCCATGCTGTGTGTATTAGAAATATCTTATTATTTAACACATTTGTGTAAGAAAAAAATAAATTTTAATGTTTTTTCCTGCATTTTCAAAAACCTTGTGGCCCATAATGGCATTTAAAAAAAAGAAAACTCCTTATGCCTTTCAGAAAATATCTGGGAGTGTTTACTTTCCAAAATGAGGTCATTTTTGTGGGTGTTTCCACTGTCCTGGTCCTCCAGGGCCTCCAAAAATGTGATAGGTAGTCAGAAAATTAGATGCATTTTTGCTCCATGAAAGCCCAAACGTGTTCCTTTGATTTTGGGTCTCTCTATGCATCTAGGCTGTGAAAAAGTCTCACATATGTGGTACCCTCATATTTGGGAAGCATAGCAGAATGTAGTTTGGGGTGCAATTCTAAGTATGCCTATGCTGTGTGTGAGAAATAACCTGCTTCTCACACTTTTTGAAAAAAAATAAAAATAATTTCCTCATTGAAAACAAAAAAAAAATTGTGACTATACCTCTTACTAAACACCTTGGACTGTCTACTTTCCAAAAAGGAGGTCATTTTGGGGATATTTGTACCGTCCTGGCATTTTAGGGCCTCAACAAGGAGGGATGTACTGGAAATGGAGCGAGTACAAAGAAGGGCAACAAAGCTAATAAAGGGTCTGGAGGATCTTAGTTATGAGGAAAGGTTACGAGCTCTGAACTTATTCTCTCTGGAGAAGAGACGCTTGAGAGGGGATATGATTTCAATTTACAAATACTGTACTGGTGACCCCACAATAGGGATAAAACTTTTTCGCAGAAGAGAGTTTAATAAGACTCGTGGCCACTCATTACAATTAGAAGAAAAGAGGTTTAACCTTAAACTACGTAGAGGATTCTTTACAGTAAGAGCGGCAAGGATGTGGAATTCCCTTCCACAGGCGGCGGTCTCAGCGGGGAGCATTGATAGCTTCAAGAAACTATTAGATAATCACCTGAATGACCGCAACATACAGGGATATGTAATGAAATACTGACGCATAATCACACACATAGGTTGGACTTGATGGACTTGATGGACTTGTGTCTTTTTTCAACCTCACCTACTATGTACTATGTAACAAATTTTTAGATAGTCAGTACATCAGGATTGATCAACTTTCAGATATATCCCATAGTTTCTGGACTCTATAACTTTTCTTCAGACTAAATAATATACACTGATTTGGATTATTTTTACCAAAGAAATGTATCAGAATACAGTTTGGCTTAAATTTATGAAGACGGGGCGTGTTCGATTTCCGAGATGTGAGGAACTTTCTCTTTGAGCTCCGTCGCCGCACATTAATCCTGCTATAATCCTGATTGCCTACCTCTGTGCCGAGAGCCGCAAACTGCTCCTGCAGGCATCCTGGCCTCCCCTTCATACCCAGAGATGGTCAAATATGGGAAGAATATACCGCCAAAACCCGAGGAGCAGCCAGCCCGAGCGTCCCAGGCAGCCCAAGATGGCGGCAGCAGTAGCATGCTCTCATGTGGCTGCTCTGCACATACTGCTGCTGAGACCTGGCAGGTGGGAGGCTTCGAATGGCATGACTCCCCTGCATTTTCAGAGCTGGTTGTTCTGAGGCACCGCATATCCAATGCCGAACAGCCTATCAGCTCGCTGGAAGATCCAAAGCCGTGAAGCTGGGGGATTTAGAAGACTGACTGTGTCGCAATAACCTCCGGAGGAATTCCTTACTGTTTGGGTGAAAGATTCCTGGGGGAGAATGCACTCTCCCCGTTTTTTGCCATTGAACGGGGCTCATAGAATCCCCATGGGAGCCCCCCTCTAGTAGCACAGCCTCGTCCCATGTTGGTGCATATTCTGCATTTTGAGGATAGAGATATGGTGTTACGAAGAGTTTGAGAAAAAGGGGATCTTAAATATTATAATAAAGCTATCACCATCTTCCTGGATTTCTCCACCGCAATGCAGAAGCAGAGAGCATCCTTCTTTGGTGTAAGGAGGCATATGTGGGAAAAATACCTGCCGTATATCATGCTGCTATACCCAGCTAGATTAAGGGTGGTGCATAAGGGCTGGGTACAATTTTTCACAACCAGTGGCTGGATTCACTGGGCAGATCCTGATCTCCTCCCTACTTCAATATGTTTCCTCATTGCCTTCTTTTGTGGGAGTTGATATTGTTGAATACCACCATGTTGCCTACCGCTTCTGATGCTGCAAATCAATCATGTTGCTAAAGCATTCGGCTTGCCTCTCCCTCGGCGCAGAGGGGGACTACTGTTGTCATTATAAGTGTTTGTGGTCCTGGAGTACTATGTTGTACTCATCGAACAACCAATTCTTTCTCATTTTCCTTTTTGTCCATACCCTCCGCTGAACAGTTTTTTATGTGGAAAGACAAAACTTTTCTATCCCCCGTTGCTGGTTTTCTTGTTTAGGGAGAAAGCTTGTGAAGATTGGATTTACCAGCAGGCTGGGTGGGATATTTCACAGATTCTGACTGGAATATAGTTGTGTTTTTATTGTTTTTTCAATGCCGGACCCTACAAGGGTCCAGGGGTACCATTGCTTGTCGTAAAACTTTTTATGTGTCTAAGGCAGGGGTAGGCAACCATGGCACTCCAGCCGTGGTGAAACTACAAATCCCATCAATATCCTTGATCAATGTGGATATTGAAATCTTACCAAAAGTATTGGCTCGTAGATTAAATGTTATTATTTCTACGCTTATTCATCCTGACCAAACCAGCTTTATTCCGGAAAGATCCACAACCATAAATCTCCACCGCATCTTTACAAATTTACAAGTCTCCTTGGATTCTCCAGATACGAGAATTGTAGTGTCCTTAGACACTCATTAGGCATTTGATTCGATAGAATGGCCTTATCTGTTCAGAGCGGATCGGTTTGGTTTCAGGGTCAGATTTATCCATTGGGTCAAGTTGTTGTATACTCCACCAGTGGCTAGAATTTGGGTCAATAATCATATCACGGACCCCTTCCGAATTCACTGTGGCACTCGGCAGGGGTGTCCGTTATCACCCCTGCTGTTTGCCTTGGCAATTGAGCCATTGGCAGCACTGTTGAGGAAGCATGAATCCATCCGTGGCTGCAGAATTGGTTCCTTGGAGGAGAAAACCTTGTATGCGGATGATATGCTGTTATATTTAGCAGACCCCAATACCTCCCTGCATATGGCATTTAAATGGGGACCACTCCCAATGCGATGTCCTCTGTATTAAATAGCCTCCAATGTTAGCTCCGGAGCTCCAGGGATCCTGCTTTTGATAACATTTGCATCTCTATGACGAAACGCGTCAAACTGACTCTTACACGTCACTACCGGCCTGGAGAGTGGAACGCACGCTATGTGCTGAACAGCGACCACGCCTCCCACACAAGTCGGACAATTTTCCTATCGTGATGCCTGTTCTGTCATACTGATAGTTTTAATCATTTATGAGATTATTTTGTAAGCTTCAATTTTTAAATAAACCTGAGGATACTACTTTATGAGTAGTTCTTCTTTCCACATACCGCTTGCTGCACATTACTTATCCCTGGAGCTCCGGAACCAGCATTAGAGGATACTTAATGCTGAGGATACACCAGAGGATATTGCATTGGGATAGGTCCCCATTAATTACCTACAAGCACAACCTTTTGCTATAGGGCAAAGGAGTCCATCACATTTGGTGAGTGCGGATCATTACACTACTCCCAAGAGGTGGATGTACTGACACCGATGGGACACACAGCACTTTTTGCACTAAGAAAAGACTCTGCTTTGCACAATATCACTATATGCACTTTAAAATATTGTCAATTTATTTGATTTGATAGGTGTAAATATTAATTAATTTCTGCATTTGGTTCACATAGATATAGGTATGCACTTTATTATCATAAATTATCTGTTTCAACAGTCATATATTTACCCATTAGGAAACATCCTAAGATATAGATATCCATAGGATCTATATAAGGACAAAGTCACATTGATAAGTATTGATAAGGTGGAGCAGACACTGTATATTTTTCATTTAAGTCTATCTTGCCCCAAAGTGGGGACAATACTGCACAGCAGTGGCTCATATTGCCATATACCACCAAGGCAGTGTTTCATAATATCAAATGTCCAGCAAACCTCCTATCCCCCCTCACATCCACATCCTAATATTGTGTGACCAATTCCATCAAAATATTACTTACTTTCATTTCCCAAAGTTATCCGTCAAATGACGGCACCAATGAGGATGGAGGAGGACCGGAGTCACATGACTGGGAAGATACTAAACTTCACCCTTGAGATCATCTACCTGCTGACCGGAGAGGTGAGGAGGATTCTGGGAGGTCAGATGACATCACTCTTATCTCTTTTAATAAAACACAGACCTGACCAGAGAGGAGAGGAGGATTTTGGGAGGTCACATGACATCACTCTTATCTCTATTAACCGGTTCCCGACCGGCGCACGCCGATGTATGTCGGCAGAATGGCACGGCTGGGCAAATGGGCGTACCCGTACCACCCTTTAAATTTGCCGCCATGCCATTGCGTGCGCACCGCCCGGGAGCTCCGTGAGTCGGGTCGCGGGTCCCGCGGACTCGATCGCCGCGGGGATACCTGCGATCGCCTCATGGAGAGGAAGAACGGGGGGATGCTAATGTAAACAAGCATCTCCCCGTTCTGCCTAGTGACAGTGTCACTGATCTCTGCTCCCTGTGATCTGGTGCGGTGATCAGTGACGTGTCACACACAGCAACGCCCCCCCACAGTTAGAATCACTCCCCAGGACATACTTAACCCCTACACTGCCCCCTAGTGGTTAACCCCTTCACTGCCAGTGTCATTTACACAGGAATCAGTGCATTTGTATAGCACTGTTTTCTGTATAAATGACAATGGTCCTAAAAATGTGTCAAAAATGTCCAATGTGTCCGCCATAATGTCGCAGTCACGATAAAAATCGTTGATCGCCACCATTACTAGTAAAAAAAAAATAATAAAAATGCCATAAAACTATCCCCTATTTTGTAAACGCTATAACTTTTGCGCAAAGCAATCAATAAACGCTTATTGCGATTTTTTTTTTACCAAAAATATGTAGAAGAATACGTATCGGCCTAAACTGAGGAAAAAAAATGTTTTTTTATATATTTTTGGGGGATATTTATTATAGCAAAATGTAAAAAATAATGCGTTTTTTTAAAATTGTCGCTTTTGTTTTGTTTATAGCGCAAAAAATAAAAACAGCAGAGGTGATCAAATACCACCAAAAGAAAGCTCTATTTGTGGGAAAAATAGGACGTCAATTTTGTTTGGGAGCCACGGAGCACGACCGCGCAATTGTCAGTTAAAGCGATGCAGTGCCGAATTGCAAAAAGTGCTCTGGTCTTTGGCCAGCAAAATGGTCGGGGCTTAAGTGGTTAATAAAACACAGACCTGACCTTAGAAGTGAGGGGGATTCTGGGAGGTCACATGACATCACTCTTATCTCTATTAATAAAACACAGACCTGATCGGAGAGGTGAGGAGAATTCTGGAAGTCTAACATGATATTCCTATTGGTTCGTTAATACAGAGATTTCCTCTTCTGAAGTCAGGTGATCATATGACCATCACAGTGCCTCCATGTGACTCTCTAAAACCTGAGAGACATAACATGCAGAAGATTCTAGAAGTCACCAAGAAGATGATTGAGCTGCTGACAGGAGAGGTGAGCGGTGCTGGGAATTCTGGGACATTATCCAGTAACAGACAAGGGATATGTCTGGATGGTGACTGTATCATTGTGTGTGTCAGGTTCCTATAAGGTGTCAGGATGTCACTGTCTATTTCTCCATGGAGGAGTGGGAGTATTTAGAAGGACACAAGGATCTCTACAAGGACCTCATGATGGACAATCAGCAGTCCCTCACATCACCGGGTAAGAGGAGACTTTATTGTAAAGGAGAGAGCAGTACGGAGGGTCCACCTAGATCCCCCATCATCTGATAAACACATAGAAACAATGTATTCAGTCAGTGTGTGTGTTTCCTACAGATGGATCCAGTAATGGGAACCCACCAGAGAGATGTCCCCGTCCTCTGTATTCCCGGGATTCCACACAGGAAGGTCACATCATCCCTCACCATCATCAGGTAGATGAGGAACAATCACTGATAGTATCATTAGGATCTGTACATTATCTGTATTGTTACCATTTATGTCATTTTTATTATATATTCAGAGTGGAAACTTTGGGGATGATAATATTGTTGTAAAAAAAGAGTATAAAGAGGAAGATGAGGAGTATGGAGTGATGGAGGAGTTTTCAGAAGAACACAAGGATAAGATGGAGCCACCTAATACCAGGAACCCACCAGAGAGATGTCCCCGTCCTCTGTATTCCCGGGATTCCACACAGGAAGATCACACCATCCCTCACTGTTACAAGGTTGGTGGGATGGAACATCTAGAACATGGACTCGTGGAGACAATGTGTGGATTCTTTCTGGTGATGTCGCAATAATAAAGCTTATGTCATACAGATGTTATTATTGATGTTTCTCTGGGTTTAGGGTGAAGATCTGATAGATATGAAAGTTGATGTTAAAGCAGAAGAAAAAGAGACATATTTGAGAGATGATCAAGAGTCTGCAGAGGTGGATGGAATAATGGAGACATCAAAGATCAGCACAGGTGGGTCATTAACAGTAAATATACTACATAGTTCTGCCCCCTTCACTATATACTCTATGTTGTACATTACATACTCCTGACACCTGCACTGTTTAGGGGAACCAATCTGCTCATGTCTAGTAATAATTTTTTCATTTCAATTTTAGTAGATGGACGGGAGATGAGGAAAACCTCAGAGGATTGTCTCACTTTGTCTCCAGACTGTAAAGTAGAAGATGAGGACATCACACAGTATAGTCCAGGAGAAAACCCGACTACCTCAAATGTCCATCCGGCACCACACAGTGTAGATGGACCATCGTATTCCTCTTATCCTGAGGAACCTCAGACTGTGAGGGACGGTGCCGTCCTTCCAACAGATAAGAGGTTTTCCTGTACTGAGTGCGGGAAGTGTTTCCATTCTAAATACAATCTTAATGTTCATAAAAGATTCCATACGGGGGAGAAGCCGTATTCCTGTCCTGAGTGTGGGAAATGTTTTTCAGTGAAGTCCAATCTTCACAGACATCAGAGATCTCACACGGGGAAGAAGCCATATTCTTGTCCTCAGTGCGGGAAATGTTTTTCACAGAAGTCCAATCTTGACAAACATCAGAGATCTCACACGGGGCAGAAGCCGTATTCCTGTCCTGAGTGCGGGAAATGTTTTTCAGCGAAGTCCAGTCTTTACACACATCAGAGATCTCACACAGGGGAGAAGCCATATTCTTGTCCTGAGTGCGGGAAATGTTTTTCACAGAAGTTCTATCTTGACACACATCAGAGATCTCACACAGGGAAGAAGCTGTATCCTTGTCCTGAGTGCGGGAAATGTTTTTCACAGAAGTCCAGTGTTTACACACATCAGAGATCTCACACGGGGCAGAAGCCATTTTCTTGTCCTGAGTGCGGGAAATGTTTTTCACAGAAGTCCCATCTTTACACACATCAGAGATCTCACATGGGGAAGAAGCCGTATTCTTGTCCTGAGTGCGGGAAATGTTTTTCACAGAAGTCTCATCTTTACAGACACCAGAGATCTCATACGGGGGAGAAGCCACTTTCCTGTCCTAAGTGAGGGAATTGTTCCTCAATTAAGTTCTGTCTTCCTGTTCATCAGGGATCCCACACAACCCTTGAGGTGTATTAGTGCCTTGAGTGCGGGAAATGTCTTCTATATGAATGTTGCTGGACATCACAGCTCTCATGTGGGGAAGAAACACACCCTGATATACACCTCAGATATACTCCATGGCTGATCTTCATCATGTAAGAAACAGTTGATAAGGAGATCAGAGATCACCACAGACATGGATGAAGTGTTGTACCGTGTTGGCCATTGATAGCAGTATAAAAATAAAAATGGAGTCATTACCTTTCATTGGCTGAGTACATTTTGTGATGTAAGATTTAAAGGTCTATTTTTTAAAAAAAGAATATGACAAGCACTCACACAGCAATTTTGAATTTTGGTGTTCTTTTTATTTCATTCGGTCATTTCCAATAATCATTAGCTCCATCTTGTGGCAATATTGAAGAACAGGAGGATTAAAGTGTTACTAAACCCACAACAGTAAAATCAGTCTGTATATGCAGAATAGCATGCTTGTTATACTCACTGTGGAACTTAAGGGGTTAATCCTCTATATTGTGTAAAAAGTCTCTGATCCTGTATGGACAGACTCTCTTGGTAAGGCCAGATAACAAGCAGTCAGAGTAGTCCTTCTGCACGTACTCATTTTGGTCTCTATTGCTGGAGAGAACATTTTCTTGTTGAGCTGAGCTGTTCAGGTCACATGGTATTGACATCACACATGTGGGTGTGTAAACAGATCCTAAATGACAGCCCAGTCCCTCCCTCCTCCTCCATTCCCAGTAACTAAAAAAGAACTCATAGGGTGGGATGTCACATCTTGATTGATAGATTATCCGCCTCCCATAACAGCACGAGGACACAGGCTGTAGTGTAAATCTCCTCCTACCTGAACAATCAGCACTCAATGTAAAATTGAATGTATTTTAATGTAAAAAGAACATTTACAGTATAAGCTGTGGGCACTGGCGGGGGGCGGGGGGGACTATTTTCATATTACTGTGTTTAGTAACACTTTATTATTGCTTTATAACCCTTGATAAAAAATGTCCTATGGGTAGTGTTGTATGTCTGAGTAATTGTCATTCAAAGTGTGAAGCGCTGAAAACGGAAAATTTCTCACAAAAGGTGTTTGACCCCAAACATGGCACAATGAAGCCACTGAAGTTCCCAAGTGATGACAAAGGGTGGGATGAGGTGCAGGGATGGGGGAGAAGGTGGTCTGAACCAAAGTGCCAGTCAGAGGGGGTATTTACAGGGGTGGCAGAGGGATGAGATGAGGAGGATGGAGAGAAATGGGTGGGACAAATGAAGGGGCAATAATATTTTCAGCCCTGGAAGGGGCTCCAATGTGTTTGGGGGAGATGAGGGGCAGCAGGCTGGGCAGAAACTCCAGAGAGCAGCTGGCAGAGGTAGGAGAGGAGTTTGAGATGTGCAGAGAGCTGATCTTGCTCCCTCCACACATCTCAAGAGCCCCACACACACTGAGGACCCCCACCCTCACAGAACTTGTGTCTGGAAGAGGATGAGCGGGGGTAGGTGTTGGCAGATCAAGGACAGCAAGGGGGCCCTGCACAGAGGGGGCTCCGCAATGGCTGAATGTGCTACCCACCCTGTTCTCAGCAATCCTACTTGGCGATCACCAGGGGTGCCACCACTGATCCTTAGACTTTTTGCTCCGGTGGCAGGACCCTTTCCTGCTGTCCTGGCCACCCACCCCCCGCATTGGCTGAACACTAGGGCCCGGTCGCATGTGTGACCTTTGGGACCATGGTAGTTCTGCCACTGGTTCTGAGTAAACTGGAGAAGCTGAGGGGTCTCTGAGGTGGTAGTGGGACTAAAGGACTCTGGGAGCCACTGAGCAGAAAGTGTAGAAGAAGGACTTTAAGGGCCTCCTAGGAAGTAATAGGGGTGAACCACTATGAGAGGTTAGTGGGGCAGAAGGGCTGTAGGGGCCTCTGAGGAGGTAAACAGGCTTCAAGAATCCTCCAGAGAATAGCCAGGCACCTTTAATGTATACTGTAAACATGAATAACAAAAGAAGGTGGTGGATTCAGAATCAGCTAGACACTTGTATTCTTTCAAAAGAACCAATCACACACATGTATATATTCAAATAGAAATACAGTAGTGACGTGTGCAGATGGTCATGTGTAGGGCCATGCAGCATGCACCTTTGTGAGACACAGAGTGTCTCACAATTTGAACACTACTTACTTGGCTCTGAACACGATCGTGTGCACATTCCCACTGCTACCAATGACGCGAGCCATACTCTATCATGGCTCAATGGGCCATCATTTTGTATGATTATGCTATGATTCCCATGTACGCAGATCTGCTTACTTAGGAGTTTAGATGCGGTCGCCATGGAGTGGCCAGTCCCTTGGTGAGGCATAAACAAACATCCTGAAAAGAGTAGACAGATCTGCCGTTTCCACAGCCAATGGTCTTCCACCAACGTCTGTATGTGCAAATACACTCACATGATTGTATTACAGCAAAACTGACACTGGGGGACATCTGACAACATACATTAATAAAAATTCCCACAACAACATCCACATCCTATTATTGTGTGACCAATACCATCCAAAAAATTCTTACTTTCATTTTCAAAAGTTACCATATACAAGGAGACCTGTATAGGTCAAATGACGGCACCAGTGAGACTGGAGGAGGACCGGAGTCACATGACTGAGAAGATACTAAACCTCACCCTGGAGATCATCTACCTGCTGACCGGAGAGGTGAGGAGGATTCTGAGAGATCACATGACATCACTCTTATCTCTATTAATAAAACACAGACCTGACCAGAGAGATGAGGAGGATTCTGAGAGATCACATGACATCACTATTATCTCTATTAATAAAACACAGACCTGACCGGAGAGGTGGGGAGGATTCTGGGAGGTCACATGACATCACTCTTATCTCTATTAATAAAACAGACCTGACCAGAGAGGTGAGGAGGATTCTGGGATTTTAACATGGTATTTCTATTGGTTCATCAATATAGAGATTTCCTCTTGTGAAGTCAGGTGATCATATGACCATCGCAGTGCCTCCATGTGACTCCCTAAAACCTGAGAGACACAACATGCAGAAGATTCTAGAAGTCAGCAGAGAGATAATGGAGGAGAGGTGAGCGGTGCTGGGAATTCTGGGACATTATCCAGTAACAGACAAGGGATGTGTCTGGATGGTGACTGTATCATTGTGTGTGTCAGGTTCCTATAAGGTGTCAGGATGTCACTGTCTATTTCTCCATGGAGGAGTGGGAGTATTTAGAAGGACACAAGGATCTCTACAAGGGCGTCATGATGGACAATCAACAGAATAGACATGGTTACCAGTTAACCGATAGTGCAGTTAAAGAGGTTGGATCTAAGGTATAGAGATTAACTTAATGATAAGTCTAATAGAAAATGTTGATCCAATATCGCCTTCACACTTGCTGGTCGATGCGTTTCACTAGGTATTAGCTTCCTCGGGACAAATACTGGATAGGTGCTGGCGAGCCCGTATCCAGAGATATAGGGACACCCCACGAGACTAGACACACATTCAAAAACTGAGGCTTCAAATCTGATGTATATGTGTATCAGATCGATGCGTATACATGGATGACACGTATTGCTGTAGCAAACCCGCTAAGTAGTAAGGGGATTATACACCACTGTAAAGCAGAACTCTATCATGCAAGTACATGGAAGTATAGTAAATGCAAAGCCAGCAATGTAGAAAGATAGGAATCCAGACCAACAAAATAAATAAATTGTCATAGAATAAGGCGTAAACCATCAAAAATCAAGATACCAAAATGTAGGTTCTGGGCCCTAAGATACTCTAACAAGGTATCAGATAGAGAGAGTTCTCCAAGTTGTGGGGGACAGGGCAACCTCTAAATACTATAGGTATGGCAAATGTCCAAATTTGGGAAGCCTATTAGTAGGGCCCAGTTTACGCCAAATAAGAGTTGGAGTGTCCTTAACCACTTGCTTACTGGGCACTTAAACCCCCCTCCTGTCCAGACCAATTTTCAGCTTTTAGCGCTGTCGCACTTTGAATGACAATTGCGCGGTCATACAACACTGTACCCAAATGAAATTTTTATATTTTTTTTCCCACAAATAGAGCTTTCTTTTGATGGTATTTGATCACCTCTGCGTTTTTTATTTTTTGTTAAAAAAATTGAAAAAGACAGAATTTAAAAAAAAAAAATTATATTTTTTTTATATTTTGATATAAATTTTTGCAAACAAGTAATTTTTCTCCTTCGTTGATGTACGCTGATGAGGTGGCAGTGATGGGCACCGATAGGTGGCAGTGATGGGCACTAATGGGTGGCGGTGATGGGCACTGATGGGTGGCAGTGTTGGGCACTGATTGATGGCAGCACTGCTAGCTGGCACTGCTAGGTGGCACTTGTGGGTATTGTTGGTGGCAATTGTGGGCATTGTTGGTGGCACTTGTGGGCATTGTTGGTGGCACTTGTGGGCACTGGCAGGTGGCAATAACAAATGGCACTTGGAGGCACAGATGAGGCATCTGTGCCTCCTTCCTCTTCGGGACCGATGTCCCTTTCACATAAGCCTGTGATCAGCTTTTTTTTCCTCCTCACGCTCTCAGCGTGAGGAGAAAACGAAACCGATCACCGTGTTTTGTTTACATCATGTGATCAGCTGTCATTGGCTGACAGCTGATCACATGGTAAGGGGCCGGGACCGGCCCCTTACTCGGATCTGTGATCATCCGAGTCTCCGTGACTCGGTGATCACAGCGCGCACGCCGCGCGCCCTGCAGGGTGCGCGCGGTGCGCGTGCACAGGGGAGGACGTCCTATGACGTCCTCCCGGAGATTGAGGTCCGCGCTGTAGCCGTCATTCGGCTATGGCCCGGACCTCAAGTGGTTAAGTCATGCTCAGATATGTGCAGCTGTCCTCACAGAGTGTCATACCTCCACTGTGTAGTTTGTTTTGCACAGAGTGGCTATGATCCTCCTCTTCTGGGGTCCCTCAGTGGCGCTAGTAGCTCCTCCCCGCATTGAGTACCCATGTCGGAGAAGCCCTCTCCTTCAGGGCACGTTCCCGAGTCCTGCTTCTGCGTCCATAGGCACAGAAAGCAGGACCCGGCCCTGGCGCCCGCTTCATTGGATTTGATTGACAGCAGCGGGAGCCAATGGCTGCGCTGCTATCAATCTATCCAATCAGGACACAAGACACCAGCTAGAGCTGGTGTGCTTGTCCCCGGGGAGAAGAAAACTGGGTTCAGGTAAGTAAAACGGGGGCACAGGGGGGCTGCAGCACTACAGAAGGTTTTTCACCTTAATGCATAGAATGCATCAAGATGGAAAACCATGAGGGTTTACAACCCCTTTAATGTGAAACTTAGGCTGGCTTTTTTCTGCATAGAAGCTAAATTCAGGCTCAAACTTGAGATATAAACACACACATTTCATCTTCAATTGAAATTACACAGGGGAGAACACAGGGAAGTCACGTCACCAGGGCAGGGCACAGGGGAGTCTCCAGGGCAGGGCACAGGGGAGTCACATCACCAGGGTAGGACACTGGGGAGTCACGTCACCATGGTAGGGCACAGGGGAGTCTCCAGATCAGGGCACAAGGAGGGCACCATGTCAAGTCACAGAGGAGTCACTTCACCAAGGCAGGGCACAGGGGAGACTCCAGGTCAGGGCACATGGGTGTCACCAGGTCAGGGCACATGGGTGTCACCAGGTCAAGGCACAGGGGTGTCCTCAGGTCAGGCCACAGGGGTGTCCTCAGGTCAGGCCACAGGGGTGTCACCAAGTCAGGGCACAGAGAGATCCTTAGGACAGAGCACAGGGGAGTCACCAGGGCAGGGAACAGGGGATCTGTAGTAGTATTTATTTTCCTCCACATGCAGAGCTGCACAGGGAAGCTGCTCGTACATGTCTGTTATGGTGTGCTGATCCCAGCCAGCTCTCCTCTCTCATCTATCCCAGGAGATGTCACACAAGTACCTCGGATGGACAGAAGGGGGGGTATTACTGGAGTACAGTTAGGATTAGTGTGGAGTACAGGTATGCTGTACACATGTCACCTATTGTGCTCGTCTCACTATAACATTCCACACCTGCTGGAATCAATAGCCACTGATGAGAGAGGGAGACAAGATGATTCTCACACACTGCATGTCCTCCTCTACTCCCGCTCCACCCTCTTCAGTGATGTCATAGTAGCCAGAACTACAGGGAAGGCATCAGGTATGTGCCTTGTCAGTACTCACTGTCAGTGTCCTTTGGACAGATATACATCCTTTACAATGGTGAATTGCATCACAAATCCTGATTGAGAAACGCTGTTCTAATCAATAACAACATCCACACAAGCAGGGCCGTTAGATATCACAGGGCCCTGTACAGCCTACCTGACAGCGCCCCAACAACCCCTTTCCCCCATGAAAATATCAAAATTATATTTTCGCCCAAGTTGCTGTAAGCGCCAGAATGTGGTATTTTTTACATTTTTTTTTTGCATAGCCCAATTATTTTTTGCCTAAAGCCCTATACACACGGTCGGATTTTCCGACGGAAAATGTGTGATAGGACCCTGTTGTCGGAAATTCCAACTGTGTGTAGACTCCATCACACATTTTCCATCGGAATTTCCGACACACAAAGTTTGAGAGCTTGCTATAAAATTTTCCGACAACAAAATCCGTTGTCGGAAATTCAGATCGTGTGTACACAAATCCGACGCACAAAGTGCCACGCATGCTCAGAATAAATTTAGAGACGAAAGCTATTGGCTACTGCCCCGTTTATAGTCCCGACGTACGTGTTTTACGTCACCGCGTTTAGAACGATCGGATTTTCCAACAACTTTGTGTGACCGTGTGTATGCAAGACAAGTTTGAGCCAACATCCGTTGGAAAAAATCCACGGATTTTGTTGTCGGAATGTCCGAACAAAGTCCGACCGTGTGTACGGGGCATTACACATTGGAAGTCATGATTTTTTAAAAGTGTGCTGGACCTAAATACATAGTACTGTGGCAACTGCACACATCTGCAGAGGGCAGTGCGTTTCCTTGTGGTACAGGAAAATGCCCGCTCTTGCATGCATTTCTGCACCACAAGTGGTGTGAACAAGCCCTAAAGGCTATTTTAGGTAGGGGAATGGGACAGACCTGGAATTGTGAATGCAATTGGACTAGCACTGACATTCCATAAGGAATCTCTCTAGAAAAAAAACAATTAAATAAACAGCAGCAGCAACAAATCCTGTAGCTGTTGAATTTTAATAAAAGGACACTTACCTGTGTAGGAATCCAGCACCTTTCTCACCAGGGCTAGTTCTTCAGTAGTCTTCGGGTTCCCCAGTGTTGGCATCCTAACTGTGGGCAGCTGGTTGTTCTGCTTTCTGCTTCACAGCGGCCTGCCCACTGTGCATGCGCAAGCCACGCTGATCTATCTAATCTTTCACAATGGGAGACTGCTCTCTTTCGCAGACTTATGCCACGTACACACGAAAAAACTTTCCGACGGAATTTCGCTCAAGCTAGGCTTGCATACACACGGTCACACAAAAGTTCTCTGAACTTTTGACCGTCAAGAACACGGTGACGTACAACACTACGACGAGCCGAGAAAATGAAGTTCAATGCTTCCGAGCATGCATGGAATTGTTTCCGAGCATGCGTAGGAATTTTGCGCATCGGAATTCGTACAGACGATCGCATTTTCGGATAGGAACTTTTTCCGACCGAAAAATTGAGAACCTGCTTTCAATCTTTTGCTGGCGGGAATTGACCAGCCCTCCCCCCATTTTACTCACCTGAGCCCGTTCCTTCCCACAGCGGAGACGCGCTCCACTTCTCTGCCCGTTGTCTTGGCTCTTGATTGGATAGATTGATAGCAGCGCAGCCATAGGCTCCCGCTGCTGTCAATCAAATCCAATGACGTGGGCTCCGGGTTCCGGCATTCTGTGTTTATAGACACAAAAGCTGGACTCCGGAGCATGCCTGCACGGGGACCCCCAAGGAGAGCACTTCTCCTAGGTGGTTTCCCGATGCAGGGAGCAGCTGATAGCGCTGCCGGGGGACCCCAGAAGAGGTGGATTGGGGCCATTCTGTGCAAAACTAACTGCACAGTGGAGGTAAGTATGACATGTTTGTTATTAAAAAAAAAACAAGGGTTTACAACCCCTTCAAGGCAACTGATAAACAATTAAATTAGAGTAGTATGGAAATTTTAATAGTAATGTTAAAAAGTCGGTGCATACATTACCATATAACAAAATAGATAAAAACAATAGCAGAATTGGATCATATAGAAACATTCTCCTGGTACTGTTACTACGCGTTTCAGGACCTGTAAAGAGTCCTTTCTTCCATGAGTTTTTTTGTAATATAAAACACTCTAAAATTAAACAAAACAGATTAAAATCAAGATTCAAAGACAGAAGAATGAGAGCATCATTGGAAGTGAGTTTGAAAGAACACACCGATCCAAGAGGGTCTGCGCTTTGACTGCCACCAAGTACAGAGCAGCAGATTCAGGAGTACTCTGATATCTCTGGGAAACCCTGATAGATGATGGACCTGGAGCACTCTTTATCTCTTTTAGATTGTTTTTGAACATCCAAGAGGTTTGAAGGATAGGGGGGAATTTTCAATATGTAGCAAACCTTAGTGGTGCTACAGGTTTGGTTGGAAATGTTTCCATGTATCGCGGGAGATCAAGGAAAATCCCTGTGAAAGACTAAATAAACATCTAATTCTTCTGTCTGAATCTTGATTTTAATCTGTGTTATGTTTCATTTTAGAGTGTTATATATTACAAAAAAATTCCTTATGGAATTCCCCTGAATAAAGGACCCTTTACAGGTCCTGAAACGCGTCGGACACAGTGCCAGGAGAATATTTCCATATGATCCAATTCTGCTATTGTTTTTATCTATTTTGTTATACTGTATGGTAATGTATGCACCACTTTTAACATTGCTAAAAAAATTTTCATACTACTATAATCTTATTGTTTATCAGTTGCCTTAAAAGTCCCCTGTGTATATTGGGGGGGTACGTCTCCTCTATGGTATTTATATTGTACTTCACACAGTATTTTGTTCATGGATTATGCATGTTTTCAGTCATGTTTTTAGATATTAAGTAGCGCAGCACTGTTTTTTGGCACATAGATTGATTTTAGGTGGAAGTGAAATCACTTAAAGTGACAGCGGCTACTTTAACAATTATTATATTCTCACAGTATATTGCACCGATTGATTTTTTTCAAAAATTTTAAAACTTTTTCTTTTGTAAATGTCAGCGCAGCTGCAGCACTTTCTGTGCATCACAGAGATGTCCCTTCACAGGCAGGATTAGGACCCCCAGGATTAGTACACCACCCCAGGATTAGGACCAGCCCCCCAGGATTAGGACCCCCAGGATTAGTACACAACCCCAGGATTAGGACCAGCCCCCCAGGATTAGGACCCCCCAGGATTAGTACACCACCCCAGGATTAGGACCAGCCCCCCAGGATTAGGACCCCCCAGGATTAGTACACAACCCCAGGATTAGGACCAGCCCCCCAGGATTAGGACCCCCAGGATTAGTACACCACCCCAGGATTAGGACCAGCCCCCCAGGATTAGGACCCCCCAGGATTAGTACACCACTCCAGGATAAGGACCCCACCAGACATGTTGTATAACCATATACTGGAAACAAATAATTGCATCACCACAGGGTGGCACGGTGGATACAAGAGTAATAAAAATGAGCCGTGTCCTATTGAAATGGAATACTATAATAATTTGGAGAAATTAGCACCGGACTTTATAGGCACTGAGATACACGATTAAAATTCAAACATCTTTATTACAAAAAAAAATCCCCTATCCAGACCATTTGAGTGCTTGATGACACACCTCCGCTGTACCCTGGATTATGGATACTCACCTATGTTCTTACTTCTTACCAAGTCTAATTCACCTTAAATTGATATACTGTAAGCCAATATTTCTCAGCTTTTCCACCATAAAGTCTGTTTGCAATTTGCATTGAATGTGCCGCACTCAGCTACAGGCACTTTTCTATCCATGATGAAATCTATTACTTTGGGATCGCTTATTTTTATTGTGTTATTTTTTTGTTATGCAACTTATTCTCTATGCTTGTCCTCATAGCCGTGATTTGCTCCTTCTGTGCTGAGGCGGTGGTTTTCCATTTCTCTGCATGCCGGGTGGTGGACAGCCAGCACGATCTATCAGATTATGTCTATACCCTCATACTTACCATGTATTGCAAGACTTACTGTTTGCTTTCATTTATGAAAGGCTGCATTGATGGGTACTTATGGGTGGCACTGATAGACAGCACTGCTGGGCACTGATAGGCGGCACTGAAAGGTGGCACTGATAGACTGCACTGATAGACTGCATCACTGGTGGCACTGGCAGGCATTTTTAATTGCCACTGATTGGCAGCTGCCTGGGCACTGATTGGCATATCCCTGGTGGTCTAGGGTGGTGGCCATCCCTGGCAGCATCCTGGTGGTCCTGGGCGTGTATCTGAGGGGGGGGGGCTGCGCTGATAAACAATCAGCGCAGACCCCCCTGTCAGGAGAGCAGCCAATCGGCTCTCCTCCACTCGTGTGTCAGACGCGAGTGAGGAAAAGCCGATCAACGGCTCTTCCTGTGATTGGACACGGCTGATCACGTGGTAAAGAGCCTCTGTCAGAGGCTCTTTACCGAGATCGGTGTGTCAAACTGACACACCGCACCACGATCGGCGCAATAGGTGCCCCCACGGGCGCGCAGCGGGTGTTATCCTGCTGGACATGATATGATGCCCAGTCAGTATAATGCCGCGTACACACGAGCGGACATTACGGCGGACTTTGCCCGGCGGACTGGATTTCGTCGGACAATTCGATGTGTGTGGGCTCCAGCGGACTTTGTTTTCTCAAAAGTTGGACGGAATTAGATTTGAAACTTGTTTAAAATTTATCCGTTGAAATCGAGTCCGGTCGAAAAGTCCGCCGTCTGTATGCTAGTTCGACGGACAAAAAGCCACGCTAGGGCAGCTATTGGCTACTGGCTATGAACTTCCTTGTTTTAGTCCGGTCGTACGTCATCACGTACGAATTCGACGGACTTTGGTGGATTGTGTGTAGGCAAGTCCGTTCATTCACAAAGTCCGTCGGAAAGTACGTTGAAAAGTCCGCCGGGCAAAGTCTGCCGTAATGTCCGCTCGTGTGTACGCGGCATTAACTGAACCACCGCCCGGACGCCATTCTGCTATAGCCTGGGTGGGAAGTGGTTAACTAGTACAGCTGTTTGGAGGTACATAGTACACCCAGAAAGTGAAGGGTTAATCACATGCTGATGAAGGCAGTAGCAGTGCTTGTTTTCTTCAGCCGGACTCCAAGCTGCACAGTAAGAGTGATCCAGGTGGCTGTATAGCTGCCTCATCCCATTCACACTGCAGGCAGCCCGGTCCCCCCACCATGACCCCCCGCCCAGTGAGGTTCCTGGGCTCTCCCATTTGTCCTGGTAACCCTAGACCAGGCCCAGCAGCTTCAGGAGGCCAATTGGGAAGAGACTTGGGGGTTTTATCTAATCTTCAGGCCCAAAATCTGCATTTTACCATGTGTGCAAAAATAATACAAATCCAGCTCTGGCAGTGAAAGGGTTAATGTGAGCTAGATGGGATCACTCTGCTGTGGTCACACTCTAAACATTAGAGCTCCCCCTAGCTGCAGCCTGGTAATAACATTGCTAGGAGGTCTATTCATTTATTTGCTACATACTTCCCATCTTTATATAAACGTCTCCTGACATTTAGGGGTCTATTCATAAATAATATACATAGCAATCTGCTCGGTAACAATGCATGTACATTCCTTCTGTGTGAATGGGGGGATTGAAGGAATTAAGCGATCTGCTGAGTTGGTTGAACGTTTTCCATCAAACGAAAATAAAAATGTTACATTTGTTCATTAGATGGTGATAACTTATATGATACTTAGCGCCATCTAATGGCCAAATTCAAATTTTCGGGTTTAAATCAATGGTTGGTTTAATATTGTTGCTTTGATTATCTTATATCCTTCAGTGTGTTCTGTACTCACCAATGTATGAGGATGATCTCAGTTATCCGTATGAAGACATGTCTGATGAAGGAAACTAATGGGTCTACTTCTAGAAAATTGATGGTACGAATGTGACAATCATTCATCCAGCCATTACAAATTCTAGCCATAATGTAGCAAAGTGATTTCCTATGATGGGCAGCTCCATCTAGTGACCATAATGGGGTATTTTTCCTGACATACATCCATTAGTAAAAATAGCACAATACCGCATTATGGCCACTAGATGGAGCCAAGGAAATCAGTGTATGAAATAAAATACATCCAATATTCATCACAGCTGGGCGAATGCTGGTCACATTTGTTTTTTTTATTTTTGTTATTATTATTGTTTTTTATTGTTTTTTTATTTAAGAAGACGATTTGGCTACTATTAATGTACCACATCCAATATATATATAATTTAAATAAGAACCTTATATGCCAGACTTTATTGGTATGAAAAAGGTCAAACATAAAAATTACATAAAATATAAATCTTTCTTACAAATATTAAAATGATGTGTTAAAACCACATGGGAACAAATCCATCAAACATTAGGCCATATAAATTCATAATGACTCATTTAGCTTTGCTGAATTGTCCAAGAGGTTGACGCGTTTCACATCAGTAAGCTTCCTCTGGACATTTTATGCCTTGGCAGCAAAGAAAATCAGCCTAACTAAAAAAACATACAGAATATAAATCCATAGCAATAATTTTATAACATTGTAAATTATCATCTGTGCCAGTTACACAAAGCTTGGTGGACATAGCTAGGAGACGGTGATAAATGGCGATGTCAAAGTAGCTTGCACAGTCAGCTGGTCATGAGTTATAAAGATTAGCGGGCTAATAGACGTGCACGAAAAAAAGATCAAAAAACTCTTTTTTTTTTACTTGTACAAAATTAAAGTTACACCCAAGCACATAAACCCCCCCCAAAAAAATTGTTGATGCCCCCCACCCCCAAATATACACACTTACAAACATAAATTTACACATTGGTGCGCCAATGCCTGAAAATGTTGATTGTGATACACATGTTACATATTGCTGCGCACACCAAAATGACAGCAATCATTCTATCACTAGACCTCCTCCATAACACTAAACTGATGACCCATAGGGGGCTTTTAAAGGGTCGCCTATAGAAAAAAATAAGGTACTGAAGTTTGTCACCAATGCTTTCCAGGCTCCTAAAAAAATAGTAAATTAACATTTTTTTACCTGCATAAAATGTGCATTTTTTTTATTTTTTATAAAAGGTGAACATTTCTTTTAACTGAGCAGACACTGGAACGTGATTTGTCTGCTCAGCATGCGCTTGTACTGAGCACCCAAGTTATAAAAGCCCCCGACATTCCTAAAAGCACCTCAGATTTATATACAGTTTTAGTTAAAATTATTTTTATTTAATCAGGACAAGGAGATTGTCATAAGGGACAAGTAGATTGTCATGGATTGTAAGCTCTAATGAACAGGGCCCTCTGATTCCTCCTGTATAGAATTGTATTGTAACTGTACTGTCTGTTGTAAAGTAGTGTGCAAATGGTTGGCACTATATAAATCCTGTATAATAATAATAATAAGGGACAAGTAGATTGTCATAAGAGACAAGGAGATTGGGACCCCGATTTAAGTATTTTTTTCAAAATGCCCACACCCCCTGGAACTGTTTCTTACACGATGAAAATCAGCCATGGAGTATATCTGAGGTGTATATCAGGGTGTGCTTCTTCCCCCACATGAGAGCTGTGATGTCCAGCAACATTCATATAGAAGACATTTCCCGCATTTAATACACTTCGAGGGTTGCGTGGGATCCCAGATGTACAGGAAGACAGGACTTCAGTGTGGCACAATTCCCTCACTCAGGACAGGAATAGGGCTTCTCCCTCGTGTGAGATCTCTGATGTTTGGAAAGAGTGGACTTCTGTGAAAAACAATTCCCGCACTCAGGACAGGAATACGGCTTCTCCCCCGTGTGGGATCTTTGATGTGTGTAAAGATTGGACTTCTTTGAAAAACATTTTCCACACTCAGTACAGGAATACGGCTTCTGCCCCGTGTGAGATCTCTGATGTGTGGAAAGACTGGACTTCACTGAAAAACATTTTCCACACTCAGGACAGGAATACGGCTTTTCTCCTGTGTGAGATCTCTGATGTTTGTAAAGATAGGACTTATGTGAAAAACATTTCCCACACTCAGGACAGGAATACGGATTCTGCCCCGTGTGGGATCTCTGATGTATGTAAAGATTGGATATCTGTGAAAAATATTTCCCACACTCGGGACAGAAATTAGGATTCTGCCCCGTGTGAGATCTCTGATGTGTGTAAAGACCAGACTTCTGTGAAAAACATTTCCCACACTCAGAACAGGAATATGGCTTCTCTCCT
The DNA here is from genome assembly GCA_037952925.1 of Lithobates clamitans. Taxonomy (NCBI): domain Eukaryota; kingdom Metazoa; phylum Chordata; class Amphibia; order Anura; family Ranidae; genus Lithobates; species Lithobates clamitans. Next base: position 82,994 of record JBBGZY010003282.1, read on the forward strand.
GTGTGAGATCTCTGATGTGTATAAAGACTGGACTTCTGTGAAAAACATTTCCCACACTCAGGACAGGAATATGGCTTCTCTCTTGTGTGAGATCTCTGATGTGTATAAAGACTGGACTTTTGTGAAAAACATTTCCCACACTCAGGACAGGAATATGGCTTCTGCCCCGTGTGAGATCTCTGATGTGTGTAAAGACTGGACTTCTGTGAAAAACATTTCCCGCACTCAGAACAGGAAAGTGGCTTCTCCCCCGTGTGAGATCTCTGATGTGTGTCAAGATGGGACTTCACTAAAAAACATTTCCCGCACTCAGGACAGGAATATGGCTTCTGTCCCGTGTGAGATCTCTGATGTGTGAAAAGACTGGACTTCTGTGAAAAACATTTCCCACACTCAGGACAAGAATACGGCTTCTCACCTGTGTGAGATCTTCTATGCCTATTAAGACTGGATTTAAATTGGAAACACTTCCCACACTCAGTACAGTAAAACCTCTTCTCTGTTGGAAGGACAGCACCGTCCCTCACAGTCGGAGGTTCCTCAGGATAAGAGGAATACGATGGTCCATCTACACTGTGTGGTGCCGGATGGAGATTTGAGGTAGTCGGGTTTTCTCCTGGACTATTCTGTGTGATGTCCTCATCTTCTACTTTACAGTCTGGAGACAAAGTGAGACAATCCTCTGAGGTTTTCCTCATCTCTCGTCCATCTATTAAAATAGGATTAAAAAGATTATTACTTGAACAGATTGGTTCCCCTAAACCAGGACTCCGCCCACATCAGGCAGCTTTGTCTCTGAAGATCTTACAATTCCCCCCTCAAGGTAACTAGTAAATGGGTCCTCTGATCTCCTACCAGTTCATTTCTTTATTCATGGACCTCAGTCAGAGAATGAGGAAACAGCGAGAACTGTCTTTTAAAGGAGTGACAGTAATGAGGGAATTATAGGATGCGTGTCCCCACCCCCTTTTTCACTCATTGCCATCTTCCCAACACAAGAAGTCCTGCACTTCCTTATTTAGTCCATGATTTAGTCATGAATAACAGCGGGGCTGAGCCCCACCAGAGGTCAGAGAGTAAGGATGGGGGAGAACAACCAAGATGAAGACTGGACTGATCCTGAAGACCACCATCATTGGATTATTGACTCCTCCCTCATTATCACTTTCTGTTTAAGGTTCCAGAGTTTTAGAAGGTTATCACATTATTTTCACCATGTAAAAGTCTGTGCTCCAATCATATCATCAGATATAAAATGTCCAGCTTGTAGAAAATGGGTGTAACAAAAGAGAATACATATTATTATTTATATAGCAGTGGGTAGAGAGGACTATGTAATGTACAACATATTGTATAGGATACAACAGTTAGGTAGGACTATATAGTATCAGATTGATGCAATGTACAACATAGAGTATATAGTGCAGGGGTCAGGAGTATGTAATGTACAATATAAATTATACAGTAGAAGGGTCAGGACTCATAATATTGGCAATCAGTAATCAGTGGAAGCTTAAACGTTTACATGAGACAAGTTGCAGAGGTCCCACACCGCTGCCTCCCATCTCCTGAGACTGCACTCAGTGACTTGGGTCTGAGACTATACAGACATATCCCTCAACCCGGCACAACCAGCAGACAACAGATCAAGTAACTCTGGCAGAATTGCTCTATTAGAGATCATGCTAGACCTGAGCATGAGGCAGAAGACCCAAAGCACATGCCCAAGGTGCCTTGGTAGAGCAACATCTATGGTAAAAATAAACATTTTGCTGCCAGCTGAACCACAGAATCTCCAAAAATCCAGTCTAAATACATAAATTGTGTCTACAGCACAAAGAAGGATATCACCCAGTCCTTTCTCTACTCTGGACCAATCAGTGAGCAGTATGGGTGGAGGAATGTATTTAGTGTTAATGACCCACCTGTACTGATCTCTGTAGGAGTGTCCTCCTCTATAAATGTCCCCGTTATTCCATCCTCCTCCATAGACTGCTGATCATCCCTCACATATCTCTCTTCTTTCACTTCAAATTCTATATCGATTGGATCTCCACTCTAAATCAAGAAAATTAAAGTGAATATCATCCATAAACTATAAGGTTTATTATAGTGACATCACATAACAAATCCACACATCATCTCTACGAGTCCATGTTCTAGTTACTCCATCCCACCAACCTTGTAACAGTGAGGGATGGTGTGATCTTCCTGTGTGGAATCCCGGGAATACAGAGGACGGGGACATCTCTCTGGTGGGTTCCTATAGTTGGATGACTCCACCATGGTGTCCTGGTACAGATCTTCATGCTCTTTTAGAAACTCTGACTCCTCCATCACCCCATCCTCCTCTTTTATCTCTTCTTTAATCTCAACTTTAGAATCTCCCAGGTTTGCACTCTGAATATAGAATAAAAATGACATCAATAGTAAGAATGCAGATAATGTACAGATCCTAATGATACTATCAGTGATTGTTCCGCATCTACCTGATTATGATGAGGGATGGTGTGATCTTCCTGTGTGGAATCCCGGGAATACGGAGGACGGGGACATCTCTCTGGTGGGTTCCTGGTATTTGGTGGCTCCATCATATCCTTATTTCCTTTTGAAAACTCCTCCATCACTCCATACTCCTCATCCTCCTCTTTATACTCTTCTTTAACATCAATATTATCATCCCTGAGGTTTCCACTCTGAATATATAATAAAACATTCATTGTAACAATCATGCTGTGTATAAATCAGAACTACCAATAATTGTCAATCATCTACCTGATGATGGTGAGGGATGGTGAGATCTTCCTGTGTGGAATCCCGGGAATACAGAGGATGGGGACATCTCTCTGTTGGGTTCCCATTACTGGATCCATCTGTAGGAAACACACACACTGACTGAATACATTGTTTCTATGTGTTTATCAGATGATGGGGGATCTAGGTGGACCCTCCGTACTGCTCTCTCCTTTACAATAAAGTCTCCTCTTACCCGGTGATGTGAGGGGCGGCTGATTGTCCATCATGACGTCCTTGTAGAGATCCTTGTGTCCTTCTAAATACTCCCACTCCTCCATGGAGAAATAGACAGTGACATCCTGACACCTTATAGGAACCTGACACACACAATGATACAGTCACCATCCAGACACATCCCTTGTCTGTTACTGGATAATGTCCCAGAATTCCCAGCACCGCTCACCTCTCCTCCATCATCTCTCTGGTGACTTCTAGAATCTTCTTTGTATTTCTCTATTCTGTCAGGGTGGGAGGTGGAGGCAATGAGAGTGGAGGAGCGCCCCCTATTGTCAGAATACAATAGTGCAGCGGGGAGGATTCCCCCATCCCCCTCCAATGTGTGGATGGGGGAATCACTTCAGTTTTTTCCTCTCATCCCGCTGGCTGAACGATAAAACTGAACCATGAATGGCCAGCTTTGGAAGCAAGATATATTCATCATCAACTGATCCTCCTGAATGGGTTAATCTGCATATTACCTCCTCTACCACTAGTTCCTGCAGTGTCTTCTCTCTACATCCTTCCAAATGGAATGACCTGTCTATCTGACATCACTTCCTGTCTGTATTCCATAGAGACTTCCTGTCTGGGTAGAGGTGAGATCACCACCTTGTGGAGCTCAGAGGAACTGCAGCTCAAGAAATGTGTCATGGTGGGAACACGGCTGTTTCAAGTATGGAAATGAAGACACTGCAAGCTGTTTGAGGAGTCGTGTTGAATTGTATAAGGGGAACAGGAAACACAGAACAGGAAGTACAAGCAATGCAATATTACCATAGAGTATATTACAATAGAGTCACTGTATTTGTATAATAACTCCATAACAAGGGCCTTGTGCTATGTGTATGTACTGTATATCCTTCCCCTTTCTCTCCTCCCTAAGTGTGTATGAAGAGGCGGAGCTCTGAGTGTGTATGAAGAGGCGGAGCTCTGAGTGTGTATGAAGAGGCGGAGCCCTGAGAGTGTATGAAGAGGCGGAGCTCTGAGTGTGTATGAAGAGGAGGAGCTCTGAGTGTGTATGAAGAGGCGGAGCCCTGAGTGTGTATGAAGGGGCGGAGCTCTGAGTGTGTATGAAGAGGAGGAGCTCTGAGTGTGTATGAAGAGGAGGAGCTCTGAGTGTGTATGAAGAGGCGGAGCTCTGAGTGTGTATGAAGAGGCGGAGCTCTGAGTGTGTATGAAGGGGCGGAGCTCTGAGTGTGTATGAAGAGGAGGAGCTCTGAGTGTGTATGAAGAGGCGGAGCTCTGAGTGTGTATGAAGAGGCGGAGCTCTGAGTGTGTATGAAGAGGCGGAGCTCTGAGTGTGTATGAAGAGGCGGAGCGCTGAGTGTGTATGAAGAGGCGGAGCTCTGAGTGTGTATGAAGAGGTGGAGCCCTGAGTGTGTATGAAGAGGCGGAGCTCTGAGTGTGTATGAAGAGGCGGAGCTCTGAGTGTGTATGAAGAGGTGGAGCTCTGAGTGTGTATGAAGAGGCGGAGCTCTGTGTGTGTATGAAGAGGCGGAGCTCTGAGTGTGTATGAAGAGGCGGAGCCCTGAGTGTGTATGAAGAGGAGGAGCCCTGAGTGTGTATGAAGAGGCAGAGCTCTGAGTGTGTATGAAGAGGCGGCGTTCCTTTGCCATCGGAGGTGAGGAGAGTGTGAAGGATGTTGGTGACTCTGGTAGATGAAAAGCTGGGAGTCATATTGCTCTGGTGAGTGGGGAAGCACTACTAAGGGGGCGCCCTCACCATCACGTGTGTAAGAGGTGGAAGAAGGCGTGGCTACACTACAGCTGGCACAGTTTGGAGCACTGAGAACTTTACACCTTATCAACTTTTCATTGATTGGTGGATTTTTTTGAGCAAAATATGAAGTAGATTATTATTATGTATTATTGAAGTAGATGCAAAGTGGAAGCATTGGACTTGCAGATAACAATATATTGAGCACAAAATATTGTATGATTACATGAATTTGCACAGATTTTTACTTTATTTAATATAGCAACAAATAATATAAGATTAAAGAAGTAGATGCAAAGTGGAAGTGGGTGATCTGTAGGGAACAGCATATTGAGCACAAAGCACTTATATAGTAGGTGAGGTTGAAAAAAGACACAAGTCCATCAAGTCCAACCTATGTGTGTGATTATGTGTCAGTATTACATTACATATCCCTGTATGTTGTGGTCATTCAGGTGATTATCTAATAGTTTCTTGAAGCTATCAATGCTCCCCGCTGAGACCACCGCTGTGGAAGGGAATTCCACATCCTTACCGCTCTTACAGTAAAGAACCTTCTACGTAGTTTAAGGTTAAACCTCTTTTCTTCTAATTGTAATGAGTGGCCACGAGTCTTATTAAACTCTCTTTTGCGAAAAAGTTTTATTTCTATTGTGGGGTCACCAGTACAGTATTTGTACACTTTATGTTGTATATGAATTTGCACATGGATCAGATTACTTCATTTATTATTAGACACCATAAGATCAATGAAGTAGGTATAAATAGAAAGTACTAAACCTGCAGAGAATATTATTTTGAGCACCTCACAGTTTATATATGAATGTATCCACATATTTTTATTTATTTTTTTAAATGTTATTTATTAAAGGTTTTGTGATTTTACATACACAAGCAAAACAAACAAAAACATTAAATATTTATGTCGCAACAGGGCAACTACTCTAAAAGTGCAATTTTTTTTCCTCATACAGTATCAAAAAGACCAGCTCAGTAATAACTACCGTAAAGTCCGTATTCGGAACAAGAATATTGCTACAGATCTTGAAAAGATCAAATAGACTAGCAGTCAGTTATATAATAAGGTATAACCAATACATGTCCAAAGAGACGGCAAACAACACTAAACATTTGGAGGTTTAATACCAACCTCCTGTAAATAGCAGATTATGAGCATATTAAATTACATTATGAGAGGTCCATATGTGTCCACACATTATTGTTCTAAAGGTAACCCATTCTAGGGCATCACCAACCAAATATTTAGCACTGTAGGAGTTGTAAAGAAACGAGGACCAATGGAGCCAAGCCAGGTACCTGTAACCACGGGTCCCATCATTTATTGAACTAGATTGGAGTACTACGGTGTTTCAAGATATGTCTCTCCTTAAGCAATGTGGAGTTATCTTGGGTACTCCAGTCCTCAGATGTTGGTGGTGGAGTCGCTATCCACTTTAACAGAATACATTTAAGTGCCAAAATCAAGAAGCGAGATATAGTGGTCCTGGCATGGGGTGTAAGTAGCTCTTCATCCAAAAACCCCAATATACAGGTCTAAGAGTCATTTGGTAGGGACACCTGAAACGCTTGGCTTATAACCGATATTACTCTATTCCAATAGTGCACCAGTTTGGGGCACCACCAACACATGTGTAAATGGTCCGCAGGGGAACCTCCACACCTTGGACATTCTGGACTCTCTCTACATTGTCTTCTATACAATTTAAGGGAGTTCTATGTACTCTGTGAATAACAAAATGTTGTGACAACCATTGGGTAGGAGAAATAGACATTAAATGTACTTGCTCTAATATAGATTGCCACCACTCTCCATCCATGTTAGAGATATCTGTAGACCACCCTGTCCTTCCATAAAGCTGCAGAGTGATCTGAGAGCGAAGCAGAAGAGATCCATATAAAGATGATCTAAGAAGAGATCCATATAAAGATGATCTAAGAAGAGACCCATATAAAGATGATATAAGAAGAGATCCATATAAAGATGATATAAGAAGAGACCCATATAAAGATGATATAAGAAGAGACCCATATAAAGATGATAGAAGAAGAGACCCATATAAAGATGATATAAGAAGAGACCCATATAAAGATGATATAAGAAGAGATCCATATAAAGATGATAGAAGAAGAGATCCATATAAAGATGATATAAGAAGAGACCCATTTAGAGATGATATAAGAAGAGACCCATATAAAGATGATATAAGAAGAGACCCATATAAAGATGATATAAGAAGAGACCCATATAAAGATGATAGAAGAAGAGACCCATATAAAGATGATAGAAGAAGAGACCCATATAAAGATGATAGAAGAAGAGACCCATATAAAGATGATAGAAGAAGAGATCCATATAAAGATGATATAAGAAGAGATCCATATAAAGATGATATAAGAAGAGATCCATATAAAGATGATATAAGAAGAGACCCATACAGAGATGATATAAGAAGAGACCCATATAGAGATGATATAAGAAGAGACCCATATAATGATATAAGAAGAGACCCATATAAAGATGATAGAAGAAGAGACCCATATAAAGATGATATAAGAAGAGACCCATATAAAGATGATAGAAGAAGAGACCCATATAAAGATGATAGAAGAAGAGACCCATATAAAGATGATAGAAGAAGAGACCCATATAAAGATGATAGAAGAAGAGACCCATATAGAGATGATATAAGAAGAGACCCATATAAAGATGATAGAAGAAGAGACCCATATAATGATATAAGAAGAGACCCATATAAAGATGATAGAAGAAGAGACCCATATAAAGATGATATAAGAAGAGACCCATATAAAGATGATAGAAGAAGAGACCCATATAAAGATGATAGAAGAAGAGACCCATATAAAGATGATAGAAGAAGAGACCCATATAAAGATGATATAAGAAGAGACCCATATAAAGATGATCTAAGAAGAGACCCATATAAAGATGATAGAAGAAGAGACCCAAATAAAGATGATATAAGAAGAGACCCATATAAAGATGATATAAGAAGAGACCCATATAAAGATGATATAAGGAGACCCATATAAAGATGATATAAGACCTTTCTTCTCCTTGCTAGTAGCTACTTGATCTATGAGTGAAGTGTCTATCTGTATGAGAGATGTGGATCTGGTTTGAATAGAATGTGTATGGAGAAGTTGAAGGTATTGATAAAAGCTAGTTGTATGTGAACCAAACTTGAATTGTAAGATTTTAGATGGCCATTGGTATATAATCGATACAGGAAATGTATACCCCTAGAATACCAGGCAGAAAAGCCCTGTAGTTTCCCAATCTCCTCTAGTCGCCCTCTTTCCCAGATAGGATGCAATCTGGAAATTCCATCATAGCCCATAATACGTCACATCTCGTCCCAGACCTTAGCCATGAGGATCAAGGTAGGACATGTGGAACATTTCCAAAACCCACCCGCCTCCAATTGGGCCAGCAGAGGATATTTATTAGACCCAGACAGCAGTAGAGCTTGAATGGGGTCCATATCATCAATAGCCCCCCACCCAGAAAAATGTTGCAGCTGGGAAGCCAGGAAGTATAACCAGCAGAGGAGACAGCCAAACCTCCACCATCTTTGGGCGTTTGTAAAATAGGTAAGCGGATCCTAGTCTGCTTCTCTTTCCATATCAGAGTGTCTATCCTCTTAAAGTGTAAGTAACTCCTCCTATCGTTTTCAGCCAAGGAAGCTGCCATCTTTGCCTCTGTTTAATCTACAACTGCCTTGAAGTTGCACTTGTGATCAGTTATGACACCAGCCATTGGATGGTTTAACAGTTTGATTGAGAGCACAACCAATGGGAGTGTTACATTTCTGGCACATGCCGGAAATTAAACTGGTAAATGAATGGGTTTACTTCTGCTTGCCGACCACCCCACGTACATGTACTGCGGGGTGGCGGCCCTATTGCCCAAAATCACATACAGGTACATCATTTCGTGCAATCGGTCTGGGGCACTCATGCGCGCCACCGGCAACCAGCTCCCGCTGTGATTGGACACAGCTGGAGCCAATCAGCAGATCCGGCATGCCCGGCGATCATTCCGAGAGGAGCAGAACAGCGGTCTGCCTATGTAAACAATGCAGATCTCCGTTCTGTCAGAGGGGAAGATGGAGATCTTGTGTTCCTGCTAAGCAGGAACAGGGATCTCTGTCTTTCCACAGTTGAAGCACCTCCCCCACACAGTTAGAAAACACTCCCTAGGAAGACATTTATCCCTTTGATCATCCCTGATGTTAACCCCTACCCTACCAGTGTCATTAGTACAGTGACAGTGCATTATTTTTAGCAATGATCACTGTATTGGTGTCACTGGTCCCCAAAAAGTGTCACTTAGTGTCAGATTTGTCCGCCACAATGTCGCAGTCCTGCTAAAACTCGCTGATTGCCGCCATTACAAGTAAACAAAATTTAAAAAAATGAAAAGTCCATATATCTATCCCATAGTTTGTAGACGCTATAAATTTTGCACAAACCAATCAATATACGCTTATTGGAAGTTTTTTTACCAAAAATATGTAGCAGAATACATATTGGCCTAAACTGATGAAGAAACTCGATTTTTTACATTTTTCTATTGGATGTTTTATAGCAGAAAGTAAAAAAAAAATATTTTTTTTTTTTTAATTTTCGCTCTTTTTTTGTTTATAGAGCAAAAAATAAAAACCGCAGAAGTGATCAAATACGGCCAAAAGTAAGCTCTATTTGTGGGAAAAAAGGACATCAATTTTATTTGGGTACAACATCGCATGACTGCGCAATTGTCACTTAAAGTAGCACAGTGCCGTATCGTAAAAAATGGCCTGGTCATAAAGGGGGGTAAATCTTCCGGAGGTGAAGTGAATAAGCATAATATAAATAAAGTTATACCCAAGCATATAAACCCCCCCAAAAAATTTGGAGGCCCCCCCACCCCCACATATATGCACGTATGAACGTAAACACAAGCGTCGGGGGAGCCAACATTTTTTGTGATACACATGTTGCATATCGCAGCACACACCGGAATAAGAGCAATAATTCTATCACCAGACCTCCTCCATAACACTAAACTGATACCTATGGGAGGCTTTTAAAGCATTGCCTATAGAAAATATAGGGGGGGGCGTGGCCTGGCACCGGAGCGAGATGGCAGCATAGTTGGAGACATCACCTGTCCAGGACCCCAGAACAGCTTGCCATCAACGAAATTCCCTCAGCACAAAACTGCCAAGATGACTGGAAGAAGCCAGCCAGTCACCCGGTCACAGCAGGACCCATCAACCCAAGCAGGAACATACCCGCGATGTTCCGCACGCAGCATATCGAATCACAGGCCGCATCTCAGGCCTCGGAATCCAGTATGGCAGACCAAGCGGCTCTCTCTGCCTCCCCTGCAGGACCCTCACAAGGTATGCACGCCGAGTATCCCTCTTCCCTGCTATGTCTGGCAGACCTATAGTAGGGGGCAATGGACATAAAGAACTTATTTTTTGCCGCAATCTCGGATCTGAAAACTGAGATAAGAGCAGTAGCTACTCAGATGGAGCACGTGGAGGCAGTCGCCATGACGCACGTGTTGGCCATCCAGTAGGTCCAACGTGCCTCCACTCTTCAAGCCCAGCACCTCATGGAGAAGCATAGGCACTTAGAGGACTTGGACAATAGGGGCCGCAGGCAGAACCTGCGAATAAGAGGGATACTGGAGTCGGTGGAGGGGCCCCAACCTCAAGCTGTAGTCTGGGCAATATTTAACATGCTGCTAGGCCACCTGACGCTCCAGTGTAAATGGAGAGATGTCACAGAGCACTATGGCCCATGGGCAGAGAAACTGACCCTCCTAGGGGCACAGTTTGTTGCCTAGTGAATTTTATACAAAAAGAAGAAATCCTGCGGCTAGCACGCAACCATGCAAACCTGGAACATGAGGGAGAGTGAATCCAGCTATTCCAGGATCTCTCCTCCATAACGTTGCAACACAGGAGAGAACACCTACAGACCCGCAGCAGTTTTGTGATACCCTGGGTATCCCACCTGTCAGCGACCCTGACTGGTACAGCGCATTTCTTCAACCAGATCCATGGATCCCCACCCAGCCGGAGGACACCCAACGATTGCAGAGGAATCGGCAAAGACAGCGCAGACCCTCCGCGGATGCCCCGCCATGTGCGCGGGGAGACATGGAGACAGAAGAAAGCCCGCGGACCTCACCCTCATCCCTTCGGTGATGGACAGAACATTATTGACACAACGCACGAAGAGGTAAGCTGACCCTGGACCCATCGCCACACTCATTCCCCCCACTTGCTAACAATTACGGAACGCCAATACTGACTGTGCGGTCACCCCTAAGATTGACTACCACCAAGTCTGACCCTAATAGCGACATAACTTGACTTTGGCGGAGGAACGTGACGTATCCTGACCTATGAGACAAGCTCATGTGCACTTAGCTATTAAGAATCGGTCGTAACCCCAAGCTCCGGGGCACATGACTGCAGATCTGGACAAGGAGATAGCAATGCCGCATGCTTGATTCTTACAGTGCCAGACCCTGGAACCCAAAGAACTAGAGGTAGGCTTATACCTCCCAGACTCTCACACTATTATGGCTAAGCTGTCTGACTTTCCCCTGTCCTCATATAACCAGTTCCATACAGGGTCACACTCTTATGCCCCGTACACACGGTTTGGACATTGATCAGACATTCCGACAACAAAATCCATGGATTTTTTCCGACGGATGTTGGCTCAAACTTGTCTTGCATACACACAGTCACACAAAGTTGTCGGAAAATCCGATCGTTCTGAACGCGGTGACGTAAAACACGTACGTCGGGACTATAAACGGGGCAGTAGCCAATAGCTTTCGTCTCTTAATTTATTCGGAGCATGCGTGGCACTTTGTGCGTCGGATTTGTGTACACACGATCTGAATTTCTGTCAACGGATTTTGTTGAAAATTTTATAGCCTGCTCTCAAACTTTGTGTGTCAGAAATTACGATGGAAAATGTGTGATGGAGCCCACACAATTTCTGACAACAAGGTCCTATCACACATTTTCCATCGGAAAATCCAACCGTGTGTACAGGGCATTAGACTATCAACCTTCTCTGGGACGCTATGCAGAACTACCGGTACATTATTAGACCAAATCTGCATATTTGCTATATTTGCTCTGATTCACGCAGCGCTCACACAGGAAAAGGTTCTGACCAGATATTTAGCACTATGATAACAGATATTTGGAAATGCAATATAAATGTCCTTTGTACAACCCCCCCCCCCCCTCACCTCATTGCCCAGCTTCCCCCCCTCCCTGCCCCCCCCCCCCTTTCCCGTTTTTTTCTTTTGTTTTTTGCTTTTCCCAACCCACCAGAATGTGGGGTACAAACTGCGAGTGAAGGCATCCTATTATGACCTTACAGTGAAAGTGATTTTTGTACTTGCTTATATGGTTATGTGAATGGAAAGAGTGGGGATGGGCTTATAGGAAATGTTAAATGTTATTAGAGTCTCACCCATGCCTAGAGTGTGCCCGCTGCAGCCCAAGTTAGGCCACACCAGGTTTAAAATTGGGATTGACTTGGGGAGGCTGGAGGATTCATCCTCTTGAAAACCTTATCGCATCCTTAAAGTCCTAGCTACAGGTTTGTGGGACAAGGAAGCCGAGATCTGTGAACTCCTCCTGCCGAAACAAGGAAAGAAAACAGAGGAAGGGGGAGAGCACAGACCTGAGGACATACCCATGGTGTCCTGATAAAGTGTTATAGGTCTCATATTAGTTATAATTCTGTCTTTTGGTTAGTGTTCAATAAGGTTACTTAACATAGTTTGTTCTTCTAGGTCTCATAGAAATTAGTTCAATTTTGATGGGTATGAGGTGGTAGGAAACAGGGCCAGGGGACCCCCACACCAAGGACAGTGCAGGGGGTCCCTGTCCTAGAATGGAAAACCCTCGTGGGGCAGCAGGATCAATGATCACGTGACCAAGCATCATGAGGGGTTGATTGACTGGCGAACCTGTATAACAATATCGAGCTCAAGGTGAGCCACGGCTTCGACGGCTGAAGGTACACTGCAGAGGACTCGGTGCACCTGTTTCGACTGGACTCACGCAGCATACCTCCTTCCTTACCTCTTGGCTGTGGGGTTTCCCACAAACAAGCTATATCCATAGCCTGGAGTTAATGGATGGTAGGGCAGATAAGACCGTTTGGGTGCTAGATCTCATCTCCCCCTTAAGGGTGGCGGGATCCTTCCTTGAAATTCCCGGCATAGTATTACATTACCTGCATATCAAACTTAATCACCATTCTTTCTAGGTAGTTCAGCAGGCCTAGAATTACCTCCAGTATTATACCTAAGAACCCTCTACCTGGGGTACCTTCCTTGTAAGGGGAGGGATCCCTGTCTAGATCCCCTGACATCACCAGTACAGGGTTAAGTTAGACGTAGAATCCTCGCTCATATCTTCTCTATATCTGACCTCCTTACTTGCTTCCTTCCCTCTTTGTCACTTTCCCCATATACCCTCTCCATCTATAACCCAGAGGTGCAGGCGGTGCTACATCAGATCCAGTGAATATGCCTTCTGTTATACAATCATCAGCTCCTCTATCTCTCAAGGTCTTCTCCTTGAATACTAAGGGCCTCAATATCCCGGAGAAACGCAGGAGTCTTATGGCAGAAGTACACAGACACAGGGCCCAAGTTATCTTTCTTCAAGAAACCCATTTCAAATCAGGCTCCATTCAACACCTAACCAACAAACGATACCCAGACGCATACCATGAGACCTGTGCTGGTTCTAAGATGAAAGGAGTAGCAATCTTACTCGCAAAGTCACTCGCGTTTCACCTTATAGAGCAGGTGGCTGACCCAGAGGGTAGGTTCATTTTCCTCAAAGGAACATGGAAAGACAGGCCAGTTACACTTGCAAACATTTACTGTCCCAATTCTAAACAAGTCTCCTTTTTGAAAGAAATTTTACTCAAGCTCACATTATTTAGTTTTGGCCTTCTAATCCTGGGAGGGGACTTTAATATAGCCCTGGATCCAATCCTTGATACATCCACAGGGACCTCTTCACTCCCCTTTTTGGCGCTAAGGCAAGCAAAATTAGAGTTAGCCTCTCATGCACTCCATGACACATGGCGCACCCTGAACCCACGGGAAAGAGACGATACATTTTTTTCATCCCCCCATAATCGCTACTCGAGGCTTGATTATATTTTCATTCCCCAAAAAGACCTAGAATACCTGTATGACGCGACAATCGAAAACATGGTCTTATCTGACCACCACCCGATTACTATGACTTTGCGATTCCAACAGAGAGAGAAATCTAGCAAGATATGGAGAATGGATGCCTCCCTTCTCACTGATCTTGGGGACCTAGCCACCATCAAACAAACTATAAAGGAATACTTTTGTCACAATGACACCCCAGCTGTGTCTCCCATGACCCAATGTGAGGCACACAAATGTGTCGTATGAGCCCGCTTAATGGCCATTGCAGCCAGGAAGAAAAAAGAATACCAGACTACTGGTATACCAGAATACTAATCCGAACCTTGACAGAAAGGATCACAAAGCTAGAATCGCAACACAAAGGCTCACTAGCGAATAAGGTGGCAGCTCAGCTAGCCGAATGCAAGAGCACTCTTGCGGGAGGAGCTATTTAAAAAGGCACAAAAACAACAAATGTTATCACAAAAATTTTTTTATGAGCAAGGCAATAAGCCAGGGAAATTATTACCTAGATTTACGCAGAGATGCACCCCAGCCTCCTCGGTTCATCATATAAGAGATAAACATGGAGGGACCCATTCTAAATATGAAGCTATAGCTCGACAATTTCATACCTTTTATAGTAACCTATATAACATCAGAGCTAGCGAAGATGACCCTGCTCTGGCAAATGCACGAGCAGACCTGATTAGGGACTTTCTTCACAAATACAGCCCCCAAGCGCTATCAGTAGAAGAGTAGCAGTCCTTGGAATCACCGCTGACGTCAGAGGAATGGGCAGAAGCTTTAAAGACCACAAAGCCCACCAAAAGCCCAGGGCCAGATGGTTTTACAGCCCAATATTATAAGTGCTTTGCAGATCTTCTGGCGCCAGGTTTTATCAAGGCCTTCAACTCTTTACCGGGCTCTTCTAATCCCTCTGAGACGTTTTTAGAAGCATGTATCTCGGTAATACCCAAAGAGAATAACGACCCCTCGGATGTGATGAATTATCGACCGATCTCACTTCTAAATGTAGGTGTGAAACTGTTCTCCAAAATTCTTGCAAATCGACTATCTTGTCACCTGCCGCCTTGGGTGAGTCTTGTACAGGTGGGCTTTGTGCCTGGCAGAGAGACCAGGGACAACACCATAAAGGCCCTCAACCTACATCATTGGCTCACTTCTTCCAAACCTGAGGGGTTCTTTCTGGCGATGGATGCGGAGAAGGCCTTTGACAGAGTGGCCTGGGACTACGAAGTACTGGAAACTCTGGGTTTGGGGACCTGCTTGCGGGCTTTTATTGGAGCATTATACACAAACCCAAAAGCTAGAGTCCGGGTCAATGGCCACCTGTTGGAGGCCTTCCTCATCCATAATGGCACTAGACAAGGCTGCCCCCTCTCCCCTCTACTATACATTCTCACTTTGGAGCCTCTCCTGCGTTACATCCGAGCAGATCCAAATATAAAAGGTATTAAGATACACCAAAGGGAATATAAACTTGCAGCCTTTGCGGATGATATTCTGCTTTTCCTCTCAGCCCCTTTGACATCCCTGCCGAACCTGATGAAAGCCCTCGAACAATTCCGAATAATCTCAAATCTAAAAATGAACTACTCGAAATCATTTGCGCTTAATGTTTCGCTGCCTTCTCTGATAGTTAAACACTGTCAGTAAAATTTCCCTTTCTGCTGGAAGACAGATGACATCACCTAATTAGGCATTAGGCTACCGGGCAAACTAACAGACCTATATGACAAAAAATTTTCAGTCGAGCTGAGAGCCATACAACATGATCTCCGTCGGTGGGACGTCCCCACGATATCTTGGTTTTGGCGCTTTACAATACTAAAAATGACAGTGCTACCGCACATCTTGTATAAACTACAAACGATTCCGATCCACCTTCCGCTGTCTTTCTTTATGACATATAAAAGAATGTGTAGAGAATTCTTGTGGGGACCCAGGGCACCACTAATCAGCTGAGCAAAATTGGTGATGCCAAAGTCAAAAGGGGGCATTGGTCTACCTGACGTGCAGTGGTATTACTGGGCTACACATTTAGCTTGGGTGGTGGACTGGCGGATACACGCTCGCTGCAAGGGATGGGTGCCCCTAGAAGATTTGATAACAGGAACGGAACTTCGATTAGTTCCCTGGTTCTCTAAGAACCACTGGATATGCAACATTCAATCTCACCCGCTGGTGGGGGCAACTCTTTTGGCTTTGGAAAAGGCCAGTAGGGCCCACGAGGTGTCGGCTAAAAATTGTGCGATCGCTCCCATTAAAGGGAACCCAGACTTCCCGCTGGGACTGGCTGGGTCCTACTTGGAGAAGGAATGGCCTTACGCAGAAATGCAAGCCAAGCATTTCTTTTCTAGAAATAGGTTCCTACACCTAAGAGAACTTGAGGCATTATCCCTGACCAAATCTTTCCAATTTTTCGACTATCTTCAAATAAAGCACTTCCTTGATGACCCAGCGACCAGAGGGTCCTTTACCTACGGTATTTTAGTCGCTTTGTTCTAGCCGGTCTTCCCAGAGGCATGTGATCTCGATGCTATATGCCTCAATCTTCAGGGAACCCGACGCTCTTTTACACGCGGAGCATGCCTTTTGGGAGACACAGTTGGGAAGAATGATTGAAAGGAAAAACTGGGAACAGGTACACTGGTATATTCATAAAGGATCACTGAATGTGAACACCCAGGAAAATGGAAACAAGATTAAATCGCGGTGGTATAGGACACCAGATTTACTTCACAAATTCTTTCCGACGGTCTCAGACCGGTGCTGGAGATGTGGACAAGAACTGGACACTCTCCTCCACATATGGTGGGAATGCCCTCTGATTCAGCCATACTGGCGGGGGGTACATGACATGTCGACTGCGGTATTCTTGCTCCCACTGGAGTTCTCACCAGCACAATATTTACTTCACCTCTCTAAAATACCCAGGAAACGATACCATAAATCTGTGGTGATCCATATGATCCAAGCAGCTAGACTGTGTCTTCCAGTGCACTGGAGGTCCATGTTACCACCCCCCATGAAAGAATGGGTGACTCGCATTAATCACATAGCAGCGATAGAGGAGCTGATCTACATTGCTCAAGACAGGATTTCTAGCTTCTCTAATACATGGGAAGCCTGGTTTAATTTCAGAAAATCCACAAGATACCAAGACCTAACGCAAGTTAACAGTTGGAACCTCTCAGAAAAACGTTGGTTAGACTGGAACAGGGATAGAGTAAGCTAAAAGCTGACACTTTTCGAGTGGCAGAAATAGATGGAGGGGGTAGATGGTGGCTCCCCCTACCCCCTCTCCTGACATGCACTTTCTAAATGCTCTCTCCCCCACCCCCCCTGTCTAGTCCCCCGCCTGTACTTCCCCCCCTTTTTCCCCTCTCTACTCTTCTTTCCTTCTCGGTCATTACTCCCCTTATAAGTAACTTCGAAGACGGGGACTGGAGGGTGAGGGATCTGCCCTAGGTTTGACTCCTCAGCCTTTCATTCCCAGAGTATACAGACATCCAGAAACGGATGCAGGAACTACAACAAAGGCTCCGATTATCCAATCAGTTAGACGAGACTTTAGGCAGCTGATTATAACTGTAATAATGGGGTCTAGCAATGTTGTTATGGTTTTTATGTTAAGAAAGCTGTCTACAACATATGCCAGGAGTCCCTCATGTACCCTGCCATTCTTGTATATTGTGTAACGGCACTCCACCTGGAGCCACAGTTTTGTCTTTAATTACTTGTGTGACTGTTCCTCTTATATCTGTCAGCATTTCTGTAAGACCTGTTGGAATTTTCGATAAAATCTTTATGTGAAAATATAGGGTACTGAAGTTTGTCACTATTTCACAGGCAAACACAAATTTAGGGAGTGACATGTTGGGTGTTTATTTATTCAGTGCAACCTCATCTTTTATATTTTACCAAAATTGGGTAATTCCTTTCATTTCTTTGCCCTGGAATTCACTTTAGTGTATTTTTTTCCTGCAATTTTGTGTTTCCTAGATCTTTGCGGTAATATAAAAAAATTGGAACTACCACTATTTTATTCTCTAGGGTGTCTGATCTCAGAAAATGTATCATGTTTTGTGGTTTTTATGTAATCTTCAGGCCTACAATTATTTTTTTTTTAAACATGTGTGCAGAAAATGCAAAACGGCTCTGGCAGCGAAAGGGTTAAAGTTGATTTAAAAAAAAAAAAAAAATCTGCGGAGGTCACATGACTCCTGTGTGGAGCTCCAGTCTGCAGCCAGATACCATCAGAGAGGGGTTTGGCTTGGCTGCACAGTAGGGTTGACACCTGTACAGGAATGACCCGGACAGTCCGGGTTTTGACAGCTGTCCCCAGGTTTGTAACCTCCTGTAACCCGGTCACCACAGCATAAGCTCCAGTCCCAGCCAGTGTGGAAAGTACCTGCAGCCCTCCACCAGCACCATGCCCTCATACCCCCCTACTGAATGCGCTCTCTCCCGAGACCCACTAGCAGCACTCCCCTCGCACCTGTGGCTTCAGTGGTGAGTACCTCATCCTGCTCCCCCCCGCTCCGATGCGTTCTCTCCCGCCAACAGCAACCCCCCTCCCCATTTCCCCTCGCCTTCAGTGGTGAGCAGCACTCCCGACTGAGTCCCCCATCGCCCCCCTGTCAATGTGCCAATCAGCAAATGCAGGACGCTCTCTCCCACCAGCAGGACGCTCTCCTCGTCTTCCCCTGCTCCAGCCTCCAGCAGAGCTAATGTCTTGTTTGTGAAATGACAGGTAAGTTACAGACTAGTCCAGTCGGTCCCCCTCCTCGCCTCTCTCAATGCTAGAGCCCAGCAGAAGCAGCAGCCAGTGTAGGGATCAGCCTCGGTACAGGGAGCAACCCACAGCTTACAGAACGGGACAGCAGGAGAGAGGTATATACAGTCCACCACTGAGCACCATTGTCCCCCTATCCATCCTACTGTCCCCCCGTCCATCCCAATGTCCCACTGTCCATCCCACAGTCCCCCTGTCCATCCCACGGTCCCTCCATCCATCCCATGGTCCTCCTGTCCATCCCACTGTCTCCCCGTCCATACCACTGTCCCCCCATCCATCCCACAGTCCCCCCGTCCATCCCACTGTCCCCCCATCCATCTCACTGTCCCCCCGTCCATCCCACAGTCCCCCTGTCCATCCCACAGTCCCCCTGTCCATCCCACTGTCCTCCTGTCCATCCCACTGTCCCCCTTTCTGTCCCCCTGTCCACCCCACTATCCTCTTGTCCATCCCTCTGTCCATCCCACTGTCCTGCTGTGCATCCCACTGTCCCTCTGTCCATCCCACTGTCCCCCTGTCCATCCCACTGTCCTGTCCATCCCACTATCCATCCCACTGTCCTCCCGTCCATCCCGCTGTCTCTCTGTCCATCCGTCCATCCCACTGTCCCTCTGTCCATCCCACTTTCCCCCTGTCCATCCCACTGTCCTCCTGTCCATCCCACTGTCCCCCTGTCCATGCCACTGTCCTGTCCATCCCACTGTCCTCCCGTCCATCCCGCTGTCCCTCTGTCCATCCCACTGTCCCTCTGTCCATCCCACTGTCCTCCCGTCCATCCCGCTGTCCCTCTGTCCATCCCACTGTCCCTCTGTCCATCCCACTGTCCTCCTGTCCATCCCACTGTCCTCCTGTCCATCCCACTGTCCCCCTGTCCATGCCACTGTCCTCCTGTCCATCCCACTGTCCCCCCGTCCATCCCACTGTCCTGCTGTGCATCCTAGTGTCCTCCCGTCCATCCCACTTTCACCTGTCCATCCCACTGTCCCTCTGTCCATCTCACTGTCCCCCTGTCCTTCCCACTGTCCTCCTTTCAATCCCACTGTCCCTCTGTCCATCCCACTGTCCACTTTGACTACTCTACAAGCCCCCCCACCCTGCTGCCACCCCCCGCTGGTGTGGGGTTCTTTGGGGTGCTGTGGTTAGGGTGGTCCACTTTGGGATGCCTTAGATATGATGGACTGATTTGGAGTGTTGAGATAGAATGGGTCACTTTGGTGTGGTGTTGATAGTGTGGGTTTCTATAGGTAGGATGGGCTACTTGGAAATGTCAGTGGAAGGGTGCAGTGGATAGTAAGGGTTGTAGGTAGGGAGGGTTTATTTAGACTCCTTCCACGCTTAACGCAATGTGGCTACACCCTCTGTTCGTCGTGGTGTACACAGCACACTGTGTTACTACTCTCTTTAAGCCACCCACAGGTGTCCAAGGTCTTTTACAATCCTATTGTCTATAGTGTATGCTAGAAAAAACATGCCGTGCACCAGAAAAGTGTTTGGGTTTGGCTTGAAGAAAAGGTGGCAACCCTACTGCAGAGTGGAGCTCCACTAATGACAGGAAGCACATGTCCTCCACTCCTCTTTTTTTTTTTTTTTAAGTGAACTTTATTGTGAATCTCTGCAGCTAGAGCTCCACTACAGGAAGTGGAGGACACATGATTCCTGTGTAGCGTGGAGCTTCACTACAGGAAGTGGAGGTCACATGATTCCTGTGTAGAGTGGAGCTCCACTACAGGAAGTGGAGGTCACATGATTCCTGTGTAGAGTGGAGCTCCAGTCTGCAGCACATACTGATCCATTCTGGTGTAAGGATGAGCTCCGGCGTGTTCGCATGGCGCACGTGCCGAGCCCGCCAGGAAGTCGGCACGGCGCAGCGCTAATCACAAGCAGAGAGACATTTCCCGATGTGCGGCTGCAGAGATCGGGAAATGTCTCTCTGCTTGTGATTAGCGCTGCGCCGTGCCGACTTCCTGGCAGGCTCGGCACGTGCGCCATGCGAACACGCCGGAGCTCATCCTTATTCTGGTGTTACTATTAATTAATGAGATTTGCAGAAATACCAGAAGTTTTTTTGGGAGGTTTTGTACTTTCTGTTAAAGTGCAAAAGGAGACTGGGAGAGGACTTTTCTATGTGCTTCATGGATGGTCGCTCACATGTGAGTGTAACCCAGGGGAACAGTGCTTCTAAAGACTTTATAGGGATTAGTGTGCGGGTTCAGGAGAACAGGGCTGGGCCTTAGAGAACTAATACCTTGGAGGAATCCGAAAGTCATCTCCTGGACTTTATTCAGAGTATCGTTCATGGAGTTAAACCGGAAGTACTGTGCAGTCAGGAAGTGGTGACTAACAGGAGGAAGGAAAGATGCATTACACAACAGAGAACTTATGCAAGATGGAAGTTTTATTAACAAAGGCTTCTTTTATTCTGGATTGAATGTTGTATTCCTCATCACTTAAAACACTGGAAGTTATTCGGAGTGACTTACCGGTGCAATGCAGCATTTAACATGGAAACCGCAATAAAGATGTACATAGTTTGGCTGTTCAATGGCTGTCTGCCTGTCGTGTCTTTTGAGGGAAAGGGGGTAATGGAACAAACTTCAGGTTAGAACGAACTACCCAGCAGCTCCTACGGGAGTAGTGCGCTTCACTTGCAAAAGCAATTGTTTATTATTCCCCAATGTACATGTTTGGTGATGATGGAAGTTGATGTTTATGTTGGAAGAAGTATACAATGTCTCTAATCACAATCTCATTGTCCTTGTTTGCCCGACCTTCATACCAACTAACAGGACCGAGACACACTTGGATCTCCAGACAAAAATGTTTTACGGTTCAATGGTATGTTGTCATTTAAACCTCCATCTTCCTGAAAATCATATCTATTCTGGTGCAAATATTATCCACTTATGGTACTGAGGACGGGGGGGGCGCTGTACTGAGGACGGGGGGGGGGGCGCTGTACTGAGGACGGGGGGGGGGGCGCTGTACTGAGGACGGGGGGCGCTGTACTGAGGATGGGGGGGCGCTGTACTGAGGACGGGGGGCACTGTACTGGGGATGGGGGGGCGCTGTACACTGTACTGTGGACGGGGGGCACTGTACACTGTACTGAGGATGGGGGGGCGCTGTACTGAGGACGGAGCGGTCGATGTACTGAGGATGGGGCTCATTATACTGAGGACGGGGGTCATTGTACTGAGGACAGGGGGTGTAATTTGTAAGGGGGGCTCCACTGGGGACACACCTGATGTAAGGGGAGCTCCACTGGGGACACCTGATGTGAGGGGGGTTCTGCCGGGGACACCTGATGTGAGGGGGGGCTCTGCCGGGGACACCTGATGTGAGGGGGGCTCCACCGGGGACACCTGATGTGAGGGGGGGCTCTGCCGGGGACACCTGATGTGAGGGGGGGCTCTGCCGGGGACACCTGATGTGAGGGGGGCTCTGCCGGGGACACCTGATGTGAGGGGGGGCTCCGCCGGGGACACCTGATGTGAGGGGGGCTCCGCCGGGGATACCTGATGTGAGGGGGGCTCTGCTGGGGACACCTTATGCAAGGACGGACTCAGCTGGGACATCTGACGCAAGGACGGACGGCTGGTGGCAGGCGACGTGGCTAGTGACACGCTCAGGGATCCCACTGATTCTGCATTATGGTGAGTTGAATGATTTCATTTTATATTACAATGTAATAATAGAAATAATGCACTTCAATCATCCTGACACCATAACAACCATGGTGCCGGGATGATTGAAGTGCTAACACCAGGTGTTTGGAGTATCTTTATCTGCTGATTGTTAAACTTTCTAGAATACACATATTTTTATTGTGTAGGATCTGGGGCTGCTGTCCCGTCATTTCCCTCTCCCCCTTTCCCTCTCCATCCCTCATTCATCTCAGACTCTAACCACACCCTCTTGGGCCACGCCCATTTAAGGCACACCCACTATGACAAGTAAACCACGCCCATTTTCGCAGCGAAGCGCGCCACACTTGTAGATTTTCCCCAAGCCATGCCTACAAATGAATGCCCCGCCCCCTAATTATTGTACAGCTCCGCATACAGCCACAAAAGTGTCCCACATTTTTTTTTTACAATGTTGGCAACTATGTAATTGTCATCATAGGTATACCTCAACTATGAGAGACAAAATGTGGAAACAAATCCAGACAATCACATTGTCTGATTTTTGAAGGAATTTATTTGCAAATTGTGGTGGAAAATAAGTTTTTGGTCAATATCAAAAGTTCATCTCAATACTTTGTTATATATCCTTTGTTGGCAATGACAGAGGTCAAACGTTTTCTGTAAGTCTTCACAAGGTTGTCACACACTGTTGCTGGTATGTTGGCCCATTCCTCCATGCAGATCTCCTCTAGAGAACAACAAGAAAAATAAAAAATGAACTATATAGCATTGCTAGATCAATACAATTAGCAACGGATGGAGATTGAATATAAGCTTCACTCGTATTAGCCAAGCCTATTGCTTACACCCATAGCACTGAGCTGTGATGGTGGATGCGTTCCTTTGAATTAACCACGCATATCAAAAAAACACAAGAAAAGCAATTCATCATGGAGGAACGGGCAATATAGCAAAAATATATAAATTTTATTGAAAATTATTCACTTCAACACCAATCAAAGAAATAGTTAAAAAAACAAATACCATCACCAATGATAAAATAGACAACGTTGTCTAAAAACAAAGTGCAGATGGCCACCACAGGCATACAACACATACGTTCCTCTCAACTCACACAGATGGAATGAAAATTAATTAAGCAATTATTTAATAGGTAATAGTCCTAGATATTAGTAAATATATAGGTAAGTTGCTGGTAAGGAGGGAGTAATGGGTCGTGCAACCGTGGGAAATTCACATCCACCATATGAGTGATAACGCAGAGGATGAGGGCATGTCTGCTGATGAATAAGTCATTCAAGGCTACAGATATGGAGTGAGGCAATTCACATGAAATAAACTGGTGTCATTTGTAGTAAACGAGGTGGAGGATGTCTGCTGGGTGGAGAGCTGTAGATTTGTGGAGATGGGGATATACAGGGGTAGAGAGTCAGATCGGTCACAACATCAGTGCTGGGGGGGAGGGAATTACTGGGAGATAGGTATAGCTATCCCATGTAGGGAATATCTGGTTAGATCTCACCGGAAAGGTGGTCACGATCAGGCGAAGTTGCCGTGTCCTTTCAGACCATCTCCGAACAGCTCAGCAGGTCCACTTCCATCCACCGGTGAGAGTACATGAGCAGGAAGAAGATAGACCCATAGTGACCCATAGTGTCTGCAGTTAATGGTCCCCTTGAAAAGACTGGGAAATGTATTGATGCATTAATAAAGGAACTTGTACACGATTTACCCTCTTATGTGCAGGATACAAGGGATGTGCTACTTCGACTGGACACTATGGATTTGCCGGAAGGAGCCCTCATTGTGGCAAAAATATTTAACATTTCATCAGACCATTTTACAGTATCAGACATTTCAGAGACATTGCGTCAAAGACATTGCTTGTCTCAATATATTGTCATTGAAAGAGCAGTCCGGTATCCATTGGCGGCAGTAACCAATCATACCTAGGAAGGTGAGCATGTCCTTCCTGTTAAGTGGGCGGGGCAGACCCATTCAGAGCCGCAGCTCTTTTATGACTGACTCTTCTTTCTCCTTTTGTGAGCACAAATACTCAACTGTTTTTTTTTGTTTGTTTTTTTTTTTTCTTTTGACAACATTGTAACTTTTTCTTAAACATTTTGTAACCACATACATGTAACCACTTCAATAAAGATAGGTTATCAGCTTGGCAGTCCTCCTCTGAAGAACTACAAATCAAAAAATCATCAACATACTGCAACAGTACAGAACCATGAGGGGCAGTCCAGGGCCCGAGGGTGACTTGGAGTACAGTGGCCGTGTCTCCTCGTCTACAGGGATGAAAAAAACATTCTTTAAATCAATCACAGTAAAATACTCTGCATCGTATGGTATGGCGGTATGTATTGATGGCACATCAGGCACTACTTGGGCAATTGGTACCACTAGGCTATTGATGTCCCTTAGGTCTTGTACAAACCTACAGTCACCATTTGCCTTCTTTACTGGGAGTATTATAAGGCGAGACAATTTCCCTTAAGATTCCTTTCTTTAAGAAATCCTCTTTCTCTGTATATAACTCCCTCTTTGTCCTTGCCCCCTTTCCTCTTTTTATAAAAGTTTCCCCTTTGATTTCCTAAGAAATCATTTTGATAATGTGGTGATACTGGTGTTTGTTTTGGGATGTCAAAACATCCCGCTGCGTCTTTTTCAATCAACTTTTTTTTTTTGAAAGTCAGTCATACTCTTTGTAGCCCAGTCTGACATCTGTAAGTGCATATTTAGGGACAAGGTTACTGAGATAATTCTGTATTAAAAGACTGTGCATTTCATCTTAAGTGTTAAATCCGGCGTCTTGTGTCATGAAAGGAAACCTAGAGCATTAACTAACTGCGTAGTCACTTCCTTTTTTTTTTCCTCTGTGCTTTCTGCTTGTTTTAAAACTGCGTGTTTTGTATTCCGACCCTCTACAGCGTGTGCAGCCTCCACAGCTTTCAACTTCTGCGGTGTGGTATGTAAAATGGAGGTGGCGGGGCACAGGGAACTAGGGCAGGAGCTAGGGCCAGGAGCGGACTGACCATTGAGCGACTCGGGCACTGCTCGAGGGCCCTGGGCCACTAAGGGGCCCCATCAGGGTTGCCAGCCTCAGTAAAACCAGGGACAGTATGTATAAATCTGTGTTTTTTTTTTACATCTGTCTGTGTATACTGTGTGTACATGTATGTGTATACTGTGTGATTGTATACTGTGTGGCCCCATAATCTCTGATCACCTGGGGGCCCCATAATCTCCTATTGCCCGGGGGCCCCATGAGTTAACAGTCCGCCCCTGGCTAAGGCACATGGTACAGACATAGAGAAGGTTGATTTAACCCTTAATTTACCATCCCATGACTCTGCTAAACCCATCATGAACAATGTATGGGCTAGGATACTATAGGGAGCCTCGGTCCAGCCGATCTCCACAACATACATATTTATTTTTTCTTTCTAAACATTCTAATTAGATACTGAGTCTCTTTTTTCCTTTTTGCAGTATGCCAACAGGTTCAAACAGTGCCTTCAATTGCGTTAGCACTAATGCCGCAAACAATTCCCCACTATCTATTACAGTCGGTGAGATATTAGTACTTGAACCCTGCAGGCAAAAAGCCAAATGTCCAAATTTTGCACCTGACTTCCCCCTTTGCAAGAGATGTCAGTAGCAAAAAGAATTATTAAAATAGCATGTTTTACTCAAAAGTTAGCCTCACCAATTTATGTATTACCTTAAAAAAAAATATTAACGCTCTACCCATATTTTAAATGGTAAAAACGTCCCTTAATGTCACAATACTTCAAAGACCGGGGACAGACTTGATAAGTCTCCCCTGCTCTTCCAATAAGTGACATTACTCCCTTCACTGTCCATCCTTCTTGAAACACTAATTTGTGTAAACCAGTAATACAATCAGGACACTTTTGAGACACTTTTTTTTTTTTTTTTTTTAGTACTAAAAGTCACGGTGAAAGAAATGATAATAATTAAAGCAGACTCACCGGACTTTTAGTACTAAAAAAAAAAAAGTGTCTCAAAAGTGTCCTGATTGTATTACTGGTTTACACAAATTTGTGTTTCAAGAAGGATTGACAGTGAAGGGAGTAATGTCACTTATTGGAAGAGCAGGGGAGACTTATCAAGTCTGTCCCCAGTCTTTGAAGTCCAACCCCTTCATTAATATATGGTAAAGTTACAGACATACAGGATGTTTAACTAACCAAAATTAGAACATGATTTCTTCATACAGAAACTGTCAACAATAAAAAAAACTTCATGCGTCATTTCGGGGAAATCATACCATTTACAAGGATTTGAAACTAACTTTTGATAGACGTCACATATACATATTATTCTAAGATGGATACATATTTTTATAGCTAAAATGGTGGACAGCAAGCTAAAATATCCCAACACCCCCCCCCCCCCCCGTCCTCAGTACAACGCCCCCCGTCCTCAGTACAGTGCTCCCCCATCCTCAGTACAGCAACCCCGTCCTCAGTACAACGCCCCCCGTTCTCAGTACAGTGCTCCCCCATCCTCAGTACAGCAACCCCGTCCTCAGTACAACGCCCCCCGTTCTCAGTACAGTGCTCCCCCATCCTCAGTACAGCAACCCCGTCCTCAGTACAACGCCCCCCGTTCTCAGTACAGTGCTCCCCCATCCTCAGTACAGCAACCCCGTCCTCAGTACAACGCCCCCCGTTCTCAGTACAGTGCCCCCCCATCCTCACTACAGCAACCCCGTCCTCAGTACAACGCCCCCGTTCTCAGTGCAGCATCCCCCATTCTCAGTACAATGCCCTCTGTCCTCAGTACAGCACCCCTCAGTCCTCAGTACAATGCCACCCTTCTGCAGTACAACGCCACCCGTCCTCAGTACAGCACCACTCCGTCCTCCGTACAATGCCACCCATCGCAGTACAATGCCACCTGTCCTCAGTACAGTGCCCCCCATCCTCAGAGCAGCGACCCCGTCCTCAGTACATCGCCCCCCTCATCCTCAGTACAATGCCACCCATCCACAGTACAATGCCACCTGTCCTCAGTACAGTGCCCCCCATCCTCAGAGCAGCGACCCCGTCCTCAGTACATCGCCCCCCTCGTCCTCAGTACAATGCCACCCATCCGCAGTACAATGCCACCTGTCCTCAGTACAGTGCCCCCCATCCTCAGAGCAGCGACCCCATCCTCAGTACATCGCCCCCCTCATCCTCAGTACAATGCCACCCATCCACAGTACAATGCCACCTGTCCTCAGTACAGTGCCCCCCATCCTCAGAGCAGCGACCCCGTCCTCAGTACATCGCCCCCCTTGTCCTCAGTACAATGCCACCCATCCGCAGTACAATGCCACCTGTCCTCAGTACAGTGCCCCCCATCCTCAGAGCAGCGACCCCGTCCTCAGTACATCGCCCCCCTCATCCTCAGTACAATGCCACCCATCCGCAGTACAATGCCACCTGTCCTCAGTACAGTGCCCCCCATCCTCAGAGCAGCGACCCCGTCCTCAGTACATCGCCCCCCTTGTCCTCAGTACAATGCCACCCATCCGCAGTACAATGCCACCTGTCCTCAGTACAGTGCCCCCCATCCTCAGAGCAGCGACCCCGTCCTCAGTACATCGCCCCCCTCATCCTCAGTACAATGCCACCCATCCGCAGTACAATGCCACCTGTCCTCAGTACAGTGCCCCCCATCCTCAGAGCAGCGACCCCCGTCCTCAGTACAGCGCCCCCCTCGTCCTCAGTACAGCACCTCTCCGTCCTCAGTACAGCACCTCTCCGTCCTCAGTACAGCGCCCCCCCCCCCTCCTCAGTACAGCGCCCCCCTCGTCCTCAGTACAGCACCTCTCCGTCCTCAGTACAGCGCCCCGCCCCCCCCCGTCCTCAGTACAGCACCTCTCCGTCCTCAGTACAGCACCTCTCCGTCCTCAGTACAGCGCCCCCCCCCCGTCCTCAGTACAGCGCCCCCCTCGTCCTCAGTACAGCACCTCTCCGTCCTCAGTACAGCGCCCCGCCCCCCCGTCCTCAGTACAATGCGGCCAGGCGATCATTAAGTGGATAATATTTACACCAGAACAGATATGATTTTCAGGAAGATGGAGGTCTAATGCCGACATATTATTGAACCGTAAAACATTTCTTGTGTGGAGATCCATGTGTGTCTCAATCTCGGTCCTGTTTGTGAGATTGTGATTAGAGACATGGATTGTATTCTTCTTCCAACATAATCATGAACTTCCATCATCACCAAAAATGTACATTGGGGAATAATAAACAATTGCTTTTCCAAGGAGAGCACTTTAACAGAAAGTACAAAACCTCCCAAAATATCTTCTTGTATTTCTGCAAATCCCAACAGAATGTATCAGTATGTGCTGCAGACGGCAGTCACTGGAGCTCCACTCTACACAGGAATCATGTGTCCTCCACTTCCTGTAGTGGAGCTCCAGCTGCAGAGATTCACAATAAAGTTTAGTAAAAAAAAAAAAAAAGAGTGGAGTGGAGTGGACGACACATGCTTCCTGTCATTGGCGGAGCTCCAGTCTGCAGCCGGACCCCTCTCAGGCCCTATGGAAAACAGACAGGACGTCTCTATGGAAGACAGGAAGTGATGTCAGGTACAGACAGGAAGTGATGTCAAGTATAAATAGGAAGTTCTGGGTGAGAGGTGAGGCGGGAGGAAGTAGAGAGAAGACATTACTGGAAGTGGCAGTAGAGGAGGTAATAAGATCTTATTTTCTATTTACACCCAGTAACCCCCCGTCATGTCCGTCCTCTTTCTCCATAGTCACTGGGATGTCTTTTATCTCCAGCAGATGATGATACACACATATATAGTGTGGAAATGTAGAATAAACCCTTCAGGGAGGATCAGTTGATGATGAATAGTGATGGGCTCGGGTGTGTTTGAAAACCCCACATTCCCAATCCTGACAGGAAGCCGACACTACACAGTGCTAATCACAGACAATGAGACATTTCCCCATTCACAGCTGTACAGATCAGGAAATGTCTCACTGCCTGTGATTAGCGATGTGCAGTGTCGGCTTCCTGGCGGGATCGGGAACGTAGGGTTTCTAACAGGCCCGAGCCCATCAACCAGAGTCACGTTATCAGACAGTTCCCAATCAGTGGTCTTGCTACCAGACAAGTTTTTATTTTGGTTGGAAATTCAACAGAGAAAAACTAAATATAAAATAATGTAATATATAAAATAATGATTACACAGAGCTGTCACACATACATCACCCTCTCTAACATTTACAATACGATATGATTTTATTGTGGAAATTTAAAGTTGACATATTTGCATAACTAAATGGGTTAAAAACAAAATCTCCCGTTGGATCAACACGTTTACAATGCAGATGTGTCATACACACCCCCCCATCTATGATATCTTACAATGAGGTATGATTTTACTGTGGAAAAGATACAGAGCCCCAAATACCAACCCATTGGTTACATGGTGTCACGTACCGGTTGGAGTCTGAGGTGCTGAGAGGGCCCCCCTTGCGGGTAAGTGGAACACACCCCTGGAGATGGTACAGGGAGTACAGTGCCCAAAGAGGCATGGTATGTCAGAGGCAGTTGTAGTCAGAAGAGCTGATCACCAGGAGATGACTGTAGCAGACTGGAAGCACTTGAAGAGCAGGTATCCTGAGGTGCTTGGTAGAGAGGAAACTGAGAGCCAGACCAAAAGTCATACACTGTGGATCAGTCAGGCAGCGGAAATGGAACAAGCCGGGGTCATACACAGGAGACGGGAGAAGCAGAGTCGGTGAGCCAGGCTGGAGTCAAACACTTGGGAAGCAAGCAGGAGCAGTGTCAGAGGTACAAGCCAGAGGTCAAACCAGAATATCAGGAAGCAGGGTTAAGGCAAGCTGGGTCAGTAACAGGAAGTCCAAGAATCAGGAATACAGAGCCACAGGGAACACAGGGGAGCTGACGATTAACCAGTAACATTATGCTCACAGCAGCACGTTTAAATAGGCCAGTGGGCACCAGTATCTGGCACGCCATTACATTCGCCTGTTCACACCATCACACATCTGCATGCGCCGGTTCGCAGTTCGTGCACAAACGCGCACGGAAGTTCAATATATGTGCCCATGTTGGATATTGAGAACATTGCTAGTCCTTCTATATGCCATTTCCCTGACAACCTCCCCCCCCCCCACCCAAGGGGCAGCCTCCGGATTCCCAAACGAGCCCATCTTTCAGGGTATCTGTTGCAGAATCTTTGCAAGAGTCTAGGGGCATATACATTGCTTGCAGGCTCCCAGGAATTTTCCTCTGAGGAATACCCCTTCCATTTAACAAGGAATAGAATTTGCCTACCTCTCCTCCAGCAATCCAAAACAGCTTCCACTTCGTATTCCGTTTTGTTTCCTACTAAGACTGGAGAAGGTGACAAATCTCTCCCAGGAAATGGTCTGGGTATGGTTGGTTTCAGCAAGGAGATGTGGAACACCAGATGGATCCTGTAAAAATTCAGCAGGACAAGTTCAAAAGCCACAGGGTTCTCAGGTTCACTTCCCTCTTAATTTCAAATGGCCCAACAAACTTTAGCCCTAGTTTCCGGGAAGGACAAGAAAGTTTAAGATTAACAGAAGAGAGCCATGATATTTTGTCTCCTACTTTAAAAGTAAGAATGTAAGTTAGAAAGTGCAGCGCTGGACATGTGAGGTGAAATATGAAATTTGATAAACAAATTAATAAATTTATAAAGAAAAGAAAACAGTGATACCATCATACATATTAATTATGTGAAGTGTTTCTTGAAACGTGATCATAAAACAAAAGAAAGGGGGTCTTTCCTTATAAAAAGCTTAAGAAAACACATAAATGTCCACAACAGTGTATTTGATACAAGTGTAGATTTCAGGGGTACATTCTTCAATGTTCCATGTTGCCCACCACCGAATAGAAGAATGAAAGGCTTACCAGAAAGCCTGTGACCGCCCTTACTCAGGGGGGTCAAAACAGGCTTAGTAGATATGCTGAAACCGCCACAGGGATACTCCAAAGGCCACCGATGGATAGGTGCGTCAGGAATCCTCGCCAGATAGCCGACCAGCCAACAGCCACTGTAGATGTTCTCCTGAGTGCTATCCTCTCATGGGGCAAGCTTGAGAATTTCCACAGATCCAAATGCAAAAAGGGGGTAGTTATCATGCCAAAAGAAACAAAAAAGGAGATGCTCCACTGGTGCAGATAACTTTGGTTGTCTTTTTATTAGCAAAATAGCGTTAAAATGCCAAAAAGGAAGAGCAAAGTAAAAAACCGACACTACCGCCGTTTATTTTAAAATCGCGCATGCGCGGTGCGTGCAATGTTGTGACCCTACGGCCGTTTCGTCACAACTGACGTCATCAGGGGTACGCACCGACGCACGCGCATGCGCACTAAATACACAGCGGCTGTTGGCTGGTCGGCTATCTGGCGAGGATTCCTGACGCACCTATCCATCGGTGGCCTTTGGAGTATCCCTGTGGCGGTTTCAGCATATCTACTAAGCCTGTTTTGACCCCCCTGAGTAAGGGCGGTCACAGGCTTTCTGGTAAGCCTTTCATTCTTCTATTCGGTGGTGGGCAACATGGAACATTGAAGAATGTACCCTTGAAATCTACACTTGTATCAAATACACTGTTGTGGACATTTATGTGTTTTCTTAAGCTTTTTATAAGGAAAGACCCCCTTTCTTTTGTTTTATGATCACGTTTCAAGAAACACTTCACATAATTAATATGTATGATGGTATCACTGTTTTCTTTTCTTTATAAATTTATTAATTTGTTTATCAAATTTCATATTTCACCTCACATGTCCAGCGCTGCACTTTCTAACTTATATTTTGTTTTTTGTGCCCTCATATCGGGGTTATAGTGTACAGCAGCAGGATTTTTCTTCATTGTTTTCACAATTTTTTTATGCACCTAGCGCAATTTCTTTTTTCCTTTTAATTCTTTAAAAGTAAGATTACCTCGTCTCTTCTTATCGTACTGTCTCTTAAAGACTTCTTGGGCCTTCTGCATGGTTTCCCGGAGAGTTTGGTAGTTTGTTTGAATAAAGCTTATCCTGTCTTTGACGGCTGGTACCCAAGATTCAGGAATGGTGTTAGGCAGGAACGAGGAGTGAGATCCATAATTAGCCCAAAAGGGCGACTGGTTGGTTGCAGCATGCACTGAGTTGTTATATGCAAATTTGCCACATGGAAGTGAAGAGATCCAGTCATCTTGGGAGAATGTACAGAAGCACAGTAAGTATTGTACTAGAGTTTGATTTATCCTCTCCATTTAACCATTACTCTGCGAGTGATAGGCAGAGGAGAGACATACTCTCTTGCAGAGATTCTTCCAAAGTCCAGAAGTGAACTGTACCCCTCTATCAGAGACAATATCAGGTAGCCCGTGCAGTCTGACTATTTCTTTGATAAAGATATTTGCTGTGTCCATAGTGGAAGATGTGCCTATCATGGGCAAAAAGTGTGCTATTTTGGACAGACGGTCCACTACCACCAAGATGGTCATGATTCTCTCTGATGGGGGCAGGTCTACTATAAAGTCCATAGATATATTCTTCCATGGTAGCTCTGAGACTGGTGGTGGCCTTAACAGACCCCAAGATTTGGTGTTGGAACCCTTGTTGCGTTGGCATGTTATACAAGAGCTCACATACTTCTTACAGTCTGGTTTTAAGGAAGGCCACCATAGATATTGTTGAATAAGATCAATTGTCTTCCAAACCCCGAAATGCCCAGCAAGTTGATGGTCATGGAACATTTGTAAGGCCCGTATTCTGGTTTGCTAAGGAATGAAAATTTTGTCCTGGTGCCACAGGAACCCCTCTTGGTTTATTAGGGATGATACTACTGGTTCTGTGCACTGGAGGGAGGCCTGTTTAATTGATGCCTTCAAATCAGGTTGTATCAGTAGAAAATTCTGAGTTGACAGAATTCTGCCAGGTGTGGTTTCTTCTGGAGTATCCAGAAACATCCAAGACAGGGCATCGGTCTTCCCGTTCTTGGATCCTGGGTGGTAGGTAATATGAAAATTGAACCTGGAGAAGAACAATGCCCACCGGGCTTGTCGAGGTTTCAAACGTCTGGCAGTTCTAAAGTCATGATAGGATGTGCGGTCCCCTCAAGGTATCTCTATTCTTCCAAAGCCGTTTTTATGGCCAATAGCTCTCGGTCCCTGACATCCTAGTTCCTTTCTGGCTAGCTTATCTTTCATTAGGAAAAGGCTAAGAGATAAAGTAATGCCTTGGGCCCCTGGTGTTATGACAAGATTGCTCCTGTGGTCAACTCTGAGGCGTCAATTTCTATGACATGGGGTCAGGATGCTGGAAAACTGGTGCTGAAATTAATAAAGTCTTAAGTTTGTCAAAGGCTGCCTGAGCCTCAGAGGACCATTGAAATCGGGCATGCTGGCGGGTTACTTGGGTGATGGGTGCGATATTGGCAGAAAAGTTCTTCACGAATCCTCTGTAAAAATTTGCAAAGCCCACAAACTTTTGAACACCCTTTTTATCCAATGGGGCCAGCCATTCCAGTGTAGCTTTCACCTTTTGTGGATCCATGGCAATCCCCTACGTAGAAATAAGTCCCAGGAACTGAATTGACATTTTCTCAAGGTCGCATTTCTGGGCTTTTACATACAATGTGCTTCCTCAAGTTAGACAGTACTCTCTTCATAGGTATTCTGTGGATCTTCAGAGTAGCTGAAAAAACAAGGATATCATCAAGGTATACAATGACAAAGTTGTCCAGGTATTCCCAAAAGACATAATTCACAAAGTGCTGGAACATAGCTAGAGCATTACAGAGCCCGAACGGCATCACCGGGTATTCAAAATGCCCGAATCATGTTCTGAATGCCGTCTTCCACTCATCGCCCTCACAAATGCAGACAAGATTGTTAGCACTCCACAGTTCTAATTTAGAGAAGATTCGAGCAGTATGAAACCTTTGAAATAACTCTGGGATAAGAGGGAGTGGGTAGCGATTCTTGATGGTGATCTTAATTAACTTTCTGTGATCCACACAAGGTCTTGGTGTTTTATCCTTTTTCTTCACAAAAAATATGCCAGCACTTGCAGGAGAGCTGGATGGACAGATATACCCTTTTTCTAAGTTTTTATTAATGTACTGTCGTAAAGTTTCAAGTTCTATTTCCGAGAGAGGAAATATACAGCCAAAGGGAATCTAGAAGCCTGGAAGCAACTCAATTGGACAGTCATATGGCCGGTGAGGAGGAAGGGCATCAACCTTCTTCTTGTCAAAGACATGCAGGAATTCTTGGTAGGCAGATGGTACATGCTGGCTGGCGCTGCGTATTGGTTGAATGATCAACTAGCAACATCTCTGGACATAAGAGTAAAGCAATGCTGTTGGCAGTATGAAGAAGTGAAGAGGACTTCATTCTTGGACCAGTTGATTTGTGGATTGCGCGATTTTAGCCGAAGAATTCCTAGAATGATCGGAAACATAGGTGAACACAGGACGTCAAAGCGTACCAACTCCCAGAGTCGATGAGGAGAGGTGCAGTCTCTTGTGAGACTAGCCCAGAACTGGGCAGAGA
This sequence comes from Lithobates clamitans, assembly GCA_037952925.1. Lineage (NCBI taxonomy): Eukaryota > Metazoa > Chordata > Amphibia > Anura > Ranidae > Lithobates > Lithobates clamitans. The sequence continues at coordinate 118,036 of JBBGZY010003282.1, forward strand.
GCCATTGGCTAGGTGTACTGTCAGCCGTTGTTTTTTAGAGACAAGGGGAATGCCAAGTTTATTAGCCAGGGTCAAGTCCAGAAAACAGCTGCAAGCCCCCCCCCGAGTCAGTGATTGCCAGGAGCTGAACTTCTTCTTCCGCCACCTGCAACGAGACAAGGATAACGAGGTGAGATGAGGATGATCCTGAAACTTGGGAGTATACACGAGTATGTGAAGGTGACTTACTTGGTCTTATGGGGCAATTCCATTGTAAATGTCCAGTTCCCCCACAGTGAAAGCACAGATTCGCGGCAGAGTCTTTCCTCTGGAGAGAGAGCTGAGCAGACCAAGCCAATCTACATAGGTTAAACTTCAGATGCTGGGGCGATGGGAGGACAAGATGCTGGAGAGGAAGGAACTTTGGGTAACATCCAGGTGGGTCAAAAGGTCTGGGATCTTTCAGAATGTCGTCCTTGTAGACGTCTATTCAGCTGAATGGCTAATAGGATAAGGCCTTCTAGTGTAGCGGGAGTTTGCACCGGTACTGATATTTCAGGGCAGCTTCATTCCAGCCCGTGTCTGCAGACCATTTGCGGAAGTCCACTGTGTAATCTTCCACTGGACGCCACCCCTGCTGTAATGTGTGCAAGGCGGCTTCAGCTGTTGCCACACGCTGTGGGTCATCGTATTGTTATGCCATGGCCTCCAAAGAATGAGTCCACCAAATCGATGATGGGACTCTTTTGTTCCAACAGAATGTGGGCCCAGACCTGGGGTTTATCCGATAATAAGGAGATGATGAACCCCACTTTTACAGTGTCTATATAAAAAGCCCATGGTTGGAGGGCTAGGTACAGCAAACAGGCATTTTTTAAAGCTCTAAACTTTTTCCAGTCTCCGGTGAATCGTTCAGGGGTTGGCACTCGTGGCTCATGAGGAAGAACTAGCATAGTATGAGTAGAGGTGGTACAATCTTGGGCAGAAGCAGTAGTAGCTGAGCTTGCAGATGAAAGCCTGGTCAATGCTGTGCCCTGCTGGCACAAAGCCTCCATTGGGGAAGTACCTCCGTCGGCCTCGGACATGGCTAGATTATACTGTCTTGTACCGTTTGGAGGCTGAGGTGCTGAGAGGGCTCCTCTTGCGGCTAAATGCAACACACCCCTTAAGATGGTACAGGGAGTGTAGTGCCCAAAGAGGCATGGTTTGCCAGATGCAGCTGTAGTCAGAAGAGCTGATCACCAGGAGATGACTGGAAGACATCTCCTGGAAGCACTTATAGAGCAGGTACTGTAAATCCATCCCAACCATTAGGAGCTCTGGAGACAGATCACTCCCTCTGTACACAACCCAACACAGAGCTCTGAGCTGTGATTGGACACAACCGATCAGCTGGTCCCAGGTGTGAATCATTGGCCGGGACGCTGTGTACAATCACAGCGGGAGCCGGATGGGGGTGAACATGTGCGCGCTCTAAACCTGGGAGTAGGCAGAGAAGTACCAGCACATCGCTTTGCCTACAGCTCCCCCATCCTCAGTACAACGCCACCCGTCCTTAGTACAACACCCCCGTTCTCAGTACAGCGCCCCCCCGTTCTCAGTACAGCGCCCCCCCTCCTCAGTACAGCGCCCCCCGTCCTCAGTACAATGCCCCCGTCCTCAGTACAATGCCCCCGTCCTCAGTACAGCACCCCCGTCCTCAGTACAACGCCACCCGTCCTGGGTACAGCACCACCTGTCCTCAGTACAACGCCCCCGTCCTCAGTACAGCACCACCCACCCTCAGTACAGTGCCCCCCCGTCCTCAGTATAACGCCACCTGTCCTCAGTACAGCACCACCCGTCCTCAGTACAGCACCACCCATCCTCAGTACAGCGCCCCCTGTCCTCAGTACAGCGCCCCCCGTCCTCAGTATAACGCCACCCCTCCTCAGTACAACGCCCTCCCCATCCTCAGTACAGCACCACCCATCCTCAGTACAACGCCCCCGTCCTCAGTACAGCGCCCTCCGTCCTCATTGCAACGCCCCCGTCCTCAGTGCAATGCCCCCGTCCTCAGTACAATGCCCCCGTCCTCAGTACAATGCCCCCGTCCTCAGTACAACGCCACCCGTCCTCAGTACAATGCCCCCGTCCTCAGTACAATGCCCCCGTCCTCAGTACAACGCCACCCGTCCTCAGTACAATGCCCCCCGTCCTCAATACAATGGCCCTGTCCTCAGTACAGCACCCCCCATCCTCAGTACAATGCGGCCGGGTGATCGTTAAGTGGATAATATTTGCACCAGAACAGATATGATTTTCAGGAAGATGGAGGCCTAATGCCGACATATCATTGAACCGTAAAACATTTTTGCGTGGAGGTCCATGTGTGTCTCAGTCTCGGTCCTGTTAGTTGGTATGAAGGTCGGGCAAACAAGGACAATGAGATTGTGATTAGAGACATTGTATGCTTCTTCCAACATAAACATGAACTTCCATCATCACCAAAAATATACATTGGTAAATAATAAACAATTGCTTTTACAAGGAGAGCACTTTAACAGAAAGTACAAAACCTCCCAAAAATATCTTCTTGTATTTCTGCAAATCTTATTAATTAATAGTAACACCAGAATGGCTCAGTGTGTGCTGCAGACTGGAGCTCCACTCTACACAGGAATCATGTGGCCTCCACTTCCTGTAGTGGAGCTCCAGCTGCAGAGATTCACAATAAAGTTTAGTAAAAAAAAAAAAAGAGTGGAGTGGAGGGCACATGCTTTCTGTCATTGGTGGAGCTCCAGTCTGCAGCCAGTCCCCTCTCAGGCCCTATGGAAAACAGGAAGTTCTGGGTGAGAGATGAGTCGGGAGGAAGTAGAGAGAAGACGTTGCTGGAGGAAGCAGTAGAGGAGGTAATAAGATCTTATTTTCTATTTACACCCAGTAACCCCCCCGTCATGTCCGTCCTCTTCCCCCATAGTCACTGTGAAGTCTTTTATCTCCAGCAGATGATGATACACACATATTTAGTGTGGAAACCTAGAATAACCCCTTCAGGAGGATCAGTTGATGATGAATAGTGATGGGCTCGGGTGTGTTAGAAACCCCACGTCCCGGATCCCGCCAGGAAGCCGACACTGCACAGCGCTACTCACAGGCAGTCTGCACAGATCGGGAAATGTCTCACTGCCTGTGATTTGCACTGTGCCGTGTCGGCTTCCTGGCCGGATCGGGAATGCGGAGTTTTCGAACACGCCCGAGCCCATCAACTGGAATCAAGTTATCAGACAGTTCCCAATCAGTGGTCATGCTATCAGACAAGTTTTTTTTTGGTTGGAACCTCATCAGAGAAAAACTAGATATAAAATAACGTAATATATAAAATAATGACTAATAATAATAATCCGTGATGAAATCTCCACTCTACAGGTATCTCCCCCAGCTAGGACCCCATGTCAACAGGTACAACCGACGCTCCCCTTTTTCAAATCTGCTACTACAGACAAAGTTGCTAAACTCCTTTCTATCGCCCACCTAACCACCTGTCCCCTGGACCCTATTCCCTCTCAAATGCTTCGGTCGCCCTCTGACTCCATCCTACACTCTCTAACCCACATCTTCAATCTCTCCCTCACCTCTGGCACATTCCCCAGTGCTCTAAAACATGCACTGGTCACCCCCATACTTAAAAAGCCGTCCTTGGACCCTACCAATCTAAACAACCTATGCCCTATCTCCTTGCTCCCCTTTTTCTCTAAACTCCTTGAACGCCTGGTTTACAACCAACTGAGTGACCACCTCATTAAGAACAAAATTCTTGATCCCCTTCAACCTGGATTTCGCCCTCAACACTCCACAGAAACTGCTCTTCTAAAACTCACAAACGACCTGCTAAAACCAACAGACACTATTCTGTACTCCTACTTCTGGACCTTTCAGCTGCCTTTGACACGGTTGACCACCCCCTCCTCCTCAAAAAACTTTACTCCCTCGGTCTTCGTGACTGTGCTCCTCAGTGGCTCTCATCCTACCTATCCCAACGCACCTTCAGTGTCACTTACAATTCTACTACCTCCATTTCCTCTTTTATTTTCAATCTACACCTCTTCCCTGGGTCAGCTGATAGCCTCTCATCACTTTCAATATCATTTCTACGCTGACGACACACAAATCTATCTCTCCACCCCTCAACTCACCCCATCAGTCTCCTCACGCATCACTAACTTACTAACCGACATATCTGTATGGATGTCACAACACTTCCTCAAACTCAACTTGTCCAAAACCGAGCTTATAATATTTCTTCCCCTGACTTCTCTGTCAAGAGCAACGGCACAACCATCCACCCATCCCCACATGTCAGGGTGCTAGGTGTTATCCTGGATTCTGAACTCTCCTTTCGGCCCCACATCCAATCACTTTCCAAAGCTTGCCACCTCAACCTCCGCAACATCTCTAAACTACGTCCCTTTCTAACCAATGAAACCACAAAGCTCCTGATTCACTCCCTGGTTATCTCTGGCCTCGACTACTGCAACTTCCTTCTCATTGGCTTACCTTTAAATAGACTATCCCTTCTTCAGTCCATCATGAATGCTGCTGCCAGACTCATCCACCTAACAAACCGCTCAGTGTCTGCTACCCCTCTCTGCCAATCCCTCCATTGGCTGCCACTCGCCCGACAAATTAAATTCAAAATACTAACAATAAGTTACAAAGCCTTCCACAACTCTGCCCCCAGTTACATCTCTAGCTTAGTCTCAAAATACCAACCTAATCTCCCTCTCCGTTCCTCCCAAGACCTCCTGCTTTCTAGCTCTCCCATCCTTGTAGACGTCTATTCAGCTGAATGACTAATAGGATAAGGCCTTCTAGTGTAGCGGGAGTTTGCACCGGTACTGATTATTTCAGGGCAGCTTCATTCCAGCCCGTGTCTGCGGACCATTTGCGGAAGTGCACTGTGTAATCTTCCACTGGACGCCGCCCCTGCTGTAATGTGTGCAAGGCGGCTTCAGCTGTTGCCACACGCTGTGGGTCATCATATAGTTGTGCCATGGCCTCAAAGAATGAGTCCACCAAATTGATGATGGGACTCTTTTGTTCCAACAGATTGTGGGCCCAGACCTGGGGTTCATCCAATAATAGGGAGATGATGAACCCTACTTTTACAGTGTCTATATAAAAAGTCCATGGTTGGAGGGCTAGGTACAGCAAACAGGCATTTTTTAAAGCTCTAAACTTTTTCCAGTCTCCGGTGAATCGTTCAGGGGTTGGCACTCGTGGCTCATGAGGAAGAACTAGAATATTATGAGTAGAGGTGGTACACTCTTGGGCAGAAGCAGTAGTAGCTGAGCTTGCAGATGAAGGCCCGTTCAATGCTGTGCCCTGCTGGTACAAAGCCTCAATTTGGGAAGCACCTCCGTCGGCCTCCGACATGGCTAGATTATGCTGTCTTGTACCGGTTGGAGGCTGAGGTGCTGAGAGGGCTCCTCTTGCGGCTAAGTGCAACACACCCCTGGAGATGGTACAGGGAGTGCAGTGCCCAAAGAAGCATGGTTTGCCAGATGCAGCTGTAGTCAGAAGAGCTGATCACCAGGAGATAACTGTAGCAGACTGGACGCACTTGAAGAGCAGGTACTGTAAATCCATCCCCACCATTAGGAGTTCTGGAGAAAATTGTCTGCTATTTACACTCTGTTCCTCCGCACGTCACCTGCTCACATGAGAGCTTACTTTCACAGATTCCTGACAGATTTCTGTATGGTAAAGGTCAAGGTTCACGCTTCAGTTTAGGAGAGGTAGGACACACCCAGGAACAATGATTTGGTTTACACGGGGGCCTCATATAGAGGACCCCTCAAATCTCCCCATCCAAATGTCCCCACATCCCAGAGTCAATATGTCCTATGACATCACACTGACCTCACAGCTCCTCCTCCCAATGTCCCTCCATCTGGCTTTTTTTTTCTGATGCTCTTAGGATGTGGGCGGACCCTTGCATCTTCTCTAGCAAAGTGGGACTGTTAGTCTTGCATTGCATGTAATGACATCAGAATGCCTGCAACAAGCTTTTAACCTGCATAGTGTGGGGGTCCTGTGTTGGTAAATTATACCTCAGTCTGAAGCGGGGCTTTAACCAGTTGCTGACCAGCCACCGCAGTTATACGGCGACAGGTTGGCTCTCCTGCGCAAATCGCCGTCGTTGTATGGCAGTTCGCGCAGGCGCTCCTGCTGCACGCTGCATGAGCATGCCTGCGGGTCGGAAGGCAAGGTTGCTGGTCCCTTCACTTCCTGGATTCGGCTTCCATGCTGTCTCAGACAGCCTGTCTTCCCAATATCCAGGAGAGTTGTGGCTTTCATCTGTCGGCCACTTCAGAATATGCTGCCATAGAATCACACCTCCGGATATCCCTGAGCCTCCTTGGGACTACCAGAATGCCAGACCACCTGCCATATTACTAATATGATATGCTCCTATTCATCCACCCTTTTGTAAGTGTTTTTAACCCTTTTGGGAAATATAAAGTTTTACTTCTGCACTTAGAGGCGCCTTTTTTTCTTGTCATTTTACTTCCAGAGTTTGTTTCTCTCTTCAAGTGCTGCCAGAAGTGCATGAAGACCCTCTTCTATTTCTACATAGACTGCAATCTGCTTGGTCTGTTATTCAGAGCGCCCTTATACACACTTTTATAAGGTGTCAGGATGTCACTGTCTATTTCTCCATGGAGGAGTGGGAGTATTTAGAAGGACACAAGGATCTCTACAAGGACGTCATGATGGACAATCAGCCACCCCTCACATCACTGGGTAAGAGGAGACTTTATTGTAAAGGAGGGAGCAGTACGGAGGGTCCACCTAGATCCCCCATCATCTGATAAACACATAGAAACAATGTAGTCAGTCAGTGTGTGTGTTTCCTACAGATGGATCCAGTAATGGGAACCCACCAGAGAGATGTCCCCGTCCTCTGTATGCCCGGGATTCCACACAGGAAGATCACACCATCCCTCACCATCATCAGGTAGATGAGGAACAATCACTGATAATATCATTAGGATCTGTACATTATCTGCATCGTTACCATAGATGTAATTTTTATTCTATATTCAGAGTGGAAACCCGAGAGAGTCCAAAGTTGAGATTAAAGAAGAGATAAAAGAGGAGGATTATGAGGATGGGGTGATGGAGGAGTCAGAGTATCTTAAAGAACACAAAGATCTGTACCGGGACACCATGTCATCCAGCTACAGAAACCCACCAGAAAGATGTCCCCATCCTCTGTATTTCCGGGGTTCCACACAGGAAGGTCACACCATCCCTCACCATCATCAGGTAGATGATTGACAATTATTGGTAATTCTGATTTATACACAGCATGTTTGTTACAATTAATCTTTTTATTATATATTCAGAGGGGAAACCTCGGGGATGATATTATTGATGTTAAAGAAGAGTATAAAGAGGAGGATAAGGAGTATGGAGTGATGGAGGAGTTATCAGAAGGACACAAGGATATGATGGAACCACCTAATACCAGGAACTCACCAGAGAGATGTCCCCATCCTCTGTATTCCCGGGATTCCACACAGGAAGATCACACCATCCCTCACTGTTACCTCAAGGTTGGTCGGACCGAACTTATGAAACACAGACTCATGGAGATAGTGTGTGGATTTTTTATGTGATGTCACAATAATAAAACATATTTTACAGATGATATTCACTCTCATTTTCTTGATTTAGAGTGGAGATCCAATCGATATAGAATTTGAAGTTAAAGCAGAAGAAGAAGAAGAAGAGAGGTATGTGAGGGATGATCAGCAGTCTATGGAGGAGGATGGAATAACGGGGACATTTATAGAGAAGGACACTCCTAAAGAGATCAGTACAGGTGGGTCATTAACACTAAATACATTCCTCCACCCATACTGCTCACTGATTGGTCCAGAGTAGGGCAAGGACTGAGTTATGACCTGTAATACCCTGGTCACTTTCCTGAGCTGTGTTCCCTATCCTGTGTTCCTGTATTTCTCTCGGATAATCTACCTTCTCTGTGCTGCAGACACAATTTATGTATCTAGACTGGATTTATGGAGATTCTGGGGTTCAGCTGACAGCAAAATGTTCATTTTCATCTTAGGCGTTACTAGACCGAGGCACCTAGGGGATGTGCCTTGGCTCTTCTGCCCCATACACGGGTATGGCAAGATCTCTGACAGAACAATTCTCCCAGGATTATTTGCTCTGCTGGCTGTGATGGGTGGAGGGATATGTCTGTATAGTCTCAAACCCAAGTCACTGAGTGCAGTCTCAGGAGATGGGAGGCAGCGGTGTGGGACCTCTACAGCTTGACTCATATTATGAGTCCTGACCATTACACTGTATTATTTATATTGTACATTACATACTCCTGACCCCTGCACTATATACTCTATGTTGTACATTACATCATTCTGATACTAAAAAATCCTAACTGTTGTATCCTATATAATAAGTTGTACATTACATAGGCCTTACCTTTACTTCACCCATTTCCTACCAGGTGGACATTTTAAATCTGATGATTTGATTGGAGCACAGACTTTTACATGTTGATAATAATGTGATAACATCCTCAAACTTTGGAACCTTAAACGGATAATGAGGGAGGAGTCAATAACCCAATGATAGTGGTCTTCAGGATCAGTCCAGTCTTCATCTTGGTTGTAATCCCCCATCCTCACTCTCTGACCTCTGGTGGGGCTCAGCCCCGCTGTTGTTCATTATTAAATCATGGACTAAATAAGGAAGTGCAGTACTTCTTGTGTTGGGAAGATGGCAATGAGAGATAGAGGAGGTGGGGACATTCGTCCTATAACCCCCTCATCACTGTCACTCCTATAAAAGACAGTTCTCGTTGTTTCCTCACTCTCTGACGAAGGTCTATGAATAAAGGAATGAACTGGTAGGAGATTCAGAGATGTAGGGCTGAAACAACTAATTGTCCAAATCTATTATGAAAATAGTTGTCAAGTATTTTCATAATCGATTAGTTGGCCAGTCGATAAATTGGCCTGCGTACAGAATGCATTATTTCTTTACATATCAGAAAATAAAGCTCAGTACACTATCCATACATGTCAGTAAATGCCTGAGAATTTGAATGAGTGAGGAGTGAGGAGCAATGCCTCATGGGACATGTAGTCCTGGGCAAGAGAAGGACGCAAGTGATTCTAAAGGCAGAAGTTTTTTAATCTTCCTGTAGGGGAACTCCATACTATACTTTGCGGCTTCCTATAGGAGAACTCTATACTATACTTTGTGGCTTCCTATAGGGGAACTATATACTATACTTTGCAGCTTCCTTTAGGGGAATTCTATTCTATACTTTGCGGCTTCCTAAAGAGGTACTCTATACTATACTTTGTGGCTTCCTATAGAGGAACGCTATACTATACTTTATTTATTGTACATCATGGGACACAGAACCTTAAGTAATTACTTAATGGGTTATAGGACACCTTCAGGTGATGGACACTGGTATACCCAATCCAGGAAGTTCACTCCCTATATAACCCCTTCTCCTTCCAAGGTGTTGGTCACGAGTAAAGATGTGCTCTGAGGAGCTCCAGGAGGGATCCATGCTGGATTTAAATAGCCTCCATAGACCAGATCCATCCAAAGTGCCACTGAGGCCAAAGTGGATGGTACCTGGGGCCTCGTATCCAAAGCACGAGGTTTTGCCTGTAACGCCTCTCTTTGTAGGGCTGGACCCCGGGACCCAGGGCTTAGGTCTTGCTACATTACCTAAAGCTTCCCTGGTGGAGTGCTTTTACAGGTCCAAGGGAGTGGAACTCCGATATCAAGGGACCCGGTCCTTGAAGGTTTGCTAAACGCAGCCCACCGTGATGGGTGAAGGTTGGATTGTCTGTTAATTCAGCAAATCCTGTGGCGGGGATAAGGTAAGGGAAGAAACTTAGGAACTAAAAAGTCCTCCTATGCTTTCTTCTATTAGGGAAAAAATGTTGTCATGCCTTAATTCTCCACTAGAGGGAGTCTTTGCACATACCTTAATCTGTTGTCTTCACTGTAAAGCTCAGTTAGTCTCTGTGTGGCCGCAGCAGCGTGTGCAGGGGGATTTTTTTTTAGCTAAAGAAATCTGCCAAATGCTTTCTTTCTCCCCCCTGAAGGGACCGGAGGGTTAGGGGAACAGCAGTGGTGCACCCCCTTACATTGCCCATCAATATCCTAGAGATTCGAGCAGTGCGTCTGGCTCTGAAGGCCTGGATTTCCAGGTTACAGGATTGTCCTGTCATGATCCAATCTGACAATGCCACAGCTATGGCCTATATCAATCACCAAGGGGGCACCAAGAGTCTCTCAGCGCAGAGAGAGGTGAACCATATTCTAACTTGGGCAGAAGGGAATGTTCTGTGCCTATCGGCAGTCTTCATTCCGGGAGTAGAGAATTTGCAGGCGGACTACTTGAACCGCCAGCAGTTATTCCCAGGAGAATGGTCTCTTCACCCCGACATATTGCGAGCTGTTTGATGGGGGACTCCAAACGTAGATCTTCTGGTGTCCAGGTTCAACATGAAGTTAGTCCACTTTGTGGCCAGAACAAGGGATCCACTCGCATGCGGGACGGATGTGTCGGTGACCCCGTGGGATCAGTTTTCACTGATCTATGCATTCCCCCTATTCAGTTGCTGCTTTGACTTCTTTGCGGGACCAAGCTGGAAAGAAAGCCAGTAATTCTGGTAGCACCAGCATGGCACAGAAGGTCATGGTATGCAGAAATCGTAAAGATGGCAGTGGAGGGTCCATGGTCCCTCCCACTACGGCCAGATCTGCTCTCACAGGGACCAATATTCCATCCTACTTTACGAAAGCTAAATTTAACGGCTTGGCTATTGAAACCCACATTCTGAAGAAACGTGGGCTTTCCGGGTCAGTTATCTCTACCTTGATTAATGCAAGGAAGCCAGCTTTCAGAACTATATATTATAGGGTCTGGAGGGCTTATGTTTCCTGGTGTGAATCCAAGGGTTGGCACCTTCGGAGATATATCATAGGCAGAATTCTTGCCTTTCTACAATTAGGGGTAGAAATGAAATTGTCTTTGAGTACTATTAAAGGCCAGCTTTATCGCTCTTATTTCAAAGACCGCTTGCTATACATTCTTTAGTCAGGGGTTTTATGCAAGGGGTGATGTGGCCTTATCCGCCGGTCAAACCTCCCTTGAACCCTTGGGACTTGAACTTAGTTTTGTCTGTGTTACAAAAACAGCCATTTGAACCGATACAACATATTCCCCTAGTCCTTCTGACAAGGAAGTTGGTATTTTTGGTTGCTATATCCTCAGCAAGGAGGGTTTCGGAATTGGCTGCTCTTGTAAATGCAAGAAAAGGGGAGTTGGGACTTTATATGAAGCAATTGAATAGTGGAGGTGGGTTTATATAAAGAATTTTAAAAAGAATATTAAGGTTTATACACTTATATGTCGATATTACCAACATTTGTTTATACTGTTTATCCACATCTATATCTGCGAGTATTGTACATGGTATTATTTACATGCAGCATTCCCGACGCTGGTTTAACCACTTGACCACTGGGCACTTAAACCCCCTTAATAACCAGACCAATTTTCAGCTTTCAGTGCTCTCACATTTTAAATGACAATTACTCAGAGGAAAGTTTTCTGTTCTGCTTCTTCGAATTTTCCCATCACTGTGGTTGAAAATGAACGACAATTTGACCCACTAATGGTTAGAAAGTTGGATGAATGTTTTTTTTGAAAGAAAAATGAGTTTGTGTCCGGCCAGCATAAGTGACATCAGGTGCAGGGAGCTTGTACCCACCTACCTGTCTATGACAAGGGAGTCTGTCATCCATCATATTATATTACACTCCTGTCTGATCATCTGCAAAACAGCGTTTTATGTCTTTACATTTTAATAATGTTGATCTCTGATTCTGATATGTAGCAGATTCTCCCTCTAATAATACATCTATCTGTCTGTTATTCTCAGAGTGGATTAAATATCCAACTATATATCAGGATATTTATATTTACCGCTGTATATAGATATTCAAGAATATTAACTAAATTATATTCCAACTTAGTTTTGAGGTTTTTATCTAATTAATCAAAACAATAATTGGCCAACTAATACATTTTAAAAATAATCATTAGTTGTCGCCCTACAGAGGACCCATTTACTAGTTACCTTGAGGGGGGAATTGTAAGATCATCAGAGACAAAGCTGCCTAATGTGGGCGGAGTCCTGGTTTAGGGGAACCAATCTGCTCATGTCTAGTAATAATCTTTTTATTTCTATTTTAGTAGATGGACGGGAGATGAGGAAAACCTCAGAGGATTGTCTCACTTTGTCTCCAGACTGTAAAGTAGAAGATGAGGACATCACACAGTATAGTCCAGGAGAAAACCCGACTACCTCAAATGTCCATCCGGCACCACACAGTGTAGATGGACCATCGTATTCCTCTTATCCTGAGGAACCTCAGACTACGAGGGACGGTGCCGTCCTTCCAACAGATGAGAGGCTTTCCTGTACTGAGTGCGGGAAGTGTTTTTCATATAAGTCCAATCTTTACAGACATCAGAGATCTCACATGGGGGAGAATCCATATTCCTGTTCTGAGTGTGGGAAATGTTTTTCACAGAAGCATCTTCTTTACACACATCAGAGATCTCACACGGTGGAGAAGCCATATTGCTGTCCTGTGTGCGGAAAATGTTTTTCACAGAAGTCCAATCTTTACACACATCAGAGATCTCACACAGCGCAGAAGCCGTATTCCTGTCCTGAGTGTGGGGAAGGTTTTTCATTGAAGTCGGATCTTAACAAACATCAGAGATCTCACACGGGGGGGAAGCCACATTCCTGTTCTGAGTGTGGGAAAGGTTTTTCATTGAAGTCCGATCTTAACAAACATCAGAGATCTCACACAGGAGAGAAGCCGTATTCCTGTCCTGAGTGCGGGAAATGTTTTTCACAGAAGTCCCATCTTTACACACATCAGAGATCACACACAGGGGAGAAGCCGTATTCCTGTCCTGAGTGCGGGAAATGTTTTTCAGTGAAGTCCAGTCTTAGCACGCATCAGAGATCTCACACAGGGGAGAAGCCGTATCCCTGTCCTGAGTGCGGGAAATGTTTTTCAGTGAAGTGCGATCTTTACACACATCAGAGATCTCACACGGGGGAGAAGCCGCATTCCTGTCCCGAGTGCGGGAAATGTTTTTCAGCAAAGTCCGATCTTAACAAACATCAGAGATTTCACACGGGGGAGAAGCCGCATTCCTGTCCTGAGTGCGGGAAATGTTTTTCACAGAAGTCCAATCTTTACACACATCAGAGATCACACACGGGGGAGAAGCCATATTCCTGTCTTGAGTGCGGGAAATGTTTTTCAGCGAAGTCCAGTCTTTCCGCCCATCAGAGATCTCACATGGGGGAAAAGCCGTATTCCTGTACTAAGTGAGGGAATTGTTCCTCAATGAAGTCCTGTCTTCCTGTTCATCAGGGATTCCACACAACCCTCGAGGTGTATTAGTGCCTTGAGTGCAGGAAATCTTCTATATGAATGTTGCTGGACATCACAGCTCTCATGCCGACATCGGCAAAGGACAGAACTCTGTGAATGAATGGCACGGCCGCGCTCTTTTCATAAAGTGACAGCTGGTATGGGGAACTTCTCCCCACATTGCTGTCACACAGAGGACTCGGATCGCTGAGCAGCTGCAGGAACATGCAACATGTTCCCAAAGGTGAACGTTTCCTTTAATCCTTTCACTGCCAGAGACATTTTTAATTTTTTTCTGCCCACATGTTTAACCCCTTCAATACCGGGCGCTTTCACCCCCTTCCTGTCCAGGCCAATTTTCAACTTTCAGCGCTCTCACACATACTTTGAATGACAATTGTGCGGTCATGTAACACTGTACCCATATGGCTTTTTTATCGCTTTTTCCCACAAATATAGCTTTCTTTTTGTGCTATTTGACCACCACTGGGGTTTTATTTTTTGTGCTACAAATTAAAAAAAAATATTTGAAAAAAAAACCTAAGTTTTTCTTTGTTTCTGTTATAAAATTTTGTAAATAAGTATGTTTTCTCTTTTACTGATGGGCACTGATGAGGAGGCACTAATATGCAGCACTGATGGGTGGCACTGATGAGGAGGTACTGACAAGCATCCCTGATGGGCACTGCTGGGCATCACTGGTGATCATCACTGATGGGCCTGTACTGATAATCAATGCTGAATATCAGTGCAGATCCCCCCTGTAAGGAGAGCCGCTGATCGTCTCTCCTCTACTCGTACCTTGTCAGCATGAATAAAGGAAAGCCGATAACCGGCACTTCCTGGTTATGATGTGATTAGCTTTGATTGGACACAGCTGATCACATGGTAAAGAGCCTACATCATAGGGTCTTTATTGAGATCGGAGATGCGGTGTGTCAGAGCGACACACCACACCACCGATTGCCACCCGCCCGAGTGGCTTATTCTTCTGGATGTCATGTGACCTCCACTCAGGATAATGGAACTCCCCACCTGGCTGTTATTCTGCTATAGGCCGGGCAGGATGGAGTTAAAAAATAATTTTAGGCCTGAAGATTATATAAAACCCCAAAGCATTATATATTTTCTGAAAGTAGACACTCTAGAGAATAAAATAGTGGTAGTTCCAATTTTTTATGTCACATGATATCGCAAAAGTCAATGAAATGCAACATTTCAGTAAAAATCACACTAATGTCCATTTCAGGGGGCACAAAAACACAATACATTACCCAATTTTTTTGATAAAATATAAAAGCTGAGGTTGCACCGAGTAAATAGATACCCAACATATCAAACCTTAAATTTGTGTACGTCTGTGAAATGGTGACATACTTCAGTACCCTATATTTTCTATAGGCGATGCTTTAAAAGCCCCCTATAGGTCATCAGTTTGGTGTTATGGAGGAGGTCTGGTGATAGAATTATTGCTCTCATTCTGGCCTGCCCCGCGATATGTAACGTGTATCGCAATCAACGTTTTTGGACATAGGCGCCCCAATGTGTGAGTTTGTTTGTACGTGTGTATATGTGGGGGCGGGGCCTTAGATTTTTTGGTGGGGGGATTATGTGCTTGGGTTTAAATTAAATTTTATACAAAAAAAAAAATGTCATCACATAGAGCAGCATTTTTCAACCAGGGTGCCTTGGCAAAATGCCAAACAATTGTCCCAAAATTGTATACAAGCCGGAGGGTGGATGAGGCCTTTTAGTTACACAAAGCCTCAAGTTTTCATTGTACACCATTACAACCTTCTATCTGCCAATTGCCTACCGACCAATGACATCATGAGTTGAAAAGGAGGATGTCAGTTGTCTGAATATCATCCTTGTGTGACACTCCCCTACCTCTCTCCATCAGCTTTGGGGTCTCATTAGCTTAGTGATGGAGAAAAACTGAGGGAGAAGAGAAACATTGGAATACTAGTCAGTACCAGTTTGCAAAAGTGTATTTGCTTTGTAAGAATAAATCACTTCTAATGTTGGGTGTCCTATGTGTGTGGATGTTGTTGCATTATGAAGAACTATTAGAATAGTTTTTACATTTTAGATTGGGGCGCCTCAAGACTGTCCATAATTTTGCAGGGTGCCTGAAGACTGTCCATAATTTTGGAGGGCGCCTCAAGACTGTCCATAATTTTGGAGGGCGCCTCAAGACTGTCCATAATTTTGGAGGGCGCCTCAAGACTGTCCATAATTTTGGAGGGCGCTTTGACTGAAAAAAGGTTGATAAACACTGACATAGAGGACAAAAAGTCCCCAATGTGATGATTTTTTGGTGACAGGCTCTGTTTAATGAGACAATCAGGGTCTAAAAGACCTGTGATGTCTCTCCTGTGATCCACTGAATGTAATGCAATACAGATCACACGGCATTATATTCTTTCCTGGGTTTGATGGCCGAGGAAACTGTCAGACGGGGACCCGGAAGTGACATCATGCATGTTGCATCCAGGTCAGGAGCAAGAAAAGGAAGGAGCAGTGGTGCCCCGGGTGCCGCACATTAGGGGGTGTCAGTCTGGGGGTGTGCAGTGTGATCAGTAGAGGAGATTGCAGCAGGGCCATCATAATGAGCGGGCGCCCCTGCACTTTCCCAGCTTTGTAAGCATCAGAAGTGCATCGGGTCGGCGGGGGGCCCAGCGGTGCAGGGGTGGCAAGCTGCCTGTCTCCCCAGTCATCCAATCAGGCAGACTGTCCCTCGACGATCTTCAATTTCTCCCGAGTCCTGAGGCAGCTGGAGTTGGTGGGCGAAGCCAGGGGTGTGGCTGCCTCCTCCACTCCTCCCAAAGACTCGCTCATTGGCTGATCCTGGAGGAGAAAGAGGAGAGCACACAGGAGCTACGAGTGTCTGCATCTGCAGCTATGTTGTAAGCAAGCACATTGTTACTGGATACAGCCCTAACCTGCCCCTATAATACCCTATACAGCCCTAACCTGCCCCTATAATACCCTATACTGTCCTAACCTGCCCCTATAATACCTTATACAGCCCTAACCTGCCCCTATAATACCCTATACTGTCCTAACCTGCGCCTATAATACCCTATACAGCCCTAACCTGCCCCTATAATACCCTAACCTGCCCCTATAATACCCTATACTGTCCTAACCTGCCCCTATAATACCCTATACAGCCCTAACCTGCCCCTATAATACCCTATACTGTTCTAACCTGCGCCTATAATACCCTATACAGCCCTAACCTGCCCCTATAATACCCTAACCTGCCCCTATAATACCCTATACTGCCCTAACCTGCCCCTATAATACCCTATACAGCCCTAACCTGCCCCTATAATACCCTATACTGTCCTAACCTGCGCCTATAATACCCTATACAGCCCTAACCTGCCCCTATAATACCCTAACCTGCCCCTATAATACCCTATACTGCCCTAACCTGCCCCTATAATACCCTATACAGCCCTAACCTGCCCCTATAATACCCTATACTGTCCTAACCTGCGCCTATAATACCCTATACAGCCCTAACCTGCCCCTATAATACCCTAACCTGCCCCTATAATACCCTATACTGCCCTAACCTGCCCCTATAATACCCTATACAGCCCTAACCTGCCCCTATAATACCCTATACTGCCCTAACCTGCCCCTATAATACTCCTATACAGCCCTAATGTGCCCCTATAATACCCTATACAGCCCTAGCCTGCCACCATAATACCCTATACAGTCCTAACCTGCCCCTATAATACCCTATACTGCCCCTATAATACCCTATACAGCCCTAACGTGCCCCTATAATACCCTATACAGCCCTAGCCTGCCACCATAATACCCTATACTGTCCTAACCTGCCCCTATAATACCCTATACTGCCCCTATAATACCCTATACAGCCCTAGCCTGCCCCTATAATACCCTATACAGCCCTAACCTGCCCCTATAATACCCTATACTGCCCTAACCTACCCCTATAATACCCTATGCAGCTCTAACCTGCCCCTATAATACCCTATACAGCCTTAACCTGCCCCTATAATATCCTATACTGTCCTAACCTGCCCCTATAATACCCTATACTGCCCTAACCTGCCCCTATAATACCCTATACAGCCCTAACCTGCCCCTATAATACCCTAACCTGCCCCTATAATACCCTATACTGCCCTAACCTGCCATCATAATACCCTATACAGCCCTAACCTGTCACTATACTACACTAATCTTCTTAAATTGAGCTGCAGTCGCGGCAAATCACACACTTTTGCTAAGAAGAAGCTCCTGCTCCTTTTTAAGTGGCACGCTTCGTGCGCTGCAATTTTGTCGGGGGGGGTGCCAGAAATAGGATCCGCCCCAAGTGCCAAATGTTCTAGGTATGCCCCTGGGGATGTATCTGTTTTTTCTCCAGTGTCTAAGGTGTTGGTCGCGAGTGAAGATGAGCGTCGGGAGAAAGAATTTTAAAAAAAAGAAAACCGTTCAGCACGCCGCTACTTAGCGGCATCCAGGTTCTCTAGTCGCCATGTTTCCCCTCACACGTCGGTCCTGTAGGATCAGAGGCCCGTGCTCCGCGGGAAAACTCTCGTCCTTCAACGTCCAGCACGGGTATGTGTTTTTTAAAGCACCATTACTGCTTAAGCTTGTGGAGGGACACAAGAACGTAGAGGGGCATGAAAGAGGTTTGGTGACACAAGAATCCTTTTTGACACATTTACTATTGCATCAGGCTGAGCATTAATAGCAGCGGCAGTGGCTGACTATTGCTGAAGCAAAAGATGCGATTTCTTCTGGAGTACCTCTGCTTTGTGCATTGGGCTATGTTCAGATAGGGGGGGGGTTGAAACACTCCCACAAAAGAAGCTAAAAGGGTCTCCCTCAAGCTCTGGAAAACCTACTCTACAAATGTCATTCCTTCCCTGAGAAGGGGTGGCTGGTCAGAGTGAGCATCGGGGCCATGAAATATTTAAAAAAAAAAGTGAAAAATAACTGTTTTCAATGCTGCAGCCCCTGTTCATTTTACTCCTTTTCCTTAGCCATGGTAGGTTTAAAAAAAAAAAAAGTTAAGCGACTTTAATTGCATCCCAGTGTGGTCATGATGCGACGGGTTCTCTTCCATTTTCCTAGGACCCTCAGACTGAGAAACTAGGGGCAAGAGAAGATGATTCCCTCAGGGGACCATGGTGAGGCTGATGACTCCTCTTTTGAGGTGTCAAATGCAGGAGAGTCTGCGTTCACAATCTGTAAGATTGATGTTACAATTTCTTGCTGAATGATCCGCTCCACATTTATGTACCCTTAACTGAATGTTTGGGTTCGCTAAAGCCTCCTCAAGCTGTGCATGCTTTTTCCTGTCCATTCTTTGTTGGAAAAGTTTTTTTGTATCTGGAGGATTACCCAGATAAGCATTATTTTCCTTTCTAAAAAGTTTTTGACACTTTATCCTATGGTAGAGAAAATTCACTAAGTGGGATATATCAGCAGTTAATGGTACTATATCCTTTGTGAGTAAGTTTGACTTGTCCAGCAGACAATACTCAAATACTTAGGAATTCCAACCTTTTATCCATTGGATCCCTATTAAAAGCATTTTTCTCTGGCAGATTGAGTGTCTCAGCCTGCGCTGACAGTAATTGGTTAATCGTTGAGAAACCAGTTTAAACAGGTGTTCAAGATTATCCTGCTCAGCAGGTCCAGGAGGCAGCTTTATGTTTGCAATAGTTGCTATGACAGACTCTATCCTTTAGGCTTTGCGCCCTTCGCTAAGCGTCATGGCTAGTCTTCCTTTTTGCGGTGAAACAGCTATCTGGGGATATTTTGGATGATATATCCATTATCCAAAGAATTTCTAGTAAGAAAGATACCCCCTTTTGCCATTTAAGTGAAGGAGTGAATGTATTTTTTATTTTCAAAGCTCCTTCTCTGTCAGGGGCATCAGTCTCCAGGCAGTTGCGACGGCTTCCGCCGTCAGGTTCAAAGGGTAATCCTCAGGGTTAACCCCCAGGGACAAAAGAGGTCTTGGGGGAGAAAATCTACAAGGTACTGTAGCTCCTTATGAGGAGCTACCCCCGCTTGCTCAATAAGGAGAATTTTTTCTGCAGTTCTCAGGGATCTGGCAGAAGGAGTGTCAAGACGAATGGGGGACTTCCTCAATAGCTCCAAACGTACAAACTGGAGTTCCAAGAGTTTCCGTCTCCTCGTTTTCTCAGATCAAACGTTCCTATGGATCCAGAGAAAAAGAAATTTTTCTCTCAAGCATTGGACCATCTTTTGGCAAAAAGTGTTCATGATGGCCCCCATGTAAGAGCATAGGTGGGGTTTGGTTAAATCCAAATGGACATTCTGGATCTCAAAAGATCTAAAATTCAATTCCTGAATAAAATCTCTTTTTTTTCCCATGAAGTCAATCCAATCTGTTATCTCCATCCTACAAGGAGGAGAACTGGCGTCAATCGACGTCAAAGATGCATATCTCCATATGCCTATTTCCTCGTCACTAGTAATATCTTCTTTCAAAGTGGAAAATGTTCATTTTCAGTGTGTAGCTGCTGCACTTCGAGTACAAAGGTTCTGGCTCCTTTTCTAGCCAGATTGAGGGCCCAAGGTATAACGATTATGGTTTACCTAGTCGATCTGTTCTTGTTAGACCAGTTGGTAGCCCGCTTTGACCAAAGTATGGTCACCACATTCGACTACCTGGAATATCTAGGTCGAATTCTCAACCTAGGAGGAATCTTTTTTGAAAACCATGAAGAAAATACTTGGGTCTGATCATAGGTACACCCAGAAAGGGGTATTCGTACCCCAGGCTAAGATCAGCGCCATAAAGGAACTGATATAGGTAGTCAAAACAAGATCAATTTCTTCTATTCAACTTTGCATGAGGTTGTCGGGGAAGATGGTGGCTTCATTCGAGGCCGTTCCTTATGCTGAGTCTCATTCAAGACTGCTGCAAAACAGTATCCTATCGGCTTGAAACAAAGAGTTCAAGCTCTACATTCCCAATGTGTCTGACTCCAAAGCCTATGGCCACATCACCCTGATAGCGCTCGATCTCATCTGATCTTGGTTTTACTGGAACAGGTTGGGACTTTAAATGAGACATGAGTCTCCATCCCTATGTATACTAGAAACGGGAGAAGTGGGACTTTGAGTGAGGTGTGCAAAAAAGGCCAAAGGATCAGTGACTGATCCTTTGGCCTTTTTTGCACACCTCAGTCATCTGATCTTGGAGGTTAAGCAGGGTAAGGCCTGGTTAGTACCCGGATGAAAGACCACCTGGAAATACCAGGTGCTGTAGGCTGGGTGCGCCAGAGCCTCAGTTTATGGTTAACATCCAAAAAGTCTGCAAAGGGGAAAATCCTTCCTTCAGTTACCTAGGAAATGGTAACAACATATGCCAACCTTTTTTTCTTTAGGTTGGGGACAGTCCTGAAAGGCAGCTGTCCAAGAGAAGTAGCCTAGATCAGAAATGGCCTTTCCCATTAACATTTTAGAAATTCAGGTAGAACACTTGGTCCTGAGGGCCTGTACGTTCAGTTTAGGGTATTGTCCTGCTAGGATTCAATCCGTGTATGCCACAGCAATGGCCTATATTAATCACCAAGGGAGCACAAGAAGTTGTGCGGCCCAGAGAAAGGTGAATCTTATCCTATCTTGGGCAGAAAACAATGTACTTTGCCTATCGGCAGTTTTCATTATAGGATTAGAAAATTGTCAGGCGGACTACTTGAGTCTCCAGCAGCTGTTCCTGGGAGAATGGTTCTTTCACCCCGATATCTTCCTATCAATATGTCAAGGATGGGGGATCCCAGACATAGATCTGTTTGCGTCCAGGATCAACAAAAAGATCTTTGTGTCAAGAACAAAGGATCCGCTAGCACGCGGAACGGATGCCTTGCTATTCCCGTGGAATCTGTTCTCATTGATTTGTGCTTTCACTCCTATTCTGCCTGCATCCACGACTTCTTCACAGGATCAAGCAGGAAGGGAAGTCATTGATTCTGCATACATTTGGTATGCAGAGATCATAGAGATGGCAGTAGGGAACCCAGGGACCCTACCTTCACGGCCAGACCTTCTCTCACAAGGTCCGGAGTTCTATCCTACTTTACAAACGCTAAATTTAACGGTTTGGCTATTGAGGCCCACACTCTGAAGGAACGTGGGCTGTCAGGTTCGGTAGTTTTCTACCTTGGTTGATGCAGAGCCGGCCTCCATGGTTATATATTATGGAGTCTGGGAAACATATGTCTCCTGGTGTGAAACCAGGAGCTGCAACCCAGGAAATAAGTCCAGGTAAAGTCCTTGACTTTTCTGCAGATGGGGTGAGAAATTAAGCTGGCCTTGAATGCTTTCTAAGGACAGGTCTCAGCCTTATCGGTATTATTTCAACGACCACTTGCTTCGCATTCTTTGGTCCATGACTTTATTCAGGGGGTAACACGGCTTAATCTCTGGTTAAGTAACCCCTGAACCCTTGGAACTTGAATTTAGTTTTGTCGGCATTACAAAACAGCCTTTTTTGGGCCAATACGACATATTCCCTTAGTCCTTTTTTAACAAGGAAACTATTTGTTCTGGTAACCATATCTGCTGCAAGAAGGGTATCAGTATTGGCTGCTCTTTCTTGTAAAGAGTCATATTTTTATTGTTCACAAGTATTGCGTCCTCATCCTAACTTTTTACCAAAGGTAGTATCAGGTTTTTTTCTAAACCAGGATATTGTTCTACCTTCTTTTTTCCAGAACCCTGTTCTTTGGAAGAAAAATCACTACATTTTTCTGATGTGGTGAGAGCGGTCAATATCTACTTAAAGGCGATTGCTCAGATTCGGAAAACGGATGTTTTTGTTCGTGTTGCTTGAAGGTCCTAAAAGAGGACAGGCAGCATCGAAATCTACTATTCTAAATAGATTCGACAAGTAATCATTGAGCCCAGGTTCACACCTATGCGAATTAGATGTGCGTTTCCCCGCATCTAATTCGCATAGCAGGAGAATGTGACTGGCTCCCCATGGAGCCGGTTCACATATCTCCGTGGCGGCTGCGGAGCGCACCGCACTGTGCATCTTTGGCTCCATTTCAGGGCCGAATTCGGGCATAGAATCGGCCCTGATTCGTCCCTGAAACGGGGAACAGGGACACACAGCGCTCCTGTGCGATCCGCAGCCAGTTATAGTGTGAACCCGGGCTCAAGCTTATGGTTTAAAGAGGTGGATTCCACCCTCTCAAATCAAAACACACTCCTCTAGGGCTGTTAGTGCTTCCTGGGCATTGTGTCACCAGGCCTCCATGGCTCAAATCTGCAAGGCCGAAACTTGGTCTTCAGTCTATACATTTACCAGATTCTATCAAATAGATGTAAAAGGTCATGAGGATATCGCCTTTGGACGCAGTGTACTGTAGGCTGCAGTATAAGTCCTCTAGTCTCTTATTGCCCTACTTTTGTTGTGTTGGCATTGCTATGGGACATCCCACATAGTAACTACTATGGCTCTGTGTCCCGTGATGTACGATAAGAAAATAGGATTTTTAAAACAGCTTACCTGTAAAATTATTTTCTTTGAAGTACATCACGGGACAGAGAGGTCCCTCCCTTCTTTGGTATCCTGACCAGAGCACTTTTTGTGATTCGGCACTGCGTTGCTTTAACTGACAATTGCGCGGTCCTGCGACGTTGTACCCAAAAAAAATTGACATCCTTTTTTTCCCACAAATAGAGCTTTCTTTTGGTGGTATTTGATCGCCTCTGCGTTTTTTATTTTTTGCGCTATAAACAAGAAAAGAGCGACAATTTTTTTAAAAACGCATTATTTTTTACTGTTTGCTATAATATCCCTCAAAAATATAGAAAACATTTTTTTTCCTCAGTTTAGGCTGATATGTATTCTTCTACATATTTTTGGTAAAAAAAAAAATCGCAATAAGCATATATTGATTGGTTGCACAAAATTTATAGCGTCTACAAAATAGGGGATAGTTTTATGGCATTTTTATTTAAAATTTTTTTTTATTAGTAATGGCGGCGATCTGTGATCTTTATCGGGACTGCGACATTATGGCGGACAGATTTGACACTTTTGACACTATTTTGGGACCATTGTCATTTATACAGCGATCAGTGCTATAAAAATGTATTGATTACTGTGTAAATGACACTGGCAGTGAAGGGGTTAACCACTAGGGGGCGGTGAAGGGTTTAAGTGTGTCCTAGGGAGTGATTCTAACTGTGAGGGGGATGGGCTTGAACACACAGGACAGCGATCACTGCTCTCGATGACAGAGAGCAGTAGATCACTGTCCTGTCACTAGGCACAACGGGGAAATGCTTTGTTTACAAAAGCATCTTCACGTTCTACCTCTCCGTGACAGGATCACGGGCACCCAGCAGACATCGAGTCCGCGGGACCTGCGGCACCGCTTCTTAAAGGGGACATACCTGTACGCCCTTTTGTCTACCAGTGCCGTTCTGCCAACGTAAATCAGCTCACGCTGGTCGGCAAGCGGTTAAAGTGATAATAACTACTTGCGAACCTCCAGCCATCGTTATATGTTGGTACTTTGACGTGGAATACAGTTGTTATGGCAGCAGATAGCTGCCATAACCACGGTAAATTCTTAAACGGCAAATGGTCCTCTTTCAGGTAAAAGATCAGTTTTATCTGGGGCGGGAGAGGGGCCCCCCTCCCACCGCACTCCGGTCATCTCTGCCGCTTACCGGAGCTGTCGCGGAGCTGATCGGGTCCTCTCCCCTCAGTAACATGGAGCTGAGTGAGGGAATGATGGCAACAACTCGGCTCCATTCCATTGGATGACAGAAGCGACGTCAAACGTCACTTCCGCCCAATATTCTTAAAGGGGAAAGAAAAATGTTTTGAAAAAAAAAAACTTTTTTTTTTTATTGCATTTTAGTGTAAAATGTGATATCTGAGGTCACATTAAAGAGGTCCTGTCATGCTTTTTTTCAATTACAAGGGATGTTTACATTCCTTGTACAAGGAATAAAAGTGACCAAATTTTTTTTTTAAAAGGGTTGTAAAAATAAAAAGTAAAAGAAAAGCGCAATTTTGAAGCATGACATGTTGGGTACCAATTTACTCGGCATAACATTATCTTTCACAGTATAAAAAAAATTGGGCTAACTTTACTGTTGTCTTATTTTTTTTAATTCAAAAAAGTGTATATTTTTTCAAAAAAATTGAGCTTGTAAGACCATGTTGCGCAAATACGGTGTGACAGAAATTATTGTAACGAGCGCCATTTTATTCTCTAGTGTGTCTGAAAATAAATATATATATATATATAATGTTTGGGGTTCTAAATAATTTTCTAGCAAAAAAACTGATTTTAACGTGTAAACACCAAGTTTGAAAAATAGGCCCTGTCCTTAAGTAGTTAACGTCTTGTTTTTTTAAATAACAAACATGTCATACTTGCCTGCTCCGTGTAATGGTTTTGCACAGAGCAGCCCGGATCCTCCTCTTATCGGGTCCCTCGCCGGTGCCCCTGGCCCCTCCCTCCTGCTGGCTGCCCCCACAGTAAGCATTTTGCTATGGGGGCACCCAAGCAGGCGTGCTCCTGAGCCGTGGCTCTGTGTGTCCATTCACACACAGAGCCATGGCTCAGCCCTACCAACGCTATCTCCTGATTGGCTCACTGGCTGTGATTGACAGCAGCGGGAATCAGGAGTGCGACCACTGTGCGTTCGGATACATGCATCCTTTCCTGTCTGCATGTCAAATTTTGACATTGGACTCTATCCATGCAGCTGCTGCATCCCAATTGACTTTGACTGGACTGCCTGCACAGGGATGAACAGAACTCCAAGTATCCCCACACGGTACACGCCCATCACACGGGGCATGGACACATATGCTCCATGTGAATGAGGCCTAATGGTCACGTGGGCCAAATAGCAGGAAAGAGGAGATGACGGGTAAATAAAAGAGAAGTATGGGAATTTTATTTTTGAATCATACTTACCTGGGTGGATTCTACATCTGTCCTCCACTGTCTCTAAGGCTGAGAACCGAGTAATCAAACACCGCCGATCACTTGATTCTCACAGCTTCCTGAGCTGAGGGTTGGGGGCTGTCAGTCTCTTGCTCTCTGCCCCACCCCGCTCACTGAGACACTGGGCTGTGGAGGGGCGGGACCTCTCTTGCTGAGAGACTAAGCCGGGTGCCGGTCCAGGCATATGGGTGGATCCCGGCCATATTGTTGCAATCTTTCCCCAGCCTGGACTGGCTCTGTGACATCAGCCGACAGCTGGCTTCAGCCCACACTCAGCTGAAAATGGGTCACAGGAGGGCAAAACAACCCTCCAGGACCAGTTAGGCTCTTCCTCCACCCAGGCTTTAGATCCAGGCTTTCTGCCTGAAGCTGGCAGGTCCCTCAAGCACCCTCTTTCCTAGTTCAGAGGGCCTCTACTATCTCCCTCTCATAGTCCAGGGCCTTCAGACACCTGCTGGCCCTAGTTCAGGACCTGTAGACACCCCCTCTCCTGATTTAGAACCTCCTAATCTGGATGGGGGGGTGGAAGAGAGATACTCTCCCAGTATCTCCCTTGTACCCCCTATCCAGGGGCCTTTGCCACACCAACAACCATTTCCTAATTAAGCCCCCCCCAGTCCAGGACCTCCTTTGCACTCCCCTTCTAATCCAAGGCCTCCTCGACAGCGCCTGTATGGGAATTTTTTTTTATCACATTTACCTAGGTGGATGCAGCACCTGTTCCCCGTCGGCTCTAAGGCTGAGAACTGAGTAATTAAACACTGTTGATCACTCAGTTCTGTGCTCCCAGAGCAGAGAGTAGGTGACTGACAGTCTCTGGCTCTGCCCCCTCCACACTCACTGAAACAGTGGGCTGTGGAGAGGGCGGGAGAGCGGCCGGCTCAGGCTCTCAGCGGCTGGGTGCCTGTCCAGGCATCCTCTGCACCTCCCCTCCAAGTCCAGGGCCTCCTCTGCACTCCCCTCCTAGTCCAAGGCCTCCTCTACAGCCCTCCCAAGTTTAGAGCCTCCTCTGCACCCTGCCCTCTGAATCCAGGTCCTTTGCCACACCAACACCACTTTTCAAGCCAAAGGCCTCCTCTACACCCCCACCTCCCCGTCCAGGGCCTCTGGCGTACTCCCCTCCTCATCCAGGGCCTCATCTGCTTCACCCAGTCCAGGGCCTCCTCTGCACCCCCTAGTCCAGGGTCTTCTCTGTGTAGTCCCCTATTAGTTCAGAGCCTCCTCTGCCCTTTTCTGCTAGTCCAGGACCTCCAGTGTATTCCCCTCTAAGTCCAAGGCCTCCTCTGCACTTCCCTCCTAGTCCAGGGCCTCCCCTGCATCACCCAGTCCAGGGCCTCCTCTGCACTCCCCTGCTAATCCAGGGTCTTTGCCACACCAACCCTTTTCTAGTCTATAGCCTCCTCTGCACCCCCCACTCCAGTGCCTCCTCTGCACCCCCAGAGGTCAATGCTTCCTCTGCACCACCACCCAGCCCAGGGCCTCCTTCGCACCCCCAAGTCCAGAGTCTTCTCTGTGCCCCCCCCATGTCAGAGCCTCCTCTGCATCCCCCCTTATTCCAGGGTTTCCTCTGCACCCCCCCAGCCCAGGGCCTCTTCCGCACCTACCATCAGCTCAGGGCCTCAACTGCAACCCCCAGCCCAGGGTCTCCTCTCTTAACTCCCCGAGCCCAGGGCCTCCTCCGCATCCCCTGAGTCCAGGGCCTCCTCCGCACCACCCCAGTCCAGAGCCTTCAGTGTTTACAGATTGGCTTAATCACCCTAACGAGCTCGCTCCAGTTCATGGATGTAATCATTATGTTTGGATGATCTCATTAGTCAGGAGCCTTTCCTGTGATCCTACATGATCCCTTCTAAGGATTGTTCTATCCTTCCAAACAAATGTATGAAATCATTGATGAGTCCTCCGTCTATGTGATCTAGAAGATCTTGAATCACAATGCCTTTATGAATAAAGTGGATGACCCAGTCTACATATTATTTATTGTTCTACAGTTTTTTTCACTCCAGGATTCATTATTTTATTTACTGTATATAAGCATTCAAGGAAGTGTTCTTACTTTGAGAGATCTCCACCACCATCCCTATGTGACCATTATATCCTTGCAGTTTATTTTTAACATCTTCATTATGAGTCCATTGATATATATATTTATGCTTTATTATATTTTTGTTTCACCAAAAAGTTTAATTTTGGGAGTTATCTGTTTTCTTAGGTATAACTTTGTTTTTAACTTTAAAAGAGGAAGTAAACCTTTAAAGAGGAAGTAAACCCTGTCCGTTCTTCCTTCTTTTTTTTATATAATGATCCTGCAATGTATTGGTAAGCCATACACATTTAAATATGCCAAAAACCAAGGCTCTTCTCCCCCGATAGCTCAGTTTGGCCGGATGGCCAGCTCTAGGAAGGGTTCTGGTCGTCCCAAATGTCTTTTGTTTAAGGATTATGGAGGCCACTGTGCTCTTAGGAACCTTAAGTGCAGCAGAAATTTTTTTGTAACCTTGGCCAGATCTGTGCCTTGCCACAATTCTGTCTCTGAGCTCTTCAGGCAGTTCCTTTGACCTCATGATTCTCATTTGCTCTGACATGCACTGTGAGCTGTAAGGTCTTATATAGACAGGTGTGTGGCTTTCCTAATCAAGTCCAATCAGTATAATCAAACACAGCTGGACTCAAATGAAGGTGTAGAAAAAAACACTCAAAAAATTATTATCGCCTTTATTGAGTAAAAAATCAACAATACATGCCACAGCAGAACGAACAGAAGAACTGACGCGTTTCACACTACAAACAGTGCTTACAGTGTCCGTTCTGCTGTGGCACATATTGTTGATTTTTTACTCAATAAAGGCGATAATAATTTTTTGAGTGCAGCTGTCTAGGATTTTTCTCAAACTTCATTGCTACGAGGATTGCCAGCACCTGTGTCTTCCAGTCCAGAGGAGAGGTTTGTTCCTGATTGACCTGCCTGGAGCAGTGATACTTCTTTCTCCACAATTCACCAGTTAGATTGGCCCCGTGTGAATCCATATCCCGTGCTCCTCAATTTATTGAAATATGGATGTGGGCTTGATTATAGCCTTTGGCCAATTAACCCCTGGGGGGTTCCCTTCCCCACCCAGAGGACAGTCCTGTATTCTGAGGGGAATGGGGTTAGATAAGCAATGAATGGCTCTGATGGTTGGGTCAGGGATAGGATAGGCTGTCCAGGATTTTTCTCAAACTTCATTGGTGAATTGTGGACATTCTGATAAACTGTGTTTTGTCTTTTTTTGTAATTTTAAAAAAATATATTTTTTGTATATATTTTATGCACTACCCACTTTCTAGATATTACATTCTAAAAGTAATTCTAAAAGTAATAAGTGACTTCTGTGTACTAAGCTAGGACTCCCTGGATATCCCTGGAGAAATTACTGGAGTGTCTGTGTGCTCAGTCTAAGTTCATTGGTAATCTGTATAATTGTACTGAGTGCATCAGACTGTAAACTAGCAGGTCTGCCAGATTGAGATCTGTGTGTGTGTGGTGGCCTAGCTGACCACACAGTGGACAAACTGCTAGGTGGTGGCAGCTACCATTTGTGTGTGTCTGATGTGTGGGTGAATGGACAGTGGGAAGAGTAATTAACACTGGGGTTCTAGCTTGTAGGATAGCTGGAGGAATCCTAGAAGTGTGCGCCAATTACTAGACTGCTCTCCAACCCTTAGAGTGCACCAGATTGTATGTAAGATTTGTATCTGCCTGTGTGTGTGTGGTCAGCCAGTTAGATTGGTGTGGAGTCTCCCTCTAGTGGTGGCCAGAGGTAGTGCGGGATGTGAAAGCGTATAACGGTCAGTCTTACTCAAGCTTAGCTCCCCCTCATTCCCTCATACCTCAGTCAAGGTTCTCTTCTTGGTTAACTAGTCACCATGGGCTTACTTTCTTGGCAGATCCCCCATCATCTGATAAACACATAGAAACAATGTATTCAGTCAGTGTGTGTGTTTCCTACAGATGGATCCAGTAATGGGAACCCACCAGAGAGATGTCCCCGTCCTCTGTATTCCCAGGATTCCACACAGGAAGGTCACACCATCCCTCACCATCATCAGGTAGATGAGGAACAATCACTGATAGTATCATTAGGATCTGTACATTATCTGCATTGTTACAATTGATGTCATTTTTATTCTATATTCAGAGTGGAAACCTGAAAGATTCTAAAGTTGTGGTTAAAGAAGAGATAAAAGAGGAGGATGATGAGGATGGGGTGATGGAGGAGTCAGAGTTTCTAAAAGAACACAAAGATCTGTTCCAGGACTAGGGATGAGCTTCGAGTTTGAGTGAAACTCATGTTCGACTCGAACATTGGCTGTTCACCAGTTCGCTGAACAGTGAACAATTTGGGGTGTTCGCAGCAAATTCGAAAGCCACGGAACACCCTTTAAAAGTCTATGGGAGAAATCAAAAGTGCTAATTTTAAAGGCTAATATGCAAGTTATTTATAAAATTAGCACTTTTGATTATTCATGTCCGTGTCCCATAGACTTTAACAGTGTTTGCGCCTTTGAACAAATTTTTTGCCTGTTCGCATGTTCTGGTGCGAACCGAACAGGGGGGTGTTCGGCTCATCCCTATCCAGGACACCATGGTGGAGTCATCCAGCTACAGAACCCACCAGAGAGATGTCCCCATCCTCTGTGTTCCCGGGATTCCACACAGGAAGATCACACCATCCCTCACTGTTACAAGGTTGGTGGGATGAAGCATCTACAACATGGACTCCTAAAAGGTGATGTGTGGATATTTTTATGTGATGTCACAACAATAAATCTTATAGTTTACGGGTGATATTCACTTTTTTTTTTCTTGATTTAGAGTGGAGATTCACTCAATATAGAATTTAAAGTGAATTTAAAATGAAAGAAGCAGAAGAAGAAGAGAGGTATGTGAGGGATGATCAGCAGTCTATGGAGGAGGATGGAATAACGGGGACATTTATAGAGGAGGACACTCCTACAGAGATCAGCACAGGTGGGTCATTAACATTAAATACATTCCTCCACCCATACCGCTCACTGATTGGTCCAGAGTAGGGCGGGGACTGGGTGATATCAGCCTGTAATCCCCTGGTCACTTTCCTGAGCTGTGTTCCCCATCCTGTATTCCTGTATTTCTCTCGGATAATCTTCCTTCTCTGTACTGCAGACACAATTTATGTATCTAGACTGGATTTATGTAGATTCTGGGGTTCAGATGGCAGCAAAATATTTATTTTCACCATAGACATTACTAGACCTAGGCACCTGGGGAATGTGCTTTGAGTTTTCTGCTCCATTCCCGGGTCTAGCAAGATCTTTGACAGAACAATTCTCCCCGGATTACTTGCTCTGTTGTCTGCTGACTGTGCCGCGTGGAGGGATATATCTGTATAGTCTCAGACCCAAGTCACTGAGTGCAGTCTCAGGAGATGGGAGGCAGTGGTGTGGGACCTCTGCAACTTGTCTCATGTAAACATTTAATCTTCCACTGATTACTGAATACCAATATTATGAGTCCTGACCATTACACTGTATAATTTATATTGTACATTACATACTCCTGACCCCTGCACTATATACTCTATGTTGTACATTACATCATTCTGATACTATATAGTCCTATCTCTGGTATCTTATACAATATGTTGTACATTACATAGGCCTGACTTCTGCTCTCTCCCCTCTACCCACTGCTATATATACACATAATATGTATTCTCTTTTGTTGCACCCATTTTCTACCAGCTGGACATTTTATATCTGATGATGTCATTGGAGCACAGACTTTTACATGTTGATAATAAAGTGATCACATCCTCAGACTTTGGAACCATAAAAGATAAGTTCACCTTTTTGTAATATGATACACCTGTATTCAGGGTGTAACATGTTACTGTTGCAACAGCCCCCGCCAATCCCCCGTTGTGACAGTGAGCGAGGAATCTTCTTTTTTTCACACCCACTATCATAATTTTCACCTGTTGCGGACTGCCCACTGCACATTTTCTGTGGCGGTGCTGCAGCTCTGCACCAATTTATGTACCTAGTACATGATCCACACTCCCGGTTAGGTGGCGTGCCTGCCAGCCTGGTGCCATGTCTAGGCCAATGATTTATGGCCTGGACCTGCTGATCGGTTCTGACAAATCACAGAACCTCCTGTGTCTGTGTTTACAATAGGATATTATGTAATCTTCTTCCCTGGAGCTCTTTTCGGATCCATCATGAGAAGAGATATTATCTACTGTGAGTACAAGCTCTACACTGACACCAGGTCACATAGTTAAGCACATTTATCCCCCTGATCGCCTCCACAGTTAACCCTTTCACTCCCTGTCAGTGTCATTAGGTACAGTGTACAGATTTTTCATTGATCACTTTATTAGTGTCCCCACGATTAAGCTCCAAGGGGCGGAGCGAAACACGCTGAGGGCGTGGCCTGGCGGCAGCCCAGGCTGGGGTTGTTATTCTCACCATCACGCACTCGCGTGGATGTGCACCGTTGGGAATTCCTTCCTTTCTCTCTCCAGCCACTGTATTAGTGTCATGGTTGACGCCAGAAAGCATTGGCATCAGTCTCAGATAGGGTCAGGGTACCCACCACATATTCCCTAATAAAGTTTTAACCCCTGATCCCCCCCCAAATAACCCATTCACTCCCTGTCACAGTATCAGTACTACAGTGTACAGATCTTTTTTCTGATCACTGTATTAGTGTCACGGGTGATGCCAGATAGCCTTAGTGTCGGTTAGCGTCAATCCCAGACAGCGTCAGATTCATATGCATTATCCCATTTAACCCTTTGATTGCCAGTAACACACACACCCACACACACTACACCTCCATTACTAGTATAGTGTCTGAACGGATCAATATCTTTGATCAGATCAGAACTATACTAGTGTCCTCAACAGTATAGTGTCTCCAAAACCGCAACGTTAGCAGGATCAGCCCTGACACCTACCAGCACCTGTGTGTAGCTCCTCCAACCCCAAAAAATACAGTGTCAGTAGATCACAGACACTTCTGATACACACAAAACCACAGCGTTAACAAGATCAGGCCTGATCTCTTCTACCACAAGCAGGTACATTTTATTTGTGGTGGTTCAAGCTGTTCCTGACAACCAGGAGCTTTTTGTTCCCGTGAGTCGCACTAGGCACCTATAAATTTAGTGGCCAAAATGTCAAACGAAAGGTACACTAGTGAAGAGGCCTACAGGATTCTGAGTATGACAGATGAGAGCGATGGGGAGTCCTCACTGTCAGATTCAGGCTCAGTATACAAACCTGTAGAGAGCAGTGGCACCCTGACGATAGCTCTGACAATGGAGTAGAGGTCCTCGCTAAGGTCAGGTGTACCCAACCCCGTTCCCCGGTTGCTGAGGAGCTGCAGTCGTATGCTGTCCAGCCTACCTCTGCTGATCCTGTGTCTGTTATCCAGCTTGTCTCTGCTGATCCTGTGTCTGTTAACCAGCCTGCCTCTGCTGATCCTGTGTCTGTTGCCCAGCCTGCCTCTGCTGATCCTGTGTTTGCAGCCCAGCCTACTTCTGCTGATCCTGTGTCTGTTGCCCAGCCTGCCTCTGATAATCCTGTGTTTGCAGCCCAGCCTATCTCTGCTGATCCTGGGTCTGTTGCCCAGCCTGCCTCTGCTTATCCTGTGCCTCCTGCCCAGGCTACCTCTGCTGATCCTGTGTATGCTGCACAGCCTGCCTCTGCTGATCCTGTGCCTCCTGCCCAGGCTACCTCTGCTGATCCTGTGTATGCTGCACAGCCTGCCTCTGCTGATCCTGTGTCTGCTAACCAGCCTGCCTCTGCTGATCCTGTGTCTGCTGCTCAGCCTATCACTGCTGATCCTGTCGGCTAACCAGCCTGCCTCTGCTGATCCTGTGTCTGCTGCCCAGCCTACCTCTGCTGATCCTGTGTCTTCTGCCCAGCCTGCCTCTGCTGATCCTGTGTCTGCTATCCCAGCCTGCCTCTGCTGATCCTGTGTCTGCTACCCAGCTTGCCTTTGCTGATCCTGTGTCTGCTAACCAGCCTGCCTCTGCTGATCCTGTGTCTGCTGCTCAGCCTATCACTGCTGATCCTGTCTGCTAACCAGCCTGCCTCTGCTGATCCTGTCTGCTAACCAGCCTGCCTCTGCTGATCCTGTGTCTGCTGCCCAGCCTACCTCTGCTGATCCTGTGTCTGCTGCCCAGCCTGCCTCTGCTGATCCTGTGTCTGCTATCCCAGCCTGCCTCTGCTGATCCTGTGTCTGCTACCCAGCTTGCCTTTGCTGATCCTGTGTCTGCTAACCAGCCTGCCTCTGCTGATCCTGTGTCTGCTGCTCAGCCTATCACTGCTGATCCTGTCTGCTAACCAGCCTGCCTCTGCTGATCCTGTGTCTGCTGCCCAGCCTACCTCTGCTGATCCTGTGTCTGCTGCCCAGCCTGCCTCTGCTGATCCTGTGTCTGCTATCCCAGCCTGCCTCTGCTGATCCTGTGTCTGCTACCCAGCTTGCCTTTGCTGATCCTGTGTCTGCTATCCCAGCCTACCTCTGCTGATCCTGTGTCTGCTGCCCAGCCTGCCTCTGCTGATCCTGTGTCTGCTGCCCAGCCTGCCTCTGCTGATCCTGTGTCTGCTGCTCAGCCTGCCTCTGCTGATCCTGTGTCTTCTAAACAGCCCGCCTCTGCTGATCCTGTGTTTGCTGCCCAGCCTGCCTCTGCTGATCCTGTGTCTGCTACCCAGCCTGCCTCTGTTCATGCTATGTCTGCTGCCCAGCCTGCCTCTGCTGATCCTGTAGCTGCTGCCCAGCCTGCCTCTGCTTATCCTGTGTCTGCTGCCCAGCCTGCCTCTGCTGATCCTGTGTCTGCTGCTCAGCCTACCTCTGGTTTTAAGGTCAAGCTCTTGCCAGCTGTTGGGTATGGTACCTCTAATGCCGCGTACACACGGTCGGAATTTCCATCAGAAAAAGTCCGATGGGAGCTTTTCATCGTATATTCCGACCGTGTGTATGCCCCATCGGACTTTTTCCGATTTTTCGGACGGACTTAGATAGAGAACATGTTCTATATTTTTCCGACGGAACAAATTACTATCGGGAAAAAACGCTCATCTGTATGCTGTTCCTACGAGATTAGTAGAAGGAGCCCAAAGGGTGGCGCACTGGCTATTGAACTTCCTTTTTCTAGTGCCGTCGTACGTGTTGTACATCACCGCGTTCTTGACGGTCAAAATTTGGTGTGACCGTGTGTATGTAAGACAGCTTGAGCGGAATTCTGTCTGAAAAACCTTCAGAGTTTATTCCGATGGTAAAACCGGTCGTGTATACAGGGCATAAGTCTCAACATTGTCAGGAAGTTTATATGATTAACCAAGTCAGCAATATTGATTAATTAATCAATATACAACAGTGTCTGAGATTGTTAAGCACAATAAAATTCTTAGTAAAATTTCAAACTCCATAACAATAAAATAAATGACAATTTATTCACAGTCAAGTCACTAACAATCACCTATATGTAAGTCTGATTTATCGAAAGACATAGAGACAGTTAATTTAATATGACATAACTACTAAATAATTAATACACCTAAAAATGTCAACCTCGGAACTTAGGATGACTTTGAAAATAAAATTTTAATTCAGAAGGTACCATCTCCGCTGTCTCAGAATACAAGCAGTTGGACTATACCAGCAGACAACAAGGTACATCCAATCAGACCTTCCCCTCAGTTCCAGTTTACTGTATGTCTTTGGAAATCAACTCTCCAAGAATCTTTCATTTTATCTTGTAACACTTGTGATACTAAGTTCATTCTGCATGTCTTACTAAGAATCCATATTATT
The DNA here is from genome assembly GCA_037952925.1 of Lithobates clamitans. Classification (NCBI taxonomy): domain Eukaryota; kingdom Metazoa; phylum Chordata; class Amphibia; order Anura; family Ranidae; genus Lithobates; species Lithobates clamitans. The sequence goes on from JBBGZY010003282.1 coordinate 153,388, forward strand.
TATAATTTCATATCAGAAAAACATTGCCAACGTTTGTGACATGTCTGGCATGAGTTATCCATCTGGTCAGGGATTCCAATAGCTGCCTTGCCTGAGATCCTTTTGCAGCCATATGCTTCTATTGTGCTAAAGCCTGGTGGTCCAGTCAACCATTCTAAATTCAGTAACTGCACTTTTTATAACAGCTCAAGTAGTAGAGGTCTTCTGGGGAAGGGCAGAGTTACATTTGAACTGTTCTCTGACCCAGACATAATCTCTACAAATACAGGTGTGTTAGGGGACCTGGGAAGGGTAACCAGGGCCTTGGAAAGACCGGGTGGTCATTAACTGCAAAGCAGTTTCTAGTAACCAAACTTGTAACTAAGATGGGAAATGTCAAGTTCCCTATGGGACACCCTGGTGTCAGGGTACTTGTATGGGTTAGGGACCCCAGTGCTAAACCTTCCGATGGCTAATAGGATCCCAGCATTGGGATGTAGCATTGTGACATAACACCTATTAAAGGATCTGATCTGTGGGACACCCAGTTTTCAAACCTCGGTGGCAGGGCACCCAGCCAGTTTCCAGATGCTGTCAGTAGGGTATCTTGCAGGTTGAAGGCCTATGGCCTTAGAATATTGGAAAAGTCTTCAGACACTGATGCCAGGATCTTCTCCTTTTTGGATTTATCCAGTACAAGGTTCTCTCACAAGGACATTTGTGTTCCAGGCCTAATGGAGTATCTGGAGGTCGGTCCTTAAGGGGGAACTTTCATGGCCTGAATAACTTGCTGGCAGCGTTGTGGTTCCCAGAGGTAAAGGGTGCGGTTCCGGTGGCCATCAGTGGGTGTCTTCCAACAGACAGAAGATCTCAGTAATTAGGCTCCACCTAAAGCTGGCTCCTGAGAAAGTATATACCTCCCTTAGCTTTCATCAGTGCCTCGGTGTTCTACCTGTGAGCCACTTTCTTGCTTGAACCTTATTGTGTATACTTTACCTTACCGTATTTGGTTTCCTCTATCCTGTTACCTAATCTCTGCTTCCCTTTGTTGCTATTCTCAATCATGGCCATGCCCTGTTTATGTGAACTTCCCACCATTTTTACAGTATAGTGTATTCTAGTTAGGTTGTTGGGTTGGTTATTTACTTCACTATCACATGTATCTTTCACATTTGCTTTGTTTATGGTCTGTGGGTGTTGTGTACATAAAAAAAAAAAAAAAATCAGATTTCAGCTTTCTTAGGCATAGCCCACCTATCTTGTCATCCCTGCTATCACTGTATACCTATAATTCAGTATTCCTGTATTCCTTACAAGGGTGGTACATGACATGTTCCTGACCGGTGTACTCTGTATGCTGGGCTGTATATCACAAACTCCTGACCATTACTTTACCTGACCACTGCACTCTGTACCCAGGGCTGTATATGACATGTTCCTGATCACTACAATCTATACACAGGGCTTTATATGACATGTTCCTGACCACTGCATTCTATACACAGGGCTGTATATGACATGTTCCTGACCACTGCACTCTATACACAGGACTGTATATCACATGTTCCTGACCACTGCACTCTATATACAGGGCTGTATATGACATGTTCCTGACCACTGCACTCTATACACAGGGCTGTATATGACATGTTCCTGACCACCGCACTCTATACACAGGGCTGTATATGACATGTTCCTGACCACTGCACTCTGTACTCTGGGCTGTATTTGACATGTTCCTGACCACTGCACTCTGTACCCTGGGCTGTATTTGACATGTTCCTGACCATTACTTTACATGACCACTGAACTATGTACCCTGGGCTGTATATAACATGTACCTGACCGGGCTGTATATAACATGTTCCTGACCGCTGAACTCTTTACCCTGGGTTGTATATGACATGTTCCAGACCACTACACTCTATACACAGGGCTGTATATGTCATGTTCATACCCTGGGCTGTATATAACATGTTCCTGACCGCTGCACTCCTTACCCTGGGCTGTATATGACATGTTCCTGACCACTGCACTCTAAACACAGGACTGTATATGACATGTTACTGACCACTGCACTCTATACACAGGGCTGTATATGACATGTTCCTGACCATTACTTTATCTGACCACTGCACTCTCTACCCTGGGCTGCATGTGACATGTTCCTGACCACCGTACTCTGTACTATGAGAGTTTAGTTTGGATTTTGCACAGAATGGGAACATCAAGATCATCTTTGAACTCATAAGTCCATAAGTATAATCGCAGTCATCAGTATGAAACCATGCCTAAGGGCTCTATTTATAGAAAATTGATTGGACAAATGTGACAAGCATTTGCCCAGCTGTGATATATTCAGGCCAATATTTATTTAATACAATGATTTTCTATGATCGTCAGCTATATCTAGTTGTCATAATGAAGTATATTTCTTGAAATACCTCCCATCAGTAAAAAGAGCATCATACAGCATTATGGCCACTAGATGGAGACAATTATTATAGAAAATACGTATGATATTTGTAATGGCTGGGCAAATACGTGTCACATTCATTCAATGTTTTTTTTCTTCAAAATAGAACTCTAAGTGATTGTAAAAGCTTATAGAACAAAATGTACTCAGCCAATGAAAGGTAATAACTCCATTTTTATTTTTATCCTGGCATTAATGGCCAACACGGTACAACACTTCATCCATGTCTTTGGTGATCTCTAATCTCCTTATGAACTGTTTCTTACATGATGATCAGCCATGGAGTACAGCTGCGGACAAAAGCTTTGAGAATGACAAATATTCATTTTCACAAAGTCTGCTTCAGTGTTTTTAGATTTTGTCAGCTGTTACTATGGGATACTGAAGTATAATTACAAGCATTTCATAATTGTCAAAGGCTTTTATTGACAATGAAATGAAGTTTATGCAAAGAGTCAAGATTAGCAGTGTTGACCCTTCTTTTTCAAAACCTCTGCAATTCTCCCTGGCATGCGGTCAATCAAATTTTAGGCCACACCCTAACTGATGGCAGCCCATTCTTGCATAATGAATGCTTGGAGTTTGTCAGAATTTGTGGGGATTTTTCAAGTTCTCAATGGGATTAAGGTCTGGGGAGTTTCCTGGCCATGGACCCAAATATTTGATGTTTTGTTCCCCATGCCACTTAGTTATCACTTCTGCCTTATGGCAAGGTGCTCCATCATGCTGGAAAAGGCATTGCTCCTCACCAAACTGTTCTTCGATGGTTGGGAGAAGTTAATCTCGAAGGATGTTTTTGTACCATTCTTTATTCATGGTAAATTGAACCCACTCCCTTGGCTGAGAAGCAACCCCACACATGAATGGTCTCAGGATACTTTACTGTTGGCATGACACAGGACTGATGGTAGCGCTCACCTTTTCTTTTCTGGACAAGGATTTTTCCAGATGCCCCAAACAATGGAAAGTGGATTGATCAGAGAAAATATCTTTCCCCCAGTCCTCAGTAGTCTAATCCCTGTACCTTTTGCAGAATACCAGTCTGTCCTTGATGTTTTTCCTGGTGAGAAGTGACTTCTTTGATGCCCTTCTTGACACCAGGCCAGCCTCCAAAAGTCTTCAGCTCACGGTGCGTGCAGATACACTCACACCTGCCTGCTGCCATTCCTAAGCAAGCTCTGCACTGGTGGTGCCCCGATCCCGCAGCTGAACCAACTAAAAGAGACCGTCCTGGTGCTTGCTCGACTTTCTTGGGCGCCCTGAAGCCTTCTTCACAAATGCAGTGGAAATGTTTTCTTTATGGGATTAAGTTAATAGCATGCAATGCCAAGCTGCGATTTCCAAAGCGAGCAAAGTCCTTTCTTGTATCAAGAGAGGTATGGACTCCAGAGAGAGAGATATCATTTTGCCCCTGTACAAATCATTAGTAAGACCTCATCTGGAATATGCAGTTCAGTTTTGGGCACCAGTTCTCAAAAAGGATATCGGGGAACTGGAGAAAGTGCAGAGAAGGGCAACCAAACTTATAAGAGGCATGGGGGAGCTCAGCTATGAGGAAAGATTAGAGGAACTGGATTTGTTCACTCTTGAGAAGAGGAGAATAAGGGGGGATATGATCAACATGTTCAAATATATAAGTGGTCCATATAGTGAACTTGGTGTTGAGTTATTCACTTTACGGTCAACACAGAGGACAAGGGGGCACTCTTTACGACTGGAGGAAAAGAGATTTCATCTCCAAATACGGAAAGGTTTCTTCACAGTAAGAGCTGTGAAAATGTGGAATAGACTCCCTCCAGAGGTGGTTCTGGCCAGCTCAGTAGATTGCTTTAAGAAAGGCCTGGATACTTTCCTAAATGTACAGAATATAACTGGGTACTGACATTTATAGGTAAAGTTGATCCAGGGAAAATCCGATTGCCTCTTGGGGGATCAGGAAGGAATTTTTTCCCCTGCTGTAGCAAATTGGAGCATGCTCTGCTGGCGTTTTTTTGCCTTCCTCTGGATCAACTGTGGGTATAGTATTGGGTATATTGGATTGTACGATATTTTTTTTTTTTGTTTGTTTTTTATGGTTGAACTGGATGTGTCTTTTTTCAACCTGACTATGTAAGTTAATTTTCATGGCAAAGAGGGACTTTGCAATTAATTGAAATTCATTTGATCACTCTTCATAACATTCTGGAGTATATGCAAATTGCCATCATAAAAATTGAGGCAGCAGACTTTGTGAAAATTAATTGTTTGTGTCATTCTCAAAACTATTGACCACAGCTGTAAATCTGAGGTGTATATCAGGTTGTGCTTCTTCCCCACATGAGAGCTGTGATGTCCAGCGACATTCATATAGAAGACATTTCCCACACTCAAGGCACTAATACACCTTGAGGGTTGTGTGGGATCCCTGATGTACAGGAAGATAGGACATTAGTGAGTAACAATTCCTTCACTCAGGAATGGAAAGTGGCTTCTTCCCTGTGTGAGATCTCTGATGAGTGTTAAGATTGGACTTCAGTGAAAAACATTTCCCGCACTCAGGACAGGAATATGGCTTCTCCCCCGTGTGAGATCTCTGATGTCTGCAAAGATGGGTCTTCCTTGAAAAGCATTTTCCGCACTCAGGACATGTATATGGTTTCTCCCCTGTGTGAGATCTCTGATGTGTGTAGAGACTGGACTTCTGTGAAAAACATTTCCAGCACTCAGGACAGGTATAGGGCTTCTCCCCCGTGTGAGACCTCTGATGTCTGTTAAGACTGGACTTCTGTGAAAAATATTTTCTGCACTCAGAACAGAAAAACGGCTTCTTCTCCGTGGGTTCCTCAGGATAAGATGAATATGATGGTCCATCTACACTGTGTAGTGCCGGATGGACATTTGAGGTAGCCGGGTTTTCTCCTGGACTATACTGTGTGATATCCTCATCTTCTACTTTACAGTCTGGAGACAAAGTGAGACAATCCTCTGAGGTTTTCCTCATCTCCCGTCCATGTACTAAAATAGAAATAAAAATATTTTTACTAGACATGAGCAGATTAGTTCCCCTAAATCAGAACGCCAAATCAGGCAACTTTGTCTCTGAGGATCTTACAATTCCACCCTCAAGGTAATTAGTAAATGGCTCCTCTGAATATCTTACCAGTTCATTTCTTTATTCATGGACCTTAGTCAGAGAGTGAGGAAACCACAAGAACTGTCTTTTATAGGAGTGACAGTGATGAGGGGATTATAGGATGAGGGTCCCCACCCCGTCTATCACTCATTGCCATTTTCTCAACACAAGAAGTCCTGCACTTCCTTATTTAGTCCATGATTTAGCCATGAATAACAGCGGTGCTGAGCCCCACCAGAGGTCAGAAAATGAGGATGGGGGGAGAACAACCAAGATAAAGACTGGACTGATCCTGAAGACCACCATCATTGAGTTATTGACTACTCCCTCATTATCACTTTCTGTTTAAGGTTCCAAAGTTTGAGGCTGTTATCACATTATTATCAACATGTAAAAGTCTATGCTCCAATCAAATCGTCAGATACAAAATGTCCAGCTGGTAGAAAATGGGTGTAATAAAAGAGAATACATATTATGTGTATACATAGCAGTGGGTAGAGGGGAGAGAGCAGAAGTGAGGACTAAGTAATGTGCAACATATTGTATGAGATACAGTACAACAGATAGGACTATATGGCATCAGAATTATGTAATGTACAAAATAGAGTCAGGATTATGTAATGTACAATATCAATTATATAGTGTAATGGTCAGGACACATAATATTGTATTCAGTAATTAGTGGAAGCTTAAATGTTTACTGGAGACAAGTTGAAGAGGTCCCACACCACTGCCTCCCATCTTCTGGAACTGCACTCAGTGACTTGGGTCTGAGACTATACAGACACCTGGCACAGCCAGCAAACAACAGAACAAGTAACTCCGGGAGAATAGTTCTGTCAGAGATCTTGGTAGACCTAGGCATGAGGAAGAAGACCCAAAGCACATACCCCAGGTGCCTAGGTCTAGTAACACCTATGGTAAAAATGAACATTTTGCTGCCAGCTGAACCCCAGAATCTCCATAAATCCAGTCTAGATACATGAATTGTGTCTTCAGCACAGAGAGGGAACTTTATCTGAGAAAAATACAGGATAACAGGAAGGGGAACACAGCTCAGGAAGTAACCAGGGTATTACAGGCTGATATCACTCAGTAATTGCCCTACTCTGGACCAATCAGTGAGCAGTATGTGTGGAGTAGAGATGGGCCAAAGACTCCCTGTTCTGTTCATGGCAGAAGTTCGGAACCGAATAACGAACCCCATTGAAGTCTATGGAACCTGAACTGGAAAAATCAAAAGTGACTACTGAAAGTTTATATCCAAATAATTGGGCATAAAATGGTTATGGTGGTCCGGGCACTGCCCTGGGGGGTCATGTATCAATAAAAAGTTTGTAAAAAAATAATTTTTTATGAGCAGTGATTTACTGATGCTTAAAGTGAAACCATCAAAATGAGAAATAACAAAAAAGGAAAAATTCCTTTAAATATAGTATCGGGGGGGGGGGGGGGGGTCCCCTTAGTCTGCCTGTATAGTGGCACATCTGTAACATGTATAGAACCAGCTGCAGCAATAATGTCATTTAGAAAGTTAAAAAAAAGACATTTTCTATTCAAGCTTTCTTTATTTTATAAACAGCTTGGAGAGCCAGCCTGTATGAAGAGGCCACAATTTAGTGCACTCAGAACAAGTTTAAAGATTTTTTTAGATAAATTCTGGTGTCTCTTTCACAGACTTTGGATAGAAGTATCAGGTGCGAAAAAATTGGGCTTTGGTGGTGCCTTCACACCATAACCGTATAGAGGTACTCTTGATAAAAGCAAGAACTAGCCTTGCTGTCAAAAATTTCAATGATATGCACCTGTCAAACAGGTGTGGAAAAATTGGTCCTTGGGTGTTAATTGTGAAACCTACAACCAAAAAAATTCTTCCAGATGAAATTAACACCCACAATTCTAAGCAGCCTAGATAGTCTTTCAGAGATTCGATATCCAGAAAGCATTTAATCAGCGACATCGGTTTTATGGGTTTGATAGCTGCTGCTAATCCAGGACTGATTCATTTTGATAAATGTCAGCTGGTCCACGGAGTCTGTGGACAGACACGCTCTCTTATCTGTCACAAAACCTCCGGCAGCACTGAATGCCCATTCGGAAAGCACGCTGGATGCAGGGCAGCCCAGCAGCTCAGTTGCATACTGAGCAAGTTCTGATCAGTGGTCTATAATCTTGACCCAGTGGATCATAAACTGGAAAGCTCTCCATATCAGTTTTTGCCCCTAGATAATCTCCCACTATATGATGAAGACGCTTCCAATGGGATGTGGAAGCTGACAGCCCTGGGCGCTGAGGACTAAAAACATTTTGAAAGGCATCACTGAGGCGGTCCCCTTCTTCACCGCACCTCTCTTGACCAACAGAATCCCCAAAATGATGTTTTCCACCAGACTGTGGCCTACCAGAGATGGGAAAGCCATTACATAAACTCCTCTTTATGGTGTCCTCAAGAGATTTCATATTCTGCTTCCTCTGTGGAGACGGGATGAGTTCTGAGATTTTCCCCTTGTAATGATGGTCAAGAAGGGTTGCCAACCAATAGTGATCCTTCTTCTTGATACCACATATTCCCAGGTCCTTTTGCAGGCTTTAATGAATGAATGGGCCCATGCTCTGCAAGTTTGCAGGGGCATGAGAATCCTCTGGGTCACTGAGGATTATCTGGAACTGCCTCCTCCCAGCCACATACTACTTTTAAGAGTTTACATATGTCTTGCTCTGCTTCAATGCCTCCAAAGCTGCCAGAATCCTCCTCCTCCTCTCGCTCCTCTTGTGTGTTCTGTGGTATAGGAATAATGGTGTCTGCAGAGTGGGCCTCTTCGTCCTGTTGCTATGCCTCTCATGCCCTGTCCATAATGCCATGCAGAGTCTGCTTCAGCAGGAACACAACAGGGATTGTGTCACTGATGCATGCATTGTCACGGCTCACCATCCTTATGGCCTCCATAAATGGTGACAGTACAGTGCATGCATCCTTTATCAGCAGCCATTGGTGTGGGGAAAAATGCAGAGCTGCCCTGAGCCTGTCGTTGTGCCATACTTACACAGGTACTCGTTGATGGCCCTCTGCTGCATGTGCAGCCACTGCAGCATTGCCAAAGTCGAGTTCCATCTGGTGGTAATGTCACAAATCAGGCGGTTTACAGGCATCTGGAATTCCCACTGAATTTCATCCAACCGAGCACTGGCTGTGTATGACCACCAGAAATGGCTACAGACTCTTCTGGCCTGCTTTAGCAGATCTTCCAACCCTGGGTACCTATTTAAAAAATGCTGCACCACCAAATTGAGGACATGTGCCAAGCATGGCACATTTGTCAACTTTCCCTGTCTAAGGGCGGACAGGTGTTTTGTGCCATTATTGCACACCATCATTCCTGGCTCCAGCTGGCATGAACCACCTCTGGGCCTGCCCCTGCAGAGATGCCATAATCTCTGCTCCGGTGTGGTCCCTGTCCCCTAGACACACAAGCTGAAGCACTGCATGGCACCTTTTAGCCTGACTCATTAAATAGACCCTTGAACGCTTGGGGGGTACTTGAAGTTCATCGGACAATTAAGCAGAGGAGGGCATGGAGGAGGAGGAGGGGTTAGAGCTGACAAATCTGGCATCATCACCACTAGCTATATGGCAACATGGAGGAACAACAAGCTGAAGCACTGAGCCCTGTCTTGGCATCCTTCCGAGTTGCAAGCAGAGTTACCCAGTGTGCTGTGAACAAAATATATCGTCCCTGACCATGCTTGCTGGACCACCTGTCAGCAGTAACGTGGAGCTTGCGGCTGACTGCCTTTGCCCAATGATGCCATAACATTGCCTTCAGCGTGATGGTAGAGAGATGGAATAGACTTACGTGAAAAGCAATAGCGACTGGGAATCTGCAACTGCGGTACAGCACATTCTGCAAATTCACGGAAGGGGGCAGAATGCACCAGATGCAAAAGCAGGAGTTGTAAAGCCAGCAGCTTTGACAAGCTTGAATTTAGACGCTGGGCATATGGGTGGCAGCGACTGTATTTTTTTTTTTCGTTGCAGCAGATGGAGCAGAGAAATTTGCTTGCTGTAGTCTACAGCTGGTGTTGTGCTTTTGCCAGACATGCTGCAAGGACCTGGGACACCCTGCGCTATACCATCATCCCTGTCAGTGGAGGCTGCTGAGAGGTCATGAGATATATCTGGGGAAGACTGGAAAGGTGAGGAATGAGGAGGAGCAGAATTGCGTTTCTTTTGTGTGGCTTTCAGGTGGTGGGAGGTTAAATGCCTTGTTAAGCATTTGGTACCCAAATGGCTGGTGCTTTTGCCACGCTTGATGTGCTTGAGGCAAAGTTTGCGGGACTAAGAGCAATGAGTCATGATTGGATAGAATCATCATTACTTTCTCCAATCATGGCTCTGACAGTGCTCTGTGCCCTAATTAGGCAAAGCTTTAATTGTTTCAGCATCCGGGCTCCAAGACTATGAACCCTACCTGCCTAGAGTCCCCAGGAAATGAAACCCAAGAATTCTGCAATGAGTTATCGGATTTTTTTATCAACAAAATCGACAACATCCGGAAAACAATTCAGCAGAAAAAAACAACCAACCTCACTCAACTAAAGCAAAAAGAAAAAATTGATACGATCACCACACAAGCACCAAATTTTTAGCTGATCCCAATCACCACTGACACCACCAATAACATCATCAGAAGCCTCAGAGACAGCACATCACCAAACGACATCATTCCCACAAAACTCCTGAAAGAATGTTCCGACATCTTGGCTCCGACTATAACACACCTCGTAAACCAGTCGTTCAAAGAAAGAACTGTTCCAATCGCCCTCAAACATGGCATCGTCAAACCCCTCCTAAAGAAACCCAACCTTGACCCTAAGGACCCTAACTATCGCAGACCAATAACAAGCCTTAACATCATCTCCAAGATTATCAAGAAAGCAGTAGTACAACAGCTACAACACCACCTGGACACGCACAAACTCCTGGACCCTCTGCAATCAGGCTTCTGCCCAGGCCATGGCACCAAAACGGCACTTCTCAAAATATGGGACGACACCCTTGAAGCAGCTCATGATGGAGAATCATGTCTCCTTGTACTGTTGGACCTCAGTGCAGCGTTCGATACAGTGGACCACAATACTCTACTCATACGCCTCACAGAAGTAGCAGGAGTCACAGATTCAGATCTACAATGGTTTGCATCCTTCTTAGGAAATCGCTCTCAGACAGTGAAACTAAGAGCATTCACCTCTGAAACCCGCGCAATCTCTTGTGGAGTCCCTCAAGGTTCACCCTTGTCACCAGTGCTCTTCAATATCTACATCCGCCCTCTCCTCAAAATCATCAGAAAATCGGGCCTCTGCTTCCACTCATATGCTGATGATACCCAACTCTACTTTCGCATCACCGGAGAAAAAGACCATCATCCGCGACTAGAAAAATGCCTCACTTTGATAAACGACTGGATGACCACTAGCTCTCTCAAACTCAACGGATCAAAAACAGAGCTTCTTCTCCACGCAAACCAAAATTCCAAAACTAAGACCCCATGGACACCGCCCACCATCTTTGGACAGACCATCTCTCCAAGCACCAAAGCCAAGAGACTCGGAGTCATTTTTGACTCAGAAATGTCAATGGATGCACAAATAGGATCAGTAGTCAGCGGATCTCACCATCTCCTCCGGCCTGCTACGTAGACTCATCCCGTTCGTCCCAGAAGAGGACAAAGCAGCAGTAGTTGGAACAATCATCAATTCCAGACTCGATTACGCAAACTACATCTACATAGGACTACCCCAATATCAGCTTGTGCGCTTATAACTCATCCAAAACACGGCGACAAGACTGTTAACAGGAAAAAAAACCCTGGGAATCCATCTCCCCTTCCCTGAGGAGCCTACATTGGCTAACCGTAAAGAATCGAATCACTTTCAAGACCCTCTGCCTCACCCACAAATGTATACAAGGAAACACTCCTCAATACCTATGCGAGAAAATAAAACGCTACACACCCAATCGCAGTTTTCGATCTTCTAACCAAAACCTCCTCCTTATTCCAAAACCCCGCTACAAAGCAAAGGGAGAACGAAGATTCACAGTCCAAGGACCACGGCTATTGAACGCTCTACCTACTCACATTCGCAAGGAAGAAAACCATCAGGCCTTCAGAAAGAAACTCAAGACCTACCTCTTCTAAGAAGCTGGACAACACAGGACGGATCCAGCGCCTTGAGGCGATTCAGTTCGCATTTGCAGTGCTATACAAATCATTTATTCATTCATTCATTCATTCATTCATTCATTCATGGCTTCCAAAGCACTGTGCGGCATGCTCGGGCTGAACCGTTCACCCAACTCTATGGTGGAAGAATGTATTTAGTGTAATGACCCACCTGTGCTGATCTCTGTAGGAATGTCTTCCTCTAGAATTAGCCTTATTATTCCATCCTTCTCCATAGACTGCTGATCATCACCCACATAAGTCTCTTCTTCCTCTTTAACCTTAACTTTTATATCTATCAGATCTTCACCCTAAACCAAGAGAATGAGAGTAAATATCATCTGTAACATATAAGATCACGTAAAAAAATTCACACATCAACTCTACGAGTCCATGTTATAGATGCCCGTCCCACCAACCTTGTAATGGTGAGGGATGGTGTGATCTTCCTGTGTGGAATCCCAGGAATACAGAGGACGGGGACATCTCTCTGGTGGGTTCCTGGTATTAGGTGGCTCCATCATATCCTTGTGTCTTCCTGAAAGCTCCTGAATCACTCCATAGGCTTCATCCTCCTCTTTATATTCTTCTTTAACCACAATATTATCATCCCCGTGGTTTCCACTCTGCAATATGGAAAATTACATCAATGGTAATAATGCAGATAATGTACTGATTCTAATGATACTATTAGTGATTGTTCCTCATCTATCTGATGATGGTGAGGGATGGTGTGATCTTCCTGAGTGGAATCCCGGGAATACAGAGGACGGGGACATCTCTCTGGTGGGCTCCCATTACTGGATCCATCTGTAGGAAACACACACACTGACTGAATACATTGTTTCTATGTGTTTATCAGATGATGGGGGATCTAGGTGGACCCTCCGTACTGCTCTCTCCTTTACAATAAAGTCTCCTCTTATCCGGTGATGTGAGGGGCAACTGATTGTCCATCATGACGTCCTTGTAGAGATCCTTTTGTCCTTTTAAATACTCCCACTCCTCCATGGAGAAATAGACAGTGACATCCTGACACCTTATAGGAACCTGACACACACAATGATACAGTCACCATCCAGACACATCCCTTGTCTGTTACTGGATACTGTCTCAGAATTCCCATTGCCGTAACTGAGCTGCAACTCTCCCTACCAGTTCTCCATCCACTTTCTGAATTCAGTACACTGTTGGGATATAAGATTAATATTTCTCCTATTAATATATATAATATTCCTCTTATTCTATATAATATTCCTCCTATTCTCGCTCTATACCTCTTCCCTGGGCCAGTTGATAACCTCCCATGACTTCCAATACCACCTTTACGCCGACGACACCCAGATCTATCTCTCCACTCCTCAACTCACCCCCTCGATCTCCTCACGGATCTCAAACTTACTGAATGACATATCGGTATGGATGTCACACTACTTTCTCAAACTCAATCTTTCTAAAACTGAGCTTGTAATATTTCCTCCCTCCCGCCCCCCCCATGACTTTACCATTAAGATCAACAGCACAACCATTGGTCCCTCCACACATGCCGGGGTCCTGGGTGTAATCCTTGACTCTGACCTCTTCTTCAGCCCCACATCCAATTTCTGGCAAAATCCTGCCGCCTTAACCTCCGCAATATCTCCAGAATTCGACCCTTCCTGACTAATGACACCACAAAGCAACTTATTCACTCCTTGATTATTTCCTGCCTTGACTACTGCAACTCTCTCCTTAATGGCCTACCCTTAAGCAGGCTATCCCCCCTTCAGTCTATTATGAATTCTGCTGCTAGACTAATACACCTCACTAACCGATCTGTTACTGCTGCTCCTCTCTGCCAATCTCTTCACTGGCTTCCCCTACCCCACCGTATAAAATTCTAAATACTAACCACAACATACAAGGCCATCCACCACTTCCCAGCTACATCACCAACCTCATCTGCAGATATCGCCCAAAATCATCCCCTCCGCTCCTCCCAGGACCTTCTGCTCTCTAGCTCCCTTGTTTTTTTTTTATTTTTTTATCCAACAACATTTTGTTTTTCCCCCAATGTGTTAGGCACACAGTACACACACACTGGATAGTTGCAGCAGGTGGGGGGGATGTGCCACTTCTATACACTCACCCCTCACATATATCAAGCATGACAGGCTCTCACCTCTGGAGCACTCCTACCATCCCCTCTCCTCTCCTCGCAGCTCATTTCCTGAATCCTACCTATGCCTCATCCCACGGATGTTAACACAGCTGCAGTGATCTCTGTGTGTCTCAGCTCCGTGCAGTAATCTGTGTCTCAGCTCTGTGCGGTCTCAGCGCCAGCCCATCCGGGAGATGATCGGTGTCACTGTCCAGAGATAGAGATCACAGAGGAGGGGGAGAGCATGGTTGGGGGCAGCACTCTGAGGTTACATTGTCCATTCAGGAGGGAACAGCGCCAGGCGCAGCCAGCCGATCAGCGGCTTGTCATTCCAGCAAAGACACTGCTGTGCGGGGGGGGGCGGGAGGGGGAGGAGCCGGAATGACGTCATGCATAATCGATTATGCTGAGATACCGCACCGATGCCGAATCGGGTAGGGTATAATCCCGATGCATCGATGCGCCGATCATTTTCAACACCCCTACTGCCCATGTTGTCTGCCTGTGATTGGATATTTAGGAACAACCTTGTCAGATTGACAGCAGTGGACTTATTAGGCATGAACCCTGCCTGGTCACCATTAGGGGAGCAACGGATCGACGCCGATCCGTGATCTGTATGGATCAACCTCCGCGGATCGGCACACCCGTGATCCGCGGAGCACTCTGCGGCCTTGGCTATAGGAAAGGCCGCGGCTTCGGCCTAGCTCTGGAGCGGCGGCCATCTTGGTTCACCCGGAAGCGGCCGCTGTCTCGCCAGGAAGTGACGTTTCGTCGCGGCCATCTTGCTACACCCCACACTCCTGCACAGTACAGTAATGATAGAGTGAGAAGGGGGCAAGCGGACATCTTGTTACACCCACCGGAGTTTTAGATTTAAAAGCTATTTTCAACACAAAACGGAGCTTATATGCATAAATACAGTATTTGTAGATCGGACAGACTGTTTAGATGTTAGATTTTAAAAGTAACAGCAAACCTGCTGACCTTACATGGTTGCTAATGTGACAGAACACCTCTGATTTTCACATTTAATGTTAAATGTTCCTCTGGGGTATAGCTTGTACCTTGACTGTACAGGTCCTCATAGAAACCAGCAAGTTCCTGCAGAACCTGTTCTAGATGGCTAACTATATTCCCCGCCCTGGCCTTAATGGCTCCTATGGTAGGCGACCTTTGGTGGGAATTAGCAATCCGCGCTAGCAAACGGCCAGTTTTCTCACCTTCCTCAAAGAACGCCTGTTTTGCAAAGAACCTCTTCTTCTTGGCCAAGGAGGAGAGTAGGTGTTGGTAGGCTGAAAGAGCTGCCTGCCAGGCCTCCCTGGCCGAGTCCGAAGGGCTTGTAACATACAACTGCTCCATGTCTTGCACCCAGGCTTCTACCTCTGCTTTAAGAGCCGAGGAGGCATGTTTAGTTCTATTCATTTCAGTAATCAGTACTCCTCTCAAGTATGCCTTAAAGGCATCCCATTGCATGTTAATGGGAACATTTGGATTCTGGGTGTTAAAAAACTCGCGCATGCTCCCCACTATCCCCTCATGCGAGCGGAATAGTTTCAGCCAGGAGTTAAATTTCCAAGGGGCTTTAGGTAACTTAGCGGGTAGGGCTACTGTGATCCGTATAACCACTGGAGAGTGGTCGGATAGACTGCGAGGTCTATGTATCATGTCAGTCACAAACGGGAGCATGCTCAAGCTGCACACCCCTAGATCAATTCTGGATAAACATCCGTGAGATTTGGAGAAACATATAAACTGTCTGACCCCCGGATTCTGGTGTCTCCAGATATCCACCCATCCGACCTCTTGCAACAACCTCGCCAGGGGGGTACCCCTGGAGAGGGCAGAGGGTCCGGGGCCTGGATTTCTATCCTCAACTGGGTTCAGACAACAATTGAAATCTCCCATCACCAGCAGTGGAGCGTCAGACCTGCTATCCAGAAATACAAGCAGAAGCCTAAGCACCGCCGCCGTGAACGGAGGAGGAACATATATACACGCCAACACACGTCAATGTACCAAATCTGCAATAGAGAAATACATATCGGCCTTCTTCGTCTATTTCACTATCAAATTCTTCATAGTCCAGAGAACCATGAATCAATACGCTTACTCCCCTAGAGTAGGAGGTGTGCGTGGAATGGTAGGCTTTCCCCACCCACGAGTATCTCAGAAAGCTCACAGTCTCTGCTGTCGAGTGGGTCTCCTGGAAACATGGTACCCCAGGAATGTATTTCTTCAGGCACATAAGAATCATGGTTCGCTTTATGGGGATTGCAATCCTCTAATGTTCCAAGACACTATAGGAATCTCCGCCATGTCTTCCAATGAACAATGTCTGATGGCAGGATACTTGGGGGTGAGTGTGTTAATTGGTTTACCCATTTACGGGCAGCGTTACCTTTTGTCCAGACGTAAACCGTTGGGGTGTCAGGTTATAGACAGGTTAGGGTTCCATTACCCTGCTTCGTTCCATTTTTGATACGTTCTTCTTAGTGGTATCCAGTGGTAGTAAAGTAACAAACTGTCCTGTGCTGTAAACTTCACATTTTGCCAACCCGGCGACTTTAACTTTTTCAGCGACAAACTATCGCCCTGTTTTCATTCAGATTAGTCATCTTTAGATTCAACTTTTGTTCCAATTCACTCTCTTTGCTTTATGTAACAATGTCATGTCCCCCAGCCAATAAACATCTTGCAACTTAATGAGAGGGCACTCTCCTTATTCAAAAATTAACTTTCAGCATTGCTGCTGTCTTGCAAGTCCCTTCCTTAGGTATAGTCGCAGTGTTTGCTTCAATCTTCTTCCATTGGAGCCTGTCTTTTTAGGGCCTGTTCAATACCTTTCCAGCCATGTTGAAGCCTGCTTAGCGGATTCAAAGAACTGTGCTTGGCCACGCACAACTACCCGGAGTTTTGCCGGATACGGCATGGCATATGGTTGCTCTAAAAGACGCAGCCTGCGTTTAACATCTGTAAATTTGGCCCTGTGTCTCTGAACTTCTGCCGAGAAGTCCGGGTAAAAGGACACCCTGGTGCCATTGTGTAGGATATTTGCCTTTTCCTGTGCTTGACGCAGCACAGCCTCCCTATCCCTGTAGTGTAGTATTCTCGCCAAGATGGATCTGGGAGGGCCTCCTGGTGGAGGTGGATAATGGCACTCTGTGGGCGCGTTCCACCACAAAAAGGGGAGAGAAGGCATTTTTGCCGAATATTTCCACCAGCCAGTTTACTATATATGCAGTGGGGTCCCTACCTTCCACTCGCTCCGGGAGCCCCACTATGCGTACATTGTTTCGTCTTAGACGATTTTTCATATCTTCTGCACGATGGCTTCTGGCTTCTCTGGCTAGCTGCAGCGCTGCTCTAGTATCCTGAGCCATGGGTGGTAGCTAATCCTCCATTTCGCTGACCCTGCTTTCCACAGCTGTGGTGCGTTCTCGTATCTTCTGCATGTCCTGTCTCAATAGGGACACATCCTCTCTCAGGCCCCCCAACTGCTCTTTTAAGGTGTTAACAGAAGCCATACAGTTATTCACAGCTCTAAGGATATCAGCCAGGGTGGGTTGCACTGTGTCCAGTTCTGCTGGGATGTGTGATTCTCCAGATATCTGGGCTGTCTGCTCCCTCTCCTCTTCCCCCCCCCCAGTGAACAGGGATAATGGCTGCCTGCACTTCTGCCTGCTGATACTGTGTCCCCCCAGAGCGGGATGGCTGCTCCGTCCCTAGGGTCCCAGACATCTTTTGGGAATAGTACACCATGTCTTTAGGGGCTTCTTTATCCGGGGTTTTGTGTGTCTTACTTGTTTTTTTGCCCCGGATCTTTCTGCTTGTTCTGTGCATGGGGCGTTCCTCTCACTGGGAGCGCCGCAGCACCATCTTGGATCTCCGGGCCCGCGGTCTCTAACGGCCCTTTTCGGGACATTCCCCTGGTGCAGAAAGCCGGCGGATGTTCCACGGGGGTCTCGGGATCAAGGACTTGCTGCATATGTCGGTCCGGATTTGGTGTGCGGGCTGGGGGAGGATCGATTATCAGGTTACTGCCGGTGTCCTGCTGAAAAAGTTCCCCTCGGCGGATAATGACCCCCCTGTACTGCGCAGGCGCAGCGCTTGCGCAGTACGAACAACAAGCGAGTCGCCGAAAATACCCAAAAAAACTGAACAGCTGTGAGTGAGCTGTACACGGCGCCTGCGCAATGAGCAAGACATTGTGGCCGACGCTGCCGCACGCTCTCGATGCTCGTGCTACTCTGCAAAGGGCGGGTGTATTACTGTGATAATGTGTTTATTATCCGCCCCTTGCAGAGTATCACGAGCATCGGGAGCATGCGGCATTGTCTGGTAGCGCCTGCGCAGTACATGGGGGTCATTATCCGCCGGGGGAACTTCTTGGCAACACACCGTACTGCGCAAGCGCTGCGCCTGCGCAGTACATGGGGGTCCTTATCCGCCAGGGGAACTTTTTCGGCAAGACACCAGGAGCTGTGGGAGATGCGTCCTCTCACATGCCTGACTTAGCCACGCCCCTCTAGCTCCCTTGTTACCTCCTCTCATGCTCGTCTTCAGGAGTTCTCTGGAGCCTCTCCCATCCTCTGGAATTCCCTGCCCCGGTATATCCGATCAGCCCCTAACCTGTCCACCTTCAGGAGTACCCTGAAAACTCACTTATTCAGGGAAGCCTATCCCACACCCACATAACAACCCCATCAAATCATTCCCCGCATCTATTACCTTTTGTACCACCACCCCCTCCCTTTAGAATGTAAGCTCTACAAGCAGGGCACTCCTGTACCTTTTGTATTGTACTGTAATGTAATTGTACTGTCCCCCCTCTACATTGTAAAGCGCTGCGTAAACTGTTGGTGCCATATAAATCGTGTATAATAATAATAAAATAATATTTTAAGACAGAGGTTCTCTATCAACATTCCTCCCACAACTCTGGCCACCTTACAATCAGCTTAATCGTTTCACTAATGTACCCGACCCCTCAAATACCTGGGTATTCATGTGACACCCTCTCCTCATTATACTAAGCTAACTTCCCCTCTTTATTTCGAGACATACACTTGTCCTTGCATTAATGGGACACTTACTGTATAATATCTTCTGGCTAGGCAGGGTTAATGTCCTCAAAATGTGGTTTCCCCCCCAAACTTCTGTCCCTTTTTTGAGACTCTTCCAGGCCAGGTCCCTCTTTCAGGTCCCTCTTTTGTTAAATGTATATGGCACCATAAGTCCCATCACATAGCACAATCTACTTTTCTTTCGCTTGGATCGAGGGGCAGTCTGGGAGCACCTGACCTGTTAAAATATTATTATGCCTCCCACCTCTGCACTTTTATGTCCTGGTCTGTCCAGTTGTTGGTCTAAAATAAAATTTGGACTTATCTACCTCACACGCCCATGCTCTTTATTATTATCAGCCGATTCCAACTTATCCACTCCACTGACAGAATCCTCCTCCTCCCCTATGCTATTTATGTTGTCCATATGGAAAAAATGTCATACAGTATTTTCTTTCTTCACCATGTTCTCTCCTGCTTAACCTTTTGTATAATCCTTCAATCCCAGACTCCCTGTCCTATGGAAGAATCCTGCCCTGGGCTGAAATCAATAGATTTCAGTTTGGTCATTTTGTAGATCTGGTTACATGCAAACTCAGACCCTTTGGGGAATTCCACACTAAGCACCATATTCCCAATAACCTCTTTTATTCTTATATTCAATGTAAGCATTTTTTCTCCTCCCCCTCTTCATTATTTATCTTTAGACCGCCCAACTAAATTTGAGCAGATATGAATCCAAGGCTCGCACCAACTACACCTCATATCCTCCATCTACAAACTATTACACAAGGCTCTCCCGTTATATACATGGAAGTGAACCCAAAATCTCCACTGCCCTATCCCTGTGAAACCTTGGGAGAGAATGTGGCTTCTAAATCCTCCAGATGTGTGGTATATAGGGAGAACACATACTAAGTTACCATGGACTGGTACAAGATGTCTGAGGTGCTCCACGCCACTAATCCTTCTTTACCCGACTCCTGCTGGAGATGTGGCCAAGACAAAGGCTCTTTATTTTACTTATTATGGAGATGTCCTGATCTCCAGATTTTGACTTTATGTTAAGTCCATGCTTGAAAAGTTCCTTGATGCCTCCTTGACTGACGACCCCATCCACTACCTTCTTTTTTAGACATTTCTAAACAATCATAGAAGTTGGCCAATCATATCTTAACAGCAGCTAGAAGAGCAATCTCTAGGTTTTGGCTTTCCACTTCTCCCCCCGCCCATCCCATAGCCAATTCATACATACTATAACTATGGATCAGCAGCACACCCACACACAAAATATAAATGGATTCCTTTATTGAAAATGATAAAAGCAATAAATGGGCACCGCTTGAGACCGGACCGGAGCAGCTTCAAAATGGTATGTATATTGATTTCTTCTTTACAGGGCTAGATAGGTTAGTGTTAGATTATGGATGTCTGTAGATGTAGAGATTTTAGTGTTAGGGCTGGACTTCCACTTTAACTGACAAACTGGATCTATTCCATAAAGTCCAGCACTTTGAGGGCTGCTTTGACTTTCTAAGTGTGCTGTATATCTATTGGCTATTGCAAGCTGTAATAACTATATACCCTCTTCATGCTGTAATACCTATATATCCTCTTCACGCTGTTTGTGATGGTTGCGTAATTCAATCCATTGACTATTCTCCACTACTGTTTTGTGCAATACAATTACAAAAAAGAATTCCCAGCACCGCTCACCTTTCCTGTCAGCAGCTCCGTCATCTTCTTGGTGACTTCTAGAATCTTCTGCATGTTGTGTCTCTCAGGTTTTAGGGAGTCACATGGAGGCACTGTGATGGTCATATGATCACCTGACTTCACAAGAGGAAATCTCTGTATTGAGGAACCAATAGGAATATCATGTTAGAATCCCAGAATCCTCCTCACCTCTCCGGTCAGGTCTGTGTTTTATTAATAGAGATAAGAGTGATGTCATGTGACCTCCCAGAATCCTCCTCACCTCTCCGGTCAGGTCTGTTTTATTAATAGAGATAAGAGTGATGTCATGTGACCTCCCAGAATCCTCCTCACCTCTCCGGTCAGGTCTGTGTTTTATTAATAGAGATAAGAGTGATGTCATGTGACCTCCCAGAATCCTCCTCACCTCTCCGGTCAGCAGGTAGATGATCTCCAGGGTGAGGTTTAGTATCTTCTCAGTCATGTGACTCCGGTCCTCCTCCATCCTCATTGGTGCCATCATTTGATCTATACAGGTCTCCTTGTAGACGGATAACTTTGGGAAAAGAAAGTAAGTATTATTTGGATGGTATTGGTCACACAATAATATGATGTGGATGTGAGGGGGTAATAGGAGGGTTGCTGGACATTCAAGAAATACTGCCCCCATGGGAACACATTTATTATTATTATTATATAGGAAAAAGTAGAGTTGTTAGGTGAGGACAGAATAGGCTTCTCTGAAAGGGAGGGTTTTCAGGGATCATCTAAAAGCAAACAGAGTAGGAGATAGTCAGACATATTGGGGTATGGAGTTCCATAGGATGGGAGAGGCTTGCAACAAGTCCTGAAGGTGAGCATGGGATAAGGTGACAAGGGAGCTAGAGAGTAGGAGGTATGCGGGATGGGTTGATAGTTGCTTCATCAATCTTGGCAAGGAACTCAGGAAAAGACACACGTGGGTGAGGAAATATTATGAGCTTGGTTTTGGATAGATTGAGTTTGACAAAGTGGTGTGACATCCAGGCTGATATGTCTGTTAGTAAATTAGTAATACATGAGAAGACAAAGAGTGGGCTGAGTGACATAAATTTGCATGTCATCAGCATAGAAATGCTATTGGAAGCCATGGGAAGCAATCATCTGATCCAGGGAGGAGGTGTTCATGGAGAATAGGAGAGGTCCAAGAATAGAACCTTGAGGGAAAGATAGAGGAGAAGAGGGAGTAGAATTGTAACCCTAAAGGTGCAGTTGGATAAGTAGGATGAGAATCAGTGAAGAGCGCAATCATGGAAACCAAAGGAGTATAGTTTTTATTTGAGGAAAGAGAGGTCCAGGAAGAGGAGTAAAGAATATTGTTCATTGGTTTTAGGCATTAGTAGGTTATTTGTGAGTTTAAGGAGAGCAGTTTTCGTGGAGTGTTGAAGGCAAAATCCGGACTGAAGGGGATCAAGAATTTTGTTCTCAGATAGATGGTCACTAAAGTCAGTTGTAGACCAGATGTTCCAGGAGTTTGGAGAAAAGGGGGAGTAAGGAGATGGGCCTTAGGTTGTTAAGATTGGTGGGGTCCAGTGAGGGCTTTTTAAGTATGGGGGTGACAAGTGCATGTTTTAGAGAGTTAGGGAAGATGCCAGAAGAGAGGGAGAGGTTGAAGATGTGAGTTAGAGTGCAGAATGGAGCCAGAGGGTGACCGGAACATTTGCAATGGAGCAGGATCCAGGGGACAGGTGGTTAGGTGGGCATTTGAAAACCGTTTAACAACCTTGTCTATAGTAGCAGCAGGGCTTTTTTTCTCAGACAATAGTTGCAGGAACTAGCCCTTTCCGAGTCACCCATTTTCTCCGGCCCTACCCACCTCCCAGTACCGTCCCTTTTAGACAATATAGAGCCAAGTATCATTTTGAGGCGCTAAGTAATTTGTATGGAATTTGGTAATGATATCAAGAAAAGCAGTAAAATAGATCCCCTGCAGCCAGCAACAATAGATCTCCCTAACAACAATGGACCAACCACAACAAAATTTCCCCGCCAGCAACAATAGACTCCCGGCAGCATCAACAGATCTCCGCACAGCCAGCAAAAATTGTCTGGCTGCCATCAACAATAGACCCCCTCCCCCAACAGTAGATCCCTTTCAGCAACAACTGACCCCCCAGCAACATAAGACCCCCCCAGTAACAATAGACCCCCCTTGCAAAAATAGATCCCCAGCAGTGAGCATTAATACCCTGCAGCATACCCAGCACCCCTTGCCATTACATACAGTCAGTCCAAGAGGTCCCGGAACTGCATTCCCCGGCGTTCCCGCTGAAAAAAAGCCCTGAGTAGCAAGGTTGAAGAGAGGAAGTGAAGATTGTATCTGTGGACATGGGGCTTTAAATGGTGGAGGTATCTGCGCATTAGAGATCACCTCACGAATTGTATCAATCTTATTTTTGAAGTGATTGAAGATCTCCTGGTCAGTGAGTAAGTTAGTGGGTGGAGGAAG
Organism: Lithobates clamitans; assembly: GCA_037952925.1. Lineage (NCBI taxonomy): Eukaryota > Metazoa > Chordata > Amphibia > Anura > Ranidae > Lithobates > Lithobates clamitans. Next base: position 176,565 of record JBBGZY010003282.1, read on the forward strand.
AAGTAGAGAGTTAAAGGTAGAGAAGAGTTGACGGGGACTGGATGAGAAGGTGTTAATGAGAGTGATAAAATAGGTCTGCTTGGCCCTGAGGAGGCAGCAGTTGTATTTTTGGAGGGCAAATTCATATTGGATTAAGTCTTTTAGTCTTACGCCACAGGCGCTCAAGAGTGCAGCTACGTTTTCTGAAACTTCTGGCGCCATCTTTTTGCCAAGGTCGTAGGGGTTGGGGCCTGATTCTTTGTGTAATGAGGTGACAAGCTTGTCTAAGGAGGGTGACAGTGAGCTGTCGTAGACAGAAGTGGCTAGGTTGGGGCAGAACAGGGGGTGAGACTTTGTCATAGAGGTGGTCAGGAGCAGAGAAGAGAAGTTTTGAGGTGGCGAAAGTTTCTACGGGTAACTGTTAGGCGGTTGGAGGGAGAGGAGGTGGAAAACAGAAAGAGAGCAAAACGAATAAAATGGCGATCAGAGAGAGGAAAATGATTGTTGGAGAGGTTGCGCGGGGTGCATAGATAGAAGAATACAAGGTCAAAGGTGTTGCTATCAGAGTGAGTAGGAGTATGTATCTATTGCTTCAGGTCAAGAGAGAAGGTTAGACTGAGAAAATTAGAAGGAGTATTAGCATCAACAGGGATGTTGAAGTCACAGAGAATGATTGTGGAGATTTAGAGGAGAGAAAGTAGGGAAGCCAGGCAGAGAAGTCATCAAGGAAGGTTGATACTGGTCCAGGGGGCCGGTAGATGACAGTAATTCTTAGAGAAAATGGACAAATACCATGTGCCTCAAAAGAGGAGAGTGTCACAGAGAGAGAGGGAGGTGGGTGAAGTACCTGATAGGTGCTGCGTGGGGTTAGAAGGATTCCCACTCCGCCTCCTTTCTGTCTGCTTTGTCTGGGGGAGTGAGTCCAGAGAAGACCACCATGGGAGAGGGAAGGGGTAGAAGCAGTGTCGGATTTATGAGGTCAGTTTTCAGTAATGACAAGAAGGTTAAAGGAATTTGTGATAAAGAGGTCGTGGAGGGAGGTGAGTTTGTTACAGACAGAGCGGGCATTCCAGAGGGCGCAGGAGAAGGGGAGGCTGGTTTTGGGAAGAAGAGAAATGGAAACCAAGTTCTGTGGATTGCGGCTGCTGCCAGAGGGTGTAGGGTGATGGGCACAGTTAAATAATGGAGGCCCAGGGTTTGGGGATATGTCAGCAGAGGTTAGGAGAGGTATAGGGTGAAGGAGGTAATATGTGAGTGTGATTTACATGAAGGGACATGCCCCAGAGTCCTGGAGAAACACTAAAGAAAAGAAAAGAACACCAGCAACAATTAATCATCAACTGATCCCCCTGAAGGGGTTAATTTACATATTACCTTCTCTGCTGCCAGATCCAGAATTGTCTTCTCTCTACGTCCTATCAAATGGAACTTCCTGTCTTTACCTGACATCACTTCCTGTCTGTATTCCATAGAGACTTCCTGTCTGGGTAGAGGTGAGATCACCACCTTGTGGAGCTCAGAGGAACTGCAGCCTTGGGAAACATCTTGTAGTGTGAACACGGCCTTGTGCTGTGTGTGTATGTACTGTATATCCCTCCCCTTTCTCTCCTCCCTGAGTGTGTATGAAGAGGCGGAGCTCTGAGTGTGTATAAAGAGGCGGAGCTCTGAGTGTGTATGAAGAGGCGGAGCCCTGAGTGTGTATGAAGAGGCGGAGCTCTGAGTGTGTATAAAGAGGCGGAGCTCTGAGTGTGTATGAAGAGGCGGAGCTCTGAGTGTGTATGAAGAGGAGGAGCTCTGAGTGTGTATGAAGAGGCGGAGCTCTGAGTGTGTATGAAGAGGCGGAGCTCTGAGTGTGTATGAAGAGGCGGAGCTCTGAGTGTGTATGAAGAGGCGGAGCTCTGAGTGTGTATGAAGAGGCGGAGCTCTGAGTGTGTATGAAGAGGCTGAGCTCTGAGTGTGTATGAAGAGGCGGAGCCCTGGGTGTGTATAAAGAGGCGGAGCTCTGAGTGTGTATGAAGAGGCGGAGCTCTGAGTGTGTATGAAGAGGCGGAGCCCTGAGTGTGTATGAAGAGGCGGAGCCCTGGGTGTGTATAAAGAGGCGGAGCTCTGAGTGTGTATGAAGAGGCGGAGCTCTGAGTGTGTATGAAGAGGCGGAGCTCCGAGTGTGTATGAAGAGGCGGAGCTCTGAGTGTGTATGAAGAGGCGGAGCTCTGAGTGTGTATGAAGAGGAGGAGCTCTGAGTGTGTATGAAGAGGCGGAGCTCTGAGTGTGTATGAAGAGGCGGAGCTCTGAGTGTGTATGAAGAGGCGGAGCTCTGAGTGTGTATGAAGAGGCTGAGCTCTGAGTGTGTATGAAGAGGCGGAGCCCTGGGTGTGTATAAAGAGGCGGAGCTCTGAGTGTGTATGAAGAGGCGGAGCTCTGAGTGTGTATGAAGAGGCGGAGCCCTGAGTGTGTATGAAGAGGCGGAGCCCTGGGTGTGTATAAAGAGGCGGAGCTCTGAGTGTGTATGAAGAGGCGGAGCTCTGAGTGTGTATGAAGAGGCGGAGCTCTGAGTGTGTATGAAGAGGCGGAGCTCCGAGTGTGTATGAAGAGGCAGAGCTCTGAGTGTGTATGGAGAGGCGGAGCTCTGAGTGTGAAGAGGCAGAGCTCTGAGTGTGTATGAAGAGGCGGAGCTCTGAGTGTGTATGAAGAGGCGGAGCCCTGAGTGTGTATGAAGAGGCGGAGCCCTGGGTGTGTATAAAGAGGCGGAGCTCTGAGTGTGTATGAAGAGGCGGAGCTCTGAGTGTGTATGAAGAGGCGGAGCCCTGGGTGTGTATAAAGAGGCGGAGCTCTGAGTGTGTATGAAGAGGCGGAGCCCTGGGTGTGTATAAAGAGGCGGAGCTCTGAGTGTGTATGAAGAGGCGGAGCTCTGAGTGTGTATGAAGAGGCGGAGCCCTGAGTGTGTAAGAAGAGGCGGAGCTCTAAGTGTGTATGAAGAGGCGGAGCTCTGAGTGTGTATGAAGAGGCGGAGCTCTAAATGTGTGTATGAAGAGGCGGAGCTCTGAGTGTGTATGAATAGGCGGAGCTCTGAGTGTGTATGAAGAGGCGGAGCTCTGAGTGTGTATGAAGAGGCGGAGCTCTGAGTGTGTATGAAGAGGCGGAGCTCTGAGTGTGCATGAAGAGGCGGAGCTCTGAGTGTGTATGAAGAGGCGGAGCTCTGTGTGTGTATGAAGAGGCGGAGCTCTGAGTTTGTATGAAGAGGCGGAGCTCTGAGTGTGTATGAAGAGGCGGAGCTCTGAGTGTGCATGAAGAGGCGGAGCTCTGAGTGTGTATGAAGAGGCGGAGCTCTGAGTGTGTATGAAGGGGCTGAGCTCTGAGTGTGTATAAAGAGGAGGAGCTCTGAGTGTGTATGGAGAGGCGGAGCTCTGAGTGTGTATGGAGAGGCGGAGCTCTGAGTGTGAATGAAGAGGCGGAGCTCTGAGTGTGTATAAAGAGGCGGAGCTCTGAGTGTGTATGAAGAGGCGGAGCTCTGAGTGTGTATGAAGAGGAGGAGCTCTGAGTGTGTATGAAGAGGCGGAGCTCTGAGTGTGTATGAAGAGGCGGAGCTCTGAGTGTGTATGAAGAGGCGGAGCTCTGAGTGTGTATGAAGAGGCGGAGCTCTGAGTGTGTATGAAGAGGCGGAGCTCTGAGTGTGTATGAAGAGGCGGAGCCCTGGGTGTGTATAAAGAGGCGGAGCTCTGAGTGTGTATGAAGAGGCGGAGCTCTGAGTGTGTATGAAGAGGCGGAGCTCTGAGCATGTATGAAGAGGCGGAGCTCTGAGCGTGTATGAAGAGGCGGAGCTCTGAGTGTGTATGAAGAGGCGGAGCTCTAAATGTGTGTATGAAGAGGCGGAGCTCTGAGTGTGCATGAAGAGGCGGAGCTCTGAGTGTGCATGAAGAGGCGGAGCTCTGAGTGTGTATGAAGAGGCGGAGCTCTGTGTGTGTATGAAGAGGCGGAGCTCTGAGTGTGTATGAAGAGGCGGAGCTCTGAGTGTGTATGAAGAGGCGGAGCTCTGAGTGTGTATGAAGAGGCGGAGCTCTGAGTGTGTATGAAGAGGCGGAGCTCTGAGTGTGTATGAAGAGGCGGAGCTCTGAGTGTGTATGAAGAGGCGGAGCTCTGAGTGTGTATGAAGAGGCGGAGCCCTGGGTGTGTATAAAGAGGCGGAGCTCTGAGTGTGTATGAAGAGGCGGAGCTCTGAGTGTGTATGAAGAGGCGGAGCCCTGAGTGTGTATGAAGAGGCGGAGCCCTGGGTGTGTATAAAGAGGCGGAGCTCTGAGTGTGTATGAAGAGGCGGAGCTCTGAGTGTGTATGAAGAGGCAGAGCTCTGAGTGTGTATGAAGAGGCGGAGCTCTGAGTGTGTATGAAGAGGCAGAGCTCTGAGTGTGTATGGAGAGGCGGAGCTCTGAGTGTGAAGAGGCAGAGCTCTGAGTGTGTATGAAGAGGCGGAGCTCTGAGTGTGTATGAAGAGGCGGAGCCCTGAGTGTGTATGAAGAGGCGGAGCCCTGGGTGTGTATAAAGAGGCGGAGCTCTGAGTGTGTATGAAGAGGCGGAGCTCTGAGTGTGTATGAAGAGGCGGAGCCCTGGGTGTGTATAAAGAGGCGGAGCTCTGAGTGTGTATGAAGAGGCGGAGCCCTGGGTGTGTATAAAGAGGCGGAGCTCTGAGTGTGTATGAAGAGGCGGAGCTCTGAGTGTGTATGAAGAGGCGGAGCCCTGAGTGTGTAAGAAGAGGCGGAGCTCTAAGTGTGTATGAAGAGGCGGAGCTCTGAGTGTGTATGAAGAGGCGGAGCTCTAAATGTGTGTATGAAGAGGCGGAGCTCTGAGTGTGTATGAATAGGCGGAGCTCTGAGTGTGTATGAAGAGGCGGAGCTCTGAGTGTGTATGAAGAGGCGGAGCTCTGAGTGTGTATGAAGAGGCGGAGCTCTGAGTGTGTATGAAGAGGCGGAGCTCTGAGTGTGCATGAAGAGGCGGAGCTCTGAGTGTGTATGAAGAGGCGGAGCTCTGTGTGTGTATGAAGAGGCGGAGCTCTGAGTGTGTATGAAGAGGCGGAGCTCTGAGTGTGTATGAAGAGGCGGAGCTCTGAGTGTGTATGAAGAGGAGGAGCTCTGAGTGTGTATGAAGAGGCGGAGCTCTGAGTGTGTATGAAGAGGCGGAGCTCTGAGTGTGTATGAAGAGGCGGAGCTCTGAGTGTGTATGAAGAGGCGGAGCTCTGAGTGTGTATGAAGAGGCGGAGCTCTGAGTGTGTATGAAGAGGCGGAGCTCTGAGTGTGTATGAAGAGGCGGAGCTCTGAGTGTGCATGAAGAGGCGGAGCTCTGAGTGTGTATGAATAGGCGGAGCTCTGAGTGTGCATGAAGAGGCGGAGCTCTGAGTGTGTATGAAGAGGCGGAGCTCTGTGTGTGTATGAAGAGGCGGAGCTCTGAGTGTGTATGAAGAGGCGGAGCTCTGAGTGTGTATGAAGAGGCGGAGCTCTGAGTGTGTATGAAGAGGAGGAGCTCTGAGTGTGTATGAAGAGGCGGAGCTCTGAGTGTGTATGAAGAGGCGGAGCTCTGAGTGTGTATGAAGAGGCGGAGCTCTGAGTGTGTATGAAGAGGCGGAGCTCTGAGTGTGTATGAAGAGGCGGAGCTCTGAGTGTGTATGAAGAGGCGGAGCTCTGAGCGTGTATGAAGAGGCGGAGCTCTGAGCGTGTATGAAGAGGCGGAGCTCTGAGTGTGTATGAAGAGGCGGAGCTCTAAATGTGTGTATGAAGAGGCGGAGCTCTGAGTGTGTATGAAGAGGCGGAGCTCTGAGTGTGTATGAAGAGGAGGAGCTCTGAGTGTGTATGAATAGGCGGAGCTCTGAGTGTGTATGAAGAGGCGGAGCTCTGAGTGTGCATGAAGAGGCGGAGCTCTGAGTGTGTATGAAGAGGCGGAGCTCTGTGTGTGTATGAAGAGGCGGAGCTCTGAGTGTGTATGAAGAGGAGGAGCTCTGAGTCTGTATGAAGAGGCGGAGCCCTGAGTGTGTATGAAGAGGTGGAGCTCTGAGTGTGCATGAAGAGGCGGAGCTCTGAGTGTGCATGAAGAGGCGGAGCTCTGAGTGTGCATGAAGAGGCAGAGCTCTGAGTGTGTATGAAGAGGCGGAGCTCTGAGTGTGTATGAAGAGGCGGAGCTCTGAATGTGTATGAAGAGGCGGAGCTCTGATTGTGTATGAAGAGGCGGAGCTCTGAGTGTGTATGAAGAGGCGGAGCTCTGAGTGTGTATGAAGAGGCGGAGCTCTGAGTGTGTATGAAGAGGCGGAGCTCTGAGTGTGTATGAAGAGGCAGAGCTCTGAGTGTGTATGAAGAGGCGGAGCTCTGAGTGTGTATGAAGAGGCGGAGCCCTGGGTGTGTATAAAGAGGCGGAGCTCTGAGTGTGTATGAAGAGGCGGAGCTCTGAGTGTGTATGAAGAGGCGGAGCTCTGAGCATGTATGAAGAGGCGGAGCTCTGAGCGTGTATGAAGAGGCGGAGCTCTGAGTGTGTATGAAGAGGCGGAGCTCTAAATGTGTGTATGAAGAGGCGGAGCTCTGAGTGTGCATGAAGAGGCGGAGCTCTGACTGTGTATGAATAGGCGGAGCTCTGAGTGTGCATGAAGAGGCGGAGCTCTGAGTGTGTATGAAGAGGCGGAGCTCTGTGTGTGTATGAAGAGGCGGAGCTCTGAGTGTGTATGAAGAGGCGGAGCTCTGAGTGTGTATGAAGAGGCGGAGCTCTGAGTGTGTATGAAGAGGAGGAGCTCTGAGTGTGTATGAAGAGGCGGAGCTCTGAGTGTGTATGAAGAGGCGGAGCTCTGAGTGTGTATGAAGAGGCGGAGCTCTGAGTGTGTATGAAGAGGCGGAGCTCTGAGTGTGTATGAAGAGGCGGAGCTCTGAGTGTGTATGAAGAGGCGGAGCTCTGAGCGTGTATGAAGAGGCGGAGCTCTGAGCGTGTATGAAGAGGTGGAGCTCTGAGTGTGTATGAAGAGGCGGAGCTCTAAATGTGTGTATGAAGAGGCGGAGCTCTGAGTGTGTATGAAGAGGCGGAGCTCTGAGTGTGTATGAAGAGGAGGAGCTCTGAGTGTGTATGAAGAGGAGGAGCTCTGAGTGTGTATGAATAGGCGGAGCTCTGAGTGTGTATGAAGAGGCGGAGCTCTGAGTGTGCATGAAGAGGCGGAGCTCTGAGTGTGTATGAAGAGGCGGAGCTCTGTGTGTGTATGAAGAGGCGGAGCTCTGAGTGTGTATGAAGAGGAGGAGCTCTGAGTCTGTATGAAGAGGCGGAGCCCTGAGTGTGTATGAAGAGGTGGAGCTCTGAGTGTGCATGAAGAGGCGGAGCTCTGAGTGTGCATGAAGAGGCAGAGCTCTGAGTGTGTATGAAGAGGCGGAGCTCTGAGTGTGTATGAAGAGGCGGAGCTCTGAGTGTGTATAAAGAGGCGGAGCTCTGAGTGTGTATGAAGCGGTGGAGCCCTAAATGTGTATGAAGAGGCGGAGCTCTGAGTGTGTATGAAGAGGAGGAGCTCTGAGTGTGTATGAAGAGGCGGAGCTCTGAGTGTGTCTGAAGAGGCGGAGCCCTGAGTGTGTATGAAGAGGCAGAGCTTTGAGTGTGTATAAAGGGGCGGAGCTCTGAGTGTGTATGAAGAGGTGGAGCTCTGAGTGTGTATGAAGAGGCGGAGCTCTGAGTGTGTATGAAGAGGCGGAGCTCTGAGTGTGTATGAAGAGGCGGAGCCCTGAGTGTGTATGAAGAGGCGGAGCTCTGAGTGTGTATGAAGAGGCGAAGCTCTGAGTGTATGAAGAGGCGGAGCTCTGAGTGTGTATGAAGAGGCGGAGCTCTGAGTGTGTATAAAGAGGCGGAGCTCTGATTGTGTATGAAGAGGCGGAGCTCTGAATGTGTATGAAGAGGCGGAGCTCTGATTGTGTATGAAGAGGCGGAGCTCTGAGTGTGTATGAAGAGGCGGAGCTCTGAGTGTGTATGAAGAGGCGGAGCTCTGAGTGTGTATGAAGAGGCGGAGCCCTGAGTGTGTATGAAGAGGCGGAGCTCTGAGTGTGTATGAAGAGGCGAAGCTCTGAGTGTATGAAGAGGCGGAGCTCTGAGTGTGTATGAAGAGGCGGAGCTCTGAGTGTGTATGAAGAGGCGGAGCTCTGATTGTGTATGAAGAGGCGGAGCTCTGAGTGTGTATGAAGAGGCGGAGCTCTGATTGTGTATGAAGAGGCGGAGCTCTGAGTGTGTATGAAGAGGCGGAGCTCTGAGTGTGTATGAAGAGGCGGAGCCCTGAGTGTGTATGAAGAGGCGGAGCTCTGAGTGTGTATGAAGAGGCGGAGCTCTGAGTGTGTATGAAGAGGCGGAGCCCTGAGTGTGTATGAAGAGGCGGAGCTCTGAGTGTGTATGAAGAGGCGGAGCTCTGAGTGTGCATGAAGAGGCGGAGCTCTGAGTGTGTATGAAGAGGCGGAGCTCTGTGTGTGTATGAAGAGGCGGAGCTCTGAGTGTGTATGAAGAGGAGGAGCTCTGAGTCTGTATGAAGAGGCGGAGCCCTGAGTGTGTATGAAGAGGTGGAGCTCTGAGTGTGCATGAAGAGGCGGAGCTCTGAGTGTGCATGAAGAGGCGGAGCTCTGAGTGTGCATGAAGAGGCAGAGCTCTGAGTGTGTATGAAGAGGCGGAGCTCTGAGTGTGTATGAAGAGGCGGAGCTCTGAGTGTGTATGAAGCGGTGGAGCCCTAAATGTGTATGAAGAGGCGGAGCTCTGAGTGTGTATGAAGAGGAGGAGCTCTGAGTGTGTATGAAGAGGCAGAGCTTTGAGTGTGTATAAAGGGGCGGAGCTCTGAGTGTGTATGAAGAGGCGGAGCTCTGAGTGTGTATGAAGAGGCGGAGCTCTGAGTGTGTATGAAGAGGCGGAGCTCTGAGTGTGTATGAAGAGGCGGAGCCCTGAGTGTGTATGAAGAGGCGGAGCTCTGAGTGTGTATGAAGAGGCGAAGCTCTGAGTGTATGAAGAGGCGGAGCTCTGAGTGTGTATGAAGAGGCGGAGCTCTGAGTGTGTATGAAGAGGCGGAGCTCTGATTGTGTATGAAGAGGCGGAGCTCTGAGTGTGTATGAAGAGGCGGAGCTCTGAGTGTGTATGAAGAGGCGGAGCTCTGATTGTGTATGAAGAGGCGGAGCTCTGAGTGTGTATGAAGAGGCGGAGCTCTGAGTGTGTATGAAGAGGCGGAGCTCTGAGTGTGTATGAAGAGGCGGAGCCCTGAGTGTGTATGAAGAGGCGGAGCTCTGAGTGTGTATGAAGAGGCGAAGCTCTGAGTGTATGAAGAGGCGGAGCTCTGAGTGTGTATGAAGAGGCGGAGCTCTGAGTGTGTATGAAGAGGCGGAGCTCTGAGTGTGTATGAAGAGGCGGAGCTCTGAGTGTGTATGAAGAGGCGGAGCCCTGAGTGTGTATGAAGAGGCGGAGCTCTGAGTGTGTATGAAGAGGCGGAGCCCTGGGTGTGTATAAAGAGGCGGAGCTCTGAGTGTGTATGAAGAGGCGGAGCTCTGAGTGTGTATGAAGAGGCGGAGCTCTGATTGTGTATGAAGAGGCGGAGCTCTAAATGTGTGTATGAAGAGGCGGAGCTCTGATTGTGTATGAAGAGGCGGAGCTCTGAGTGTGTATGAAGAGGCGGAGCTCTGAGTGTGTATGAAGAGGCGGAGCCCTGAGTGTGTATGAAGAGGTGGAGCTCTGAGTGTGTATGAAGAGGAGGAGCTCTGAGTGTGTATGAAGAGGCGGAGCTCCTGCTGGAACAGCGGTCGGAGGAGGAGTCTAGGAGGGAGATGACAGAAAGCACAGCAGACTCTCAGGAGTGAGCGAGGAGGATCGAGTTCCTTTGCCATCGGAGGTGAGGAGAGTGTGAAGGATGTTGGTGACTCTGGTAGATGAAAAGCTGGGAGTCATATTGCTCTGGTGAGTGGGGAAGCACTACTAAGGGGGCGCCCTCACCATCACGTGTGTAAGAGGTGGAAGAAGGCGTGGCTACACTACAGCTGGCACAGTTCGGAGCACCGAGAACTTTACACCTTATCAACTTTTCATTGATTGGTGGAATTTGTTAAAGCAAAATAAGTTCAACAAAGTGGAAGCAGTGGATTTGCAGAGAACACTATATTGAGTACAAAATATTATATAATTACATGAATTTGCACAGATTTTTAGTTTATTGAATATAACAGCAAAAATTATAAGATTAGAGAAGTGGGTGTAAAGTGGAAGCAGTGGATCTGCAGGGAACAGCATCTTGAGCACAAAGCACTTTATGTTGTATATAAATTTGCACATGGATCAGTTTACTCAATTTATTGATAAACACCATAAGATCAATGAAGTAGGTGTAAAGTGGAAGCAGTAGATCTGCAGAGAATATTATTTGAGCCCCTAGCACTTTATATATGAATGTCTCCACATATTTTAGTGTATTTGTGATGATTTATGTCCACACACAATAGCGCTGTGACACATAATGGTCTTCTAGTTGATAAAACAGAAAGTTTATATCAAATACTTACCGTAATTTTCCTTTCCTGATGGACTCCATGGCAGCCTACGTGTGGGTTAATCCCGCCCCCTCATACCTCATAGGTCCCTTCTCCCATAAACCTTTGCTCTGGGCCAGAGGCCGTGTTCCAATAATTTAGCCTACTCCAGCCACTGGGAGGGAACTCCTGCTGCCATGGAGTCCATCAGGAAAGGAAAATTACGGTAAGTATTTGATATCAATTTTCCATTTTCCTAACAGACTCCATGGCAGCCTACCTGTGGGAAATAACTAGCCATACACACCCGGGTGGGCAGAGTGCCGGACAAAAGAAAAAGGTTTAATTGGCACCATCAACAGACAAGATACGTAAACCAAAATTAACAGAAGATAACAAGGCTGGCTCTACGCAGTAGTGTACCATGAACGTGTCAATTGAAGACCACAAGGCCGCCTTGCATATAACTTCTGGAGCCACGTGACGTGACGCCGCCCATGATGAAGACACACTTCTAGTTGAGTGAGCAGTCACCGCTTCTATAGGCGCCAAGAGCTTGGCTTTGTAAGCCCACTGAATGGCCTAAACAATCCATGCTGCGATAGATCTGGAAGAGGCATGCATTCCCTTATTCTTCCCATGAAAAAGAACGAACAGGTGATCGGTCTGACAGAAAGAAGCTGTAGCTTCAAGATACTGACTCCAACATCTAAGGGATGAACACTGGAATCCTCGTTAGATCTGAACGTTGGAAGAGCAATCTCCTGATTGTCATAAAACACAGATGCCACTTTGGGGTTTGAACCCAACATAGGAATTAAAACTACCCAATCAGGAAAAAAAGTTAGAAATGGCTCCTTGCATCCCAGAGTGCTGATTTCAGAGACCCTCTTGGCCGATGTTATAGCCACCAAGAAGGCAACTTTTAGAGAGAGTCATTTGATAAAGGACTGATCTTCATGTTCCAACTCTCTACCTGAAAAAAAAATCCAGGATAAGGGGAAGATCCCAATTAGAGAATCTTGGCTTTTTCTGAGGTCTGAGCCTTATTGCTGCTCTGAAAAACTACTGAGTAAGAGGAGTTTAGCCTAGGAAACATTCGTAAAGGCAGAGATTGCAGAGACCCAGACTCGCAGTGAGCTGACTGACAATGAGAGACCCAAACCCGATTGTAGGAAGCCCAGGATATCATGTATCTTTGGGTTATTGCAAGAACCTGCAGTGGAAGAGGTAGTCTGCAAAATTTTCCCAAATCCTCTGGTAGACCCAGTTGGTGCCTGCTCTTCTGGCATTTAATAATGTGGAGATGGCCCTACTCGGACAGCCTAGGGCCTCCAACTTTCCCCTCTCATGAACCAGATCATCAGATGTATATGGGCCGGGCATGCATGTAGAATTGCCCCTTGTGAAAGGAGATCTGGTCTGGAGGGTAGAGGAACTGGGTCCCGGAAGCTGAGTTGCATCAGCAGTGGAAACCATGGCCTGTTTGGCCAGTACAGGACTATTGTTACTATCTCTGCTTCTTCCAACCTGAGCCTCGACAGAAACCGGAGAATGATAAGAACCGGGGGAATGACATAGGCCCTGTGGAAACGCCAATGGTCATTCAGAGCATCTACCCAAAAGCCTGGGGACACCAAGACCTTGTGTAGTATCTCTGTAGTCTGAAGTTGCACGGGGAGGCGAACAAGTCTACTTCTGGAATTAACTTCTCCATCTTGATAAAAGAATTCAAGTGGGTTAGGTCTATAACTGGCCTCCAGGAGCCGTTTTTCTTCAACACCATGAAGAGTGGCGAGTAGACCCCTTAAAACCTTTCATCGGCTGGAACTGGAATTGCAGCTCGCTGAGCCACAAGAGAGTCTGCATAGGACAGGAGAATTAGCTTTTTCTCCTCCGAGAGAGGCAAGGATGCCGACTCACTCTGTCTGGGCAGGCGCAATATCATAAAGACTTAGGGGCTTCTTGTCCACCGGAAGATGCCCCTTTTGAAAACTTGTGGCTTGAAGGCTGTTTTTTCTTCCAGGTCTTCCTGAATTCACGGGCAGGTCTATAGCGGCGAGCATCCCTTGCTCGATCTGAACCTTGCCTGGGCTGTGTTCTCTTCTGGTTTAGCAGATAGCGATCCTGGGGGAAGGAACCCCGACTTGCCCCCTGTGGCACAGGTGATGGCACTGTCCAATTTGTTCCCAAAGAGGGACGAACCCTCAAAGGGAATCCTGCACCATGCCTGCTTGGAGGTAGGGTTAGCTACCCATGGCCACAGCCACAAGTCAAGCTTAGCCGTGACAGATGACAGCATGATCCGAGCCATCAGGAGAATTATGTCTAGGGAAGCCTCACTGTCAGGATACACCCATCAGCAGACAGATGATGTCTAAGGCACAGAAAAAGACATATTCCTGTTGCACACAGAAACCGGGCTTTGGCATTTAGACGTGCGCGAACAAGAGCGCAAACAGTGGCCGTCACGCATTCCTGAGCAACGATCGGCACCTGCACACTTCCGTACGTATCTAACGCGCGCACTAGCGCTCGTTCACGTTGGCGCCAAACGATCTATTTAAGTCCAGCTGGTGCTTGGCCTGGTGCTGCCTTGTCTTCAGCTTCTGAGTATCCAGTACCCTGTGAACCTGTATCCTGATTCCTGGCTTGTCTTGTTACCTTCCCTTGAACTCTGCCTGTACCGACCCCGGCTTGTCCTGTGACTAATCTTCTGCTTTCTCCCTGGTACCTGCACTGCTGATCTGGTTTGACCCGGCTTGTTCCTGACTACGATCCTGCCTGCACCTAGTACTCGATTTGATCTGCCGTGTATGACCCTGCTTGTCTGACCCTGCTGTTTGTCGTTGTCATCTGCACCTGCTGCCATCTGCTAGTCTCCTGCGGAAGCTTCCCTGTGTCTTTTCAGTACGACCGGACCCGCTACCCTGCTACCACCAAAGACTTTCTGGCACTCGTGCGACTCTGTACTTTGGTGCCTTCTGTTTGCTCTATCAGGGGCCCTAAGTCAGAGTAGTAAGGGAGGCCTTGCTCGTCCATTCAGGCTCTTCTACCAGGTACGTGATACTCACCCAGGAAAGCTGCCGCCAACCTTAGCTCATGAATAGGTGAGCTCCTGGCCATTTCTTTTGAGATGCTCCTCACAGAAGCATCTACGTCATCCACCCAGACTGCCATCGCTTTAGAAATTTTAAAACCAGCCATCCAACATTTGTCCGTGGAAAATCCGACAACAATTGTCAGATGGAGCGTACAAACGGTCGGATTTTCCACCAACAGCCTGACATCACACAATTCCCATCGGTAAATATGATCGTGTGTACACGGCTTAAGTCAGCTTATCTGTGTGATGGCTGTACGCTCTAAAGCCTCGTACACATGCTTAGATTTTTCCGACGACCGAACGTCTGTTTCTGTGACGTTCTAGTCTCATGTCAAAAGAGAAGAGGTTGCCAACAATACGAGAATTTTCGTACGACAGAATACAACGTCAGAATTGACGTAATGTTAAATAATTTTGTATGTATTCTTTCATTTCTGAGCATGTGTAGTCTTGCTCTTATGATTTTTTTTGTACGAAAACCGTAATAATGAAATGAAAATTGGATGTTGAGTTCACATCTGACAAAAATTTTATAGTCTTTTGTCTGACGAAAAAGCAAAAATCGGCTGTTGAAAGCACCGTACTAACGATCCGAAAATCGGCAGACCGCTTGTCGTACAAATTTTTCCATCCTACTTTTGTATCGTGTATACGGGCCTTAAAGCGGAGTTCCACCCGCTTTTTAAGCTTCTTCTTAATATGTTTGATATTGGCCATCATTTCTGCAATGGGCACTTTTTTTTTCCTTTTTTTTGTTATCTTACTAGGTTTTACATTTTTTCCTTTTCTCTTCCGCCTTCTCCCACCCACGGATATGTGTGTAATATCCGTCTGGGAGATTTGTGTCATTATTCCCAGGAGTCAGTGGGGATCGCCGCCGCTCATCATCGCGAGATCAGCAAAACAACCAGAGAAGTTTCCTGCGCTGCAAGGTGTTCCTAAAGCGCATGCGTGAGATCAGGCGGTGCATGCTGGTTATTTAGCAGCACTGTATCCCAGAAGATTATCCTTGTGGGAAAAGAGACTTGTAGTAGGAAGTGGAGCTAGTTCCCAATGATATAACAGGAAATGTGGAATAACCATAGAACACTGCCCATCAGTAGTGTTTTGTTAGACTGGCATCTAGTGGACATTGTTGGTATTGCAAGTCCAGAAGATATTATTTTTCCTTGTAGGCCGAAGGCATGACACTCCCCGTCTGGTATCGTCAGATGACACTATTTTTTCCTCAGACGACAACAATAAAATTTGTTCAGAAACTGGTCTGAAGAACAACTTTGTCTCCTTGTTTCTATGAATCTTAACTTCCACTTTTCTGACCTTTCCATCCTCACTTGGAAAGGTGTTGGTGATGAGACCCAAAGGCCACTCATTCCTTTGGGACTGACAGTCCTTAACAGGAACAAGGTCTCCTCCTTTTAGGTTGGGCTTGTTGTCTTGCTATTTAGTATGTAACTGTAAAGTGGAGAGGTATTGCTTCCTTCACCTGTCCTAGAAGAATTTGCCAGACTTTTGTACTTGTCTCCACTGACGCAAGTATAAGTCTTTAGTGGTGAAATTCCCGTGGGGAGCACTGATTACTCCAGTTTTCTATGTAAGGAGTGCTGCTGGTGTGAGTAAAACAGGCTCTTCTGGGTCATTTGAGACTGGAGTTAGAGGTCTGTCATTGATGATGGCTGAGACCTCTGCCATGAAGGTTACCAGACTCTCGTGGGTAAGTCTTGAGGTCCCTATTTGCAGAAAGTTAGAGTCCAGAATTCTGCGGGCTATGCCGATCATTCTTTCCCATGCTCCACCCATGTGAGAGGAGTGAGGTGGGTTTAAAGTCCATGAAAAGACCTGGTCTCTGAGGTATCTCTCTACCCCTTTGGTGTCCATGTTTGAAGGAATATGCAGTTCCCTGGTTGCTCCAACAAAGTTAGTGCCTCTGTCTGAGCGGATGTGTTTTACAGGGCCTTGGATAGCAATGAAGCGCCTGAGGGCATTTATGAAGCTTGAAGTGTCCATAGACTCAATAACTTCGATGTGCACTGCTCTGACGACCATACAGGTAAATATGACTGCCCAGCATTTGTTGTTTTAGTGACCTCCCTGTCAGGGCTGGGCTCAGCCCTTCCTTCTCTGAGCTAGCCGCTCAGCTAATTGCCAGCTCCTTTCTCTCCACAGTGACTCAGCTGTTGATGATCTGCTCGTTAGTCCTGGCTACTTAAAACCGTCCAGCTCACTTCATCTCTGCCTTCGCCTTTGGTCACATCTCAGAGACTTTCTCCTGCGTTCCTGTTGAAGACTTGCTCGGCTGACGTCCCTTCTGGCTCCTGATCCTGCTTGCTGTACTACTGCATTGATCTCTGGCTCTCTGTCATTGGCTGACTACCCGATCTGGTTACTGAACTCTGGCTATGTATTGACTACGCTTACTCTGTTTACCTTTTTATTATTAATAAACAAGTGTGATTAACTGTACTTCTGTCTCAGTCTGATTCATGGTTTCTGACACTCCCCTGGTGTGACGTGCGACAATAGACCAAGCGCCAAAGACATCAAGGCCAGCACTGGTGAAAGGAGGGTCTGGAGAAAGTCTGTCGGCTGGGAGGTTGGCCATTATGTTTGTGTTTGTAGCATGCCACGAAGTTTGCGACGAGTAACATATTTAAAGATCACTTTACTCACACAGCTCCAACTATCAATAGGCTGGCAGCTCCTAAAGTTCCCTCTGTGAACAGTCTTCCTTGATGTTTGACGTGGTGGTGATGATGTGATATGATCAAGTAAGCAATGTGGTGGTGATTTTGATCAAGAAATGGGTCAAGGTTTCTCAGGGCACTGTCACTAGGGATAGATTTTCTGTTTAAGATACAGTCAATCTCCTTAGCATAGACTTCATGCTGTACAGTGCGGATGATAAGATCCTGAGACTGCTGGAGCTCTAATGCTGAACTGATCCTTTGACTATGATGCAATCCTTTGCGGTCACTGCTGTTGGAGTCACCTTTGAAAGAGTGAGCTATATGGATAAGACAAGAAATATCTCAAACAAGTGCCTTCCCTTTTGAGAATCTGTTAAACCTGTTAGATTTAAGCTGGTAGTCTGAACTTGCAGTCTGAAATGTCGAGATCGCAGGACGGATGTCAAGTCTGTAGTGTGAGGCCGGGTTGCTGAGAGGGCGCCCCTTGTGGCTGAGTGCGGCACATCCCTGGATTTGGGTACAGGGAATGCGATGCACAGAGGTGCACGGGTTGCCAGGAATACTGCAAGCTGGCTGGTTGGCTGTAAGTAGCTAGAGTGCGTTGTGGCAGCCGTGCGGAGAGAAGTCTTGAACGGTAACAGCAGGGTAAACCAGGAACAGGGTCCGCAGCCAGGCCAGGGGTCAGATACCAAAAGACACTCTGAGAGAGGTACAGGAACAATCCGGGTCATACACAGAGGGCAGAAGATCGGAGAGTAGTCAGCCAAGCCGGGGTCAGAGCAAGGAGATAAACAGGAACACAGGTCAAGCCGGGCAGAGGTCAAGCAGGGGTCTTCAGAGTATACAAGGCACAGGAACACAGGAGCTGTTTGATAATCCAGCAAACTGCAAGTGTCAGTGGCAGGTTTAAATAGGCCAGAGGGGTGTGCCTACAAGATCAGGGCGTGCTCACTAGACTCGCCTGCCACCATGACGGTTACTGGCGGAATTGCCCACAACACGGCCATTTCCCTGACAACGGATGTCAGTATCTGAGTCTGGATCTATTACTTCAATAGTGTCACTCTTAGGAACAGTCTGTTCTGCATTGTACAAGAATGCAGGTCCTCTAAACCATGTTGTGTCTTTAAGGTTACATGCAGCAATGGCTCTTGTAGCATGGTCTGCAGGATCATGGTCAGTAGGTATGTAGCGTCATTGTGTTGGACAAGTGGATCTCCTAATCCTCAACACTCTGTTGTGGACGTAAACATAGAAACGTCCGGTCTCATTGTAGATGTAGCCTAGCACTACCTTGCTGTCAGTGTAGAGTTGGATATCTTTGAGGTCAATTTCCATCTCTGAGGTTATTAGTTTTGCTAGTTCAAGAGCTAGTACTGCAGCACAAAGTTCTAGCCTAGGTACAGTGTGCTCAGGGTGTGGAGCTAGCTTTGCCTTGCCCATGACGAATCCTACATTGCATCGTGCTGTAGTGTCAACAGTTCTTTAGTAGGCCACAGCAGCTATTGCCTTGATAGAAGCATCACAGAATATGCAAAGGTTTTGGCTCTGTGTCTTTGTAGAGGGTACGGGAGCATATGGGCGTGAAACATGGAGATCAGATAAGACTGACAGAGGGTTCCTCCACTCTACCCATGAGTTCTTCTTATCAAAGGGTAGTGGGGCATCTGAGTCGGATGTTTCACGAATAAAGTCTGTAAGTAAGGCTTTACCTTCAATTGTAACAGGTGCTGCAAATCCTAATGGATCGTGTAGGCTATTGATTGTGGACAAGACACCTCTGCGAGTGAAGGGCCATTCTTCTCCATTTATTTGGAAGGTAAAGGAATCAGATTTCAAGTCCAAAAGTAGACCTAGACTGCGCTGTACAGGTAAAGAGTCTGTACCTAGATCTAAGTCTCTTAGATCTTTAGAATGGTCTTGAGCAGGGATAGCTTCCATTACCTCTTTGCTGTTGGAAGCAATCTTGTGAAGCCTGGGATTAGAACAAGAGAGCATTTCCTGTGCTCTTTTAAGAAGAAGATTGCAGACTCACTGGAAGGTAAGGATTTCAAATAGTCATCTACATAAAGTCTTTCTCTATGAATTTTTATTGTATCTGAGCCGTACAGTTCACCTTCTTGGGTGGAATGTCTGAGACCGTAGATAGTGACTGCAGGTGAAGGGCTATTGCCAAAGATGTGTACCCTCATGCGATACTCTGAGATGTCTTTGGAAGGGTCATTGTCTCTGAACCAAAGGAACCTTAGGAAGTTTCTGTCTTATTCTCTGACCATGAAGTAATGGAACATCTGTTGGATGTCAGCTATGAAGGCAATAGAATCTTTGCGAAAGCGAAGAGAACTCCCAGGAGTTTGTTGTTAAGGTCTGGGCCTGTCAAGAGGTCATCATTCAAGGAGACACCCTTGAATCTGGCACTAAATTCAAACACTACTCTGATCTGACCTGGCTTTTTAGGATAGTACACTCCGAATATAGGGAGGTACCAACACTCTCCAGAGTCTTTAAGGGTGGGAGCTACCTCGGCATGACCTTTCTCAAAGATCTTCCCCATGAAAGAAAAGAAATGTTCTCTCATCTCTGGTTTTGTAAATCACGTCTAAGGGAAGCAAAACGTTGTAGCATATGTTCTCTGTTATTGGGTAAGCATTGTCTCTGTGGTCTGAAGGGAAGAGGTGCGACCCAGCTATTTGTGCTATCTTTGACTAGTCCTTTCTCCATTATTTCTAAGAAGAGTTTGTCCTCAATAGACATTGCCACACAATTGTCATCTTTAGTTCTTTGAAAGACTGGGCACCCTAAATGATTTTGGTTGCTGTCACAGGCAAAGTTGTCACTAATGGGGCTTGTGAACGGACAAGACAAGTGGGTGGTGTAGGCCAATTCTTTAACAGGGAAATGGTTGTGGCATGGCTGGAAGAGAGAGGGATGCCCATTCTCTGGAATATTTGTGAGCATGCTGCTAACAGAGTTAGGTTTGTGAACGCTTCCTAGACAGACATCTCCTATGATGACCCATCCGAGGTCTAACCTCTGAGCGTAAGGAGCGTTGTTGGGACCATTTATTTTAGCTCTTGATTTGTTCTGGTATTAGATGCGCTATGCATTTCAACTGTGGGTGATGAGCAGCCACATCTGGTGTAGGAATTTCAGATCTATGGTCAGGGATCTGGTTGCATTCGATAAGAGTTGGCAAAGACAAGCCTGATTGTCCCTCAATGGACTCGACTTGGTAGCCGGATGCTCTCCTCCCCGCCATCTCCACTGTTCCTACACAAATTTTTAAGGAGTAGGGCATGCTGAGGCCTTTAATGCCAAAGATGTCAAAGAAGGTTGAGCTGGCTAATGACTTGTTACTTTGGTCATCCAGAATTGTGTAAAGCTTAATAGCCTTGTCTTTCTGGCCTGCTAGGTAGGCTCTGACTAGGCACATTTCGGAGCAGGACCTGCCACCTATGACTCCTTTGCAGACCTCTGTACATTGTGAAGTGATCTCTGGTGTAGATGTAATGGTGTGCTCTTCCTCCCCACCATGCTCACTTGTGCCGAGAGTGTGTTGTAAAGTCCATGGAGCTGGCCCAGGATGTAAACCTGTGTTGTGATCTGAGCTGTCATATTCTGTGCATTTTAAACTGGACCTTACAGTCCTTGGCGAGGTGAGATGTTGAAGAGCATCACCTGTAGCAGATGTGATTCTCCTTGAGGAAGGCCTTGCGGTCCTGCAGGGTTTTCTCTCTGAAGGTTCTGCATTTTAGGAGAGGATGTGGCTTCCGATGCAAGGGACACTGCTTACCAGTATCTTTGACATTTGTCTCCGAGAAGCTGGCAGACCTGTGAAAAGAATCTGGAGGAGTCAGGTAAGTTTTGTGTACTGCTACTGGTGGTTTGCTAGGGTTAAGTCCTAAAGGAGCAGCACATGACAATGTAAAATCAAAACTTGGATCATGTCTTGTTTTAGCTTGCTGACACACAAAGTCCACAAAAACAGAAAACGGAGGGAATGGAACATCATGCTGTCTTTTAAATTGGGATCCATGTGTAACCCACTGCTCTTGCAAGTTATAGGGTAACTTTTGTACAATGGGGTTGACATCTCTGGCTGTGTCAAGGAATGCAAGTCCTTGTAAGTCCCTCTCGGATTTAGCTACTTGAAGTTCCATTAGCAAGTCACTTAGCTCCCTAAGTTTCTGGTAGGCTTTGTTAGGTATTTTGGGGAAGTTATCA
The DNA here is from genome assembly GCA_037952925.1 of Lithobates clamitans. Taxonomy (NCBI): domain Eukaryota; kingdom Metazoa; phylum Chordata; class Amphibia; order Anura; family Ranidae; genus Lithobates; species Lithobates clamitans. Next base: position 197,045 of record JBBGZY010003282.1, read on the forward strand.
AGTCTTTTGAATAGTGCGCTTTCTACTGCTTCTGCTGAACCATAACACTCATCAAGTCTATCCCAGATCGTTTTAAGACCAGTGTCTGGGTGGTTTATATTTATTGTCCTGATTCATCTGGCGTGCTCGGCAGACTCATTTTCAAGCCATTTGATCAGGAGATCTTTTTTTTTTTTTTCAATCATTTCTTTTTTATTGCACACATGTCAATAAAATTATAACAATACAAAGCAAGAGCCAGGTCAACCCACACAGGGGCTATGTCTGGCAGGAAAGGAGGAGCATAGTTTCAATCATTCACATTATATTGTACAGCAAAACATAGTATAAAGTGTGTGGTTTATGTAGTCCTATTCTCGTGTTCCCGCCCTTCCTCCATGCAAAATCATATCTCTATTGCTAGTTCATTCCTCCCTTTCCCTTGATTTTGTTCCAACCCTCCCCTCCACCCCTCCCCACCCCACCTCCCCTCCGTCACAGCAGACCTTTCATGTTGCCTTTGATGGTTCTTGCACCACCTGTACAACTACCGCAGGTTTCCCTCCTATCCAATGTTCTTATTTATCTGATTTTGTTGTCATTAATTTTACAAGCCAACTTCCTATTCCTCCTTCTTCTCCCCCCCCCTGTGTACTTACTCTCGCTTTCCTTCCCCTCGGGTATCACAATCTCGTTCTTCCTCTCTACGTCACCCCCTCCTGATCACTACATCTGAAGCCTTTCTACTATCAATTGATGTGGGGCCAGGTCCGCATCCCCCAGCCATGGGTGCCATATCTTGTTAAATTTACTCCGATCGCTTCTACGGGCGTACGCCAGTCGTTCTCTAGGGAGAAACGAGTTAACGTAGGCAATCCATTGCTTAACTGTAGGTACAGTTGGAGCCATCCAGTACTTTGCAATAAGTTTCCTGGCGAGATACATCAGTCTAGATAACATGAAGTACTTTCCTCCCGGGTACATCTTTCCACTTATAGCTCCGAGCAGGTATACGGTCGGATTAAGGGGGATGTGGACCCGCGCCACCCTGGAAATATGTTGGGAAACCTCATCCCAGTACCTATGCAGCTTTGGGCACCTCCAAATTAAATGAATAAAGTCCCCTCTGTGTACCTTACACTTGGGGCACAGTGGGGAGTCTCCTCTACCCCATTTATAAAGCTGTACTGATGTCCTATAGGCCCTATGAAGAATAAATAATTGTGATAGTCTTTGGGTTGCGGAGAGTGACACCACTGGAATAGCCTCGAGCGCCATTTCCCATTGTTTTTCATCTATTTCTCCTATGTCCTCTATCCATTTATTTCGGCACTTTAACAGTGTATGAACCTGGGTTGGCTTCAGCAACTCCTTATATATTTTGGATATTAACCCTTTCCTTGTATCTGCCAAAAAGATCTCATTCAAAAGTGAAGCTGCCGGTGTTGTCTGGGAGAGCGTTATTTGTTGTGCCTGTATCGCATGGCGCAATTGGAGGTACTGAAAAAAGCCCCTCGGGTTCAACTGGAATTCCCTACATAATTGTTCGTATGTCTTCAACACCTCTCCCTCATATAGTTGTGGGAAGAACTGAATCCCCTTTTCTTGCCATTGTGTGAACCCCTGTAGTCCCTGGATCTCAGAGTATCTACTATTATGCCAGATCGGCGTAAATGAAAGCACGCCTGTTATCTTTAAGATTTTCCGAACCTCACCCCATACTTTTTTAAAAAGCGTACTTATTGGGTCTACCCCCTTCATGCTTGGCAAGTCCATTTCCAGGTGAGAGGCCGCTTCTAGTGTGGGTTCCATCATGGTCACCAATTGGTATGTAGGGTCCTCATTTCCCTTTCGACCCCATCCTGCCATTTGTTGAAATTGTGATGCCAAGAAATATAGCCTAGGATTGGGTATTGCAAGCCCTCCTCTATCCTTTTCGTATTGCAATGTTTCTAGGCTAATTCTAGGTGTCTTTTTTTTCCATATCAATTCCCTCATTAGTGTGTCAATTTGCTTAAACCATTTTTTTGGTATCCATGTCGGAGAGTTGTGGAAAACGTATAATTGTTGGGGTGCCCATACCATTTTTATTAGGTTTGCTCGTCCTATAACTGATAGGGGGAGCCTACACCAGCTGTTGCTTTTTTGTTTCTGCCTAGAGAGCAGTGGTTCCAGGTTCAGCCGGAGGTACTCAGCCGGGTTTGGGGACACCATCACTCCCAGGTACTTAAAACTGTCAACTATTGTTATTTGTTCCGTTCCCACTGGTAGTCGGTCCCTCTGCTGGTCTATGGGCATTAGCGTTGATTTTGACCAGTTAATGGCAAAGCCTGAGAAGGTGCCATATTCTCTCACTATCTCCATTACTGCCCGCAAGGATGAGGTCATGTCGCCCAGATATATAAGTGCATCGTCTGCATATAAAGATATTTTTTCTTCTCTCTGGTGTCTACGGAACCCCACCACCTCCTTTGAATTCCGGATCTTAATAGCTAGAGGCTCTATTGCCAGGGCAAACAGTAATGGAGACAATGGGCAACCCTGTCTCGTCCCCCTATGCAATTCAAATGGAGGCGAAAGGTCACCATTAATACGTATTCTGGCTCTAGGTTTAAAATAGAGTATCTCTACCCAAGCTACAAACCTACTTCCCAACCCGAATCTTTTCAGTGTTTCCATGAGGTAGGGCCATTCCACACTGTCGAACGCTTTTGAGGCGTCGAGAGATAGAATGGCCCTACTCCCCGGATTATCCACTGGCATCTGAAGGTTCATGTAGAGCCTCCTTATATTATCTGATGTAGATCGGGTAGGTATAAAGCCAGACTGATCACGATGGACCAACCTGCTAATCACTCGAGATAGCCTATTGGCCAGGACACTTGCGAACAATTTAACATCCGCGTTTAATAGCGAAATTGGACGATATGAGTCTAATAAAAGATTATCTTTCCCAGGCTTTAAAATTACTGTTATTATTGCCTCACGCATACTATCCGGTAGATAACCCAGTTCCTCAGCCTCCCTTATAGCCTGCAGTAGTGATGGTAAGAGGTCCTCTCTATAGTGGGAGTATACCTCTGCCGGAATCCCATCTGGGCCTGGTGATTTATGGCGACCTGTCCCCTCCAGTGCTTCTCTTAATTCCACTAATGTGATTGGGCAGTTCAACAGTTCCCTGTCCGCCTCCGACAATTGCGGGAGCGGACAGGACTGCAAAAACTGCAACAGCTCAGGCGGGTTGTATCTAGTTTTGCTAGAATACAAGTCCCCGTAGAACTGCTGGAAGCTGCTCAAGATGTCTGAACTACGGGTCTGCCTCTCCCCGGATTTAGCCCTCACAGCCAGGATAGTAGTGGAATCTCTTTGCTCTCTGGCTATAAGGGCTAGAAGGCGGCCAGTATTTTCCCCCTCTTCAAAATAACTCTGTTGTTGAAAGTATCTTCTCTTCTCTGCTGCTGATAACCAAACCGAGCTATATATCGCTTGAACCTCTCTCCAGGATTCTTGGTTAGATTTTGATGGGTCTCTTATCAAAACCTGTTCCCTTTCTATCAGTTCTTCCCGTACCTTGTTTTCCCATTCCCTGGAGCGTGTTTTAATTCCCGCAATTTCTTTAATAAGACATCCCCTCAAGAATGCCTTAAGTGTATCCCATATTACCATGGCGCTAGCAGACCCCCTATTAAATTGCAGGAACTCCCGTAGCGCCTCTCTTATATTATCTATTTGGGGAAACAGAGACAACCAGTAGGGGTTCACCTTCCATAGTTGTCGCCCCAGCTTTCCAGTGGTGCCTAACCGCACCCAGAATGGGGAGTGGTCAGATAATAGGCGTGGCTCATACGCCGAGTCCTCCACTAACTGCAGGAGTGCCTCATTTCCTAGACCCAGGTCGATACGGGAGAGGACCTCATGTGTTGCAGAATAACATGAATAACATCTGTCCTCTTTGTGTCTCTCTCTCCATACATCCCGGAGTCCTATTTCCATAAGCAGGGCTGCAAAAGCAGTCCTGCCAGTTGTCTGTTTCATAGTTCTAGATGTCAGAGACATTCTATCCTGGGAGTTGTCTAAGGTATTATTGTAGTCACCCAATGCTAGTACCGGGACATCCGGATATGAGGCTATGAATTGTGATAGACACCCGAGTGAAGCTGATGAGAATGGTGGTGGAATGTATATTGATGCAATTATGCACGTTAAACCGTTAATTTTACATAGCAAGAAGACAAATTTTCCCTCCCTGTCCACCCTCTGTTCCATGCACTCAAAGGAGACACCCGAGGAGATCACTATACTGACTCCTCTTGAATGTGAAGTGTGCATGGAGTGAAACTGAGTCGGGTATCTCCTTGAGCGCAGCAGGTGGACAGAGTTGGAACACAAGTGTGTTTCCTGTAAACAGATTATCTGAGGTTTCATTATATCAAAATATCTAAACATTGCCCTTCTCTTGTCGCTATCCCCCAGCCCTCTCACATTCCATGTCATCAAGAGTAGGTCTTTCCTTTTCCCAATTTCTTTACTCATATAGGGGATCATACCAATTCAAATAACTATATAGCAAAAGACAACAACGTGAGCAGGGAATAAGAATACAATTGTCCCTCAGAATTTTACCTGCCCCTTGTGTCCCCTCAGTGAGTAATACATAACAGTCAGCATTCCTCCTAATCCCTTTACCATCCTTGGTGGAGCGTAGGAGGGATTTGTATATGGTTTTATGTTTGTGGTGTTTTTCATTAATTATTTGAGTTGTGACTTTTCCACCCACCCCTCCCCATCCTCCCCCGCCCCCCACCCCGCTCCACCCCCCCTCCCAGTTCTTTCCCTCCTGTCTCCCCCTCCCCCTCTCCCACCCACCTCCTTCCTTCCCTCCCCGCCCAGCTGGGCCTACCCTAGGGGCTGTGTTCCGAACCTCCCACTTACTCTCATTCCCCATACTACACTGGCATACCTTGCCAGTGCCACACATTTACTATACCCCTTTAACCCAGGGGTCCCTATCCCACCCCCTCCCCCCCTCCCTGACCATATTAGTGTTATTCAAGTGTTCTAAATAATTATACTTGTGGAAAAAATTGTTTATCGTGGCATCTCAAAGTATTCTAAAAAGTGAATGTCCAACTAGTGCTAAATTATAATCCTATTCCTTCAACCTTATTAGTGCTGTTCATGTGTTTTTAATTTTTTATGTTCGGATAAGAGATAATCTGTCGTGTCAATCCAGTGAATTAAGTAAGTGTATATTAACCTTTACTACTTTATGGTCTATCCCTATACTTCTTTCTCAACTTCTACCTGCAACACATCGCCTACTTAGTTCTTTAGTGTATTACTCATTGTATCACCCTACCCTCTTCTCTCCCCCCTCCCTAATACCACATAAGGACGGGAAAAAAAAAAAAAAAAAAAAAAAAAAAAAAAAAAAAAAAAAAGGGTCCATAATCTAATCAGTCTCTAATCTCTCCTCTCCTTCATTCCGTGTTGTTCTCTCTGCATTCTCCAGCCAGTCTTCCACTTTGCAGGGAGAATCAAAGAAGAATGTCCCATTCCTGGTGGTTATTCTCATGCGGGCGGGGTACAGTAGTGCATAATCCATCTTTTTTTGCTGAAGCACACGTTTAATTGGCATGTATGCCGCCCTGAGCTTTTGCAGGTCTGGGGAGAAGTCTTGATATAGTGAAATTCGCGCTCCCCTATACAAGATTTCTCTCATTTCTCTCGCTTTCCGAAGCAAAGACACCTTATCTCTAAAGTTGAACATTTTCATAATTATAGGTCTTGGGTACTCCTTGCCCTGCCGAGATTTGAAGGGGATTCGATGGGCGCGTTCGATGCCAAAAAAAGGAGAAAAGGATGCAGCCCCAAATGTCTCCTTGATCCATCCCTCCAAAAATTCAATAGGGTCAGGTCCCTCGCTCCGTTCCGGCATGCCTATTACTCTTATGTTGTTTCTTCGATTTCTATTTTCTAGTTCATCTATTTTGGCGGATTGATTTTCTATGCGTTTTTTCATGTCAGTCATATCTTGTCTGAGCGGAGATAGTATATCTTCCACCAGGCTTAATCTGTCCTCTAGTGCTGTTGTTCTTCCCTCCGTTTCTTTCAAACTACTACCCAGCGCAATCAGTTCTTCTCTTATGCTTTTTAGCTGAGCACCCAAACCAAAAATTGATTCCTTACATGCAGTAATCGCATACATGAGGTCCCTCATTGTTGGCTCTTCCGCTCCTCCACTTTGGCCACTCTCCATCCCGGGCTCAGTTGTATTGGGTAGCCTTTTAGGATCTGTGTCACCGCTTATAGGGGGAGATTTTCCTATTCCATGACTTATTGAGGGCACTGCAAGTGGGCTTGTTGCGGCCAATATTGGCCCGCTGCTTTGGCTGTGACTTTTCCTACTCGCCTGGGTACTCGCTTGGGTTAGCTGTTGGGATTTTACCGGTGATAGGGATGTCCTGGAAAAACGCTCTAATTTTGTTGCTGCCGCTACTGCAGCTGCTGCTGCGACTTTCGCTTGGTTTGTCTGGTTTCTAGCCGAGCGTGTAACCTGACCTCCTGCTTGATGCGGCTGATTTTGTAACTGGTGCAGGTTTAATTTTTCCTCTGCTGCCCGCTTCCCAGCCATGCTATTATGCCATGAGGGGGTAGGAGAGAAAAAAAAAAAAAAAAAAAAAAAAAAAAAAAAAAAAAAAAGGGGGAGGAGGGGGGGGGGGGTAGGAAAGAAAAAAAAAAAAAAAAAAAAAAAAAATTTTTTTTTCTTTTCCTTTTAGCAAATTGAGATATAAAATTGTTACAGTCCCGGACTACTAGTTTTGCATAGAAAAAAAGAAAAAAGAGGTATCACAAAGATAGTCCTCCATATAACTCTGCCAACGTCAGATCAGTGACTCTTGGGACAATGAACAAGTACTTGTGCAACGCCGTTTCACTTGCAGCTGATGTTTATGATAAGCAGCTTACATCAAACAGTTCCACTGGTTCTTTTATTGTTTTGAGAAACAAAAAGGTGAAACCTCATACGCCAGTACCCCCGTCCGTCTCCCACTTCGGACTGGGGTTGCTAATTTCCTTTATGTAAGATATTACTTCAATAGGGTAAATAAGCTCAAAAAATAATAAGGCAGCATGTTTCTAGTTAACCCAGGTTTCACATTACAGACTCAATTAGGTTTCTTCAGGAACCAATCAATCAAAGGCCAACTCACAGGCCAGCTCTTTAACCAGGAACCAGGCAAAAAAAAAGTCATCCGCCACAAACATATTATATAAAAAGAAAAGTAGGAAAGTTTTCACCTATGTCTGGGGTCTTCTTAGCAGCTCTCCAGATTCCCAGCGTTGCGATGTTAATTCTGATAGCTTGCTTTGTTCATTGCCCCGCTGCTGCTACTGTGTTCGACCAGATTTGGTTGCTGCTGATAACCCAGGGGGGGCCTCTCACGCCACCCCTATAGCTCCATCTTCCTGGCTCTCCACCGCCACACTCACTGACGCCGCCACTGCTGGTGCTGCTATAGCCTCCGCCGGAGCATCCCTTTACCCGGCCGCCGGCACGCCACAGGGGTCTCTCACACCCCACCTCAGCTCCGTCCACCGCGTCTGTGCCAGGGAGCGATCTGCTCAATAGTGCTGTAATGCTGTAGTTGGCCAAACGCCGCTGCTTACACTGCCGCTTGTACTGCTGCACACACCAGTAGTCTCCTCAGCCCTTGGCTTAGCTGGTCAGAGCGGAGGGAGAGGAGATCTCACACACCCTCTCACTCCCACATCCGGTCACGCCCCACCACAGGGATGATCAGGAGATCTACCTCTTCACTGCAAGACAAATCTAAGTCTCTGATGGCATTTTGAAAGGAAGACCGCAAGGCTCTGTAGCTTTCAGGGCAGTCATTGAACTTTGTCCTTTGGTGACTAACTCACGTCATGCAAAGAACCTTGCAAAGTCTATGGTGGCTTGGTTAGCCTGCTGTGTGTTGCCATGGTGAGATGGCTGTGTGTAGTCATACCTTTTGAGGGTGTCAAGCTGGTCTCTGTCGTACCTTTCTGGCTTGGACGTTGGTTCTGGAGGACGATTGGAAGGCTCTGTTATCTCACGTGTAGGGAGTCTGTCGTAGGAGGCATCACTTTGCATGGATTTCTCCTGTTTGCAGGCTTGTCGCTGATTTTGGGGGGCTCCATGCCTTTTTCTTTCATTTTGGCATGGGGTTCCCCTTATATTACAAGGGTTTGATATACACGGGGGGGACCCCACTCTGTTTTTTCTCTCCTTTTTTTGTAAATAGCCAGGTACCAGCAATTGCAACCACAATTAATTTGAATGTGATTAGATTGATTTCTTTCTTTAGAAATGTCAATTTTGATGCAGCATGTTCTATACATGGTGCAGATGCGCCACTTTACAGGCAGACTAATCTAGTGCCTCTAAGGCACTAGATTTAAAGGAATTCTTTTTTTATTGTTGCACTTTAAACATCATTAAAATCACTGCTCCTGAAAAAATCATTGTTTTTAAAAAAAAATAAATTTGCATGGATACATGTCCCCCAAGGCAGTACCCAGACCCCCATAATGGCCAATTACTTGCAAATAAGCCTTCAAATTGCGCACTTTTGATTTCTCATGTACAGCTCCCAGAGTTCAATGGAGTTAGCTTTTTCTCTGTTCGGGAGTTCTACTGCGAACTGAACAGGGGGGTGTTCAGCCCATCTCTACTGCATGAGTAGGATCTCAGTTATTAGGATTAAACCACCCCTGATATAGTAAACTAAGGGGTCTGTTTATAGAAAATTTGTTGGACACGAGTAACAATCATCCAGCCGTTACAAATTCTGGTCTTAAATTTATAGTGATTTCCTATGACCCACAGCTCCATCTAGTGACCAAAATACTACAATCAGTAAAAATAACAGAAATATTGCATTATGACCACTAGAGGGTATTAAAGAAAATCAGTGTATGAAATAAAATACATCCAATATTCATCACAGCTGGGCGAATGCTGCTCACATTCATTTAACTAAATAGAGGGTTACCATAACTTAAAAACCTCAATCCAAAGATATACTGAACAAATCCCTCAAAATTAGTACATCACACAAGCCCATTGAAACCTAATTGCCGATGGATGGGGGGGTAAGTCAGGGATATTCATATCAAGGGAAAGGGCGTATTAAACAGGGCTCCTGTAGCAGGATGGGCAAACAGCCCATCCCACAAAATGGAAAAGGGCTGGTGCAACATCCTACCTGGGGTGGTCTGGGCGTCCGTAGGGCCAACCGAAAACATCATCCCCCCCAAATAAATATATAATATAAAAATTGGAGGCAAAATATCCCTGCACTCAAACTTAGTATACTGCAAAAAAAAACAAAGCTATTACAGAGGAAAAGATATTTCAATTGATGCTCAATAGGGATGAGCCGAACAACCCCCCCCCGGTTCGGTTTGCGGCAGAACATGCGAACAGACCAAAAATTTGTCTGAACACGCAAACCCCGTTAAAGTCTATGGGACTCAAACGTGAAAAATCAAAAGTGTGCATTTTAAAGGCTAATATGCAAGTTATTGTCCTAAAAAGTGTTTGGGGACCCGGGTCCTGCCCCAGGGGACATGTATCAATGCAAAAAAAAGTTTTAAAAATTGCAGTTTTTTCGGGAGCAGTGATTTTAATAATATCCATGGGTCTGGTATGGATATTATGGGGAACCCCGCACCCAAATAAAAAAAAAGGCTTTGGGGTCCCCAGGCTCTATATACTCTGAACAGCAGTATACAGGCGGTCCCCAGGTTACAAACAAGATAGGGACTGTAGGTTTGTTGTTAAGTTGAATCTGTTTGTAATTTGGAACAGGTACATTTTTTAACTGTAGCTCCAGCCCCAAAATCTATGTTTAAGCTTTTTAGATAATACAGGGCAGGGTTATCACCCCGTAACATTTTTTTTGGTGTCTGTGCCCTTGTTCAGAAGATTTCACCTCACTTTCTGTCCCAATGCCAATTGGATTTTGAAATTTTGGGGTTATTAGGGAAAGAAGTATTGGTGATAAAGCATCAGTGGAGACACCTTTTTCCCATATTAACTCTTACAGGAGAGAATTTCCCTTCCTAGGGGTAGATTTCCTCTCACTTCCTGTTGTCTCCCTCCGTTTGTAAGTCGGATGTTTGAAAATAGAGGACCGCCAGTGTATACTATACAGCCTGCCCTATACACTCTGCGTAAAATTGGGCCTTAGGTGTTGGTGGTACCAGAACACTGTAAGCCCTTACAGTTACTCTTGGTGGGTGCTGGAACGGGCCCTGCTGCGAAATATTATATCAAGAATTGTAATTACATGCCCCTGTTAAACAGGGACAGACAAATTGGGCCTTAGGCGGTGGTGGTGGCACAACACTGTAAAGCCTCACAGATACTCTTGTTGAGCGCAAGAACGAGCCCTGCTGAGAAATATTACAGCAAAAATTGGAATTGCACGCCCCTGTTAGACAGGGGCAGAAAAATTGAGCCTTAGGCACTGGTGGTGGTGCCACAACACTGCAACCCCTCACAGATACTTTAGTTGAGCGCAAGAACGAGCCCTGCTGTGAAATATTACAGCAAAAATTATAATTATACGCCCCTGTTAAACAGGGGCAGAAAAATTGGGCTTTAGGCACTGGTGGTGGTGCCCTGAAAACGAAAATATTCTTAAAAGCTATCAACATGAACATTGAGGAGGAATAGGATAGTCACTCAGCATAGGCAGTCTTCAAGGGATCTCACATTCATAGAAAAATGAATCGGTTACATAAGCATCAGGTGCTTGGTAGCTGGTGATCCAAGACTGATTCATTTTTATGAAGGTAAGCCGATCAAAGCCTCCAGCAGCACTGAATGTGCATTCAAAAAGAACGCTGGATGCAGGACAGGCCAGTAGCTCAATTGCATATTGTGCAAGCTCTGGCCTGTGATCCATCCTCAAGACCCAGTAACCCAGTGGATTTTTAGTTGGAAAGGTCTCCAAGTCTGCTCTTGCCCCTAGGTATTCCTGCACCATGTAAATCAGACGCTGGCAATAGAACCGATTAGACCTTGGGGCTGCGGACTAAAGAATTGTCTAAACGCATCAGTCAGATGGCCACCTTCTCCACCGCTCCTTCTGTGACTGACTGAAGCCTCAGCAACACGTTGTCCAGGAGGACCAGGAAATTGTAACCTCCCAGGCTCTGGAAACGCATTGCACAAACCTTTCTGCAAGGCCTCACAAAGATGTTTCATCCTCTGCTCCTTTTGGATAAGGCTGGATAAGTTCCGCAACCTTACCCTTGTAACATGGATCAAGAAGGGTTGCCAGCCAGTAATGAGCCCTCTCCTTGATGCCATGAATCCGAGGGACCTTTCGCAGGCTTTGTAGGATCAGGGAGGCCATGCAGTGAAGGTTTGCTGAGGCATTCGATCCGGAGTCCTCTGGGTCACTAAGGATGACATGATCCACAGCCACCTACTTTCAGCCATGTACAAGTCCATGGGTTTCTGGGGACTGAAAACGATCCCTTGAAGACTGCTGCTGATGCTGAATGCCAGGCTCCACCTCCATGCTGACACAATCCTCATCCTCCTCTTCCTATGTGATTGGCGGGCCCACAGGAATACTGTCAGGATAAAGGGGGCCTTGAGAGGTAAGGAAGTCCTCCTCTTCCTCCCTCTGTTCTGCCTCAAGTGCCCTGTCCATTATTCCATGAAGCATGTGCTCCAACAGGAAGACAAGAGGGACAGTATCACTGATGCATGCACTGTCACTGCTCACCATATTCGTGGCCTCCTCAAATGGTGACAGAACAGTGCATGCATCCTTGATCAGTAGCCACTGGTGTGGCGAAAAAAAGCCAATTCCCCTGACCCTGTCCTTGTGACATACTCACACAGGTACTCATTGATGGCCCTCTGCTGGGTGTACAGCCGCTGCAGCATTGCCAATGTTGAGTTCCACCTGGTGGGCATGTCACAAATGAGGCGGTTCTTGGGCAGGTTGCATCCCTTTTGAAGGTCAGCCAGCCGAGCACTGGCATTATATGACCGGCGGAAATGCCCAAAGACTTTCCTGGCCTGTCTCAGGAGATCCTGTAAGCCTGGGTACCTGCACAAGAACCGTTGCATCACCAAATTAAGGATGTGAGCCAAACAGGAAACATGGGTCAAGTGTCCCAGTCGGAGAGGAGGTTGGTGCCATTGTCGCAAACCACCATTCCTGCCTGAAGCTGGCATGGTGTCAACCACCTCTGAATCTGCCCCTGCAGAGCTGACAAAATCTCTGCCCCAGTGTGGCTCCTGTCCCCTAAGCAGACCAACTCAAGCACCGCATGGCATATTTTTGCCTGAGTGCTTGCGTAGCCCCTTGAAGGCCTATGGAGCACTGCTGGTTCAGATGAGAAATCTGCAGAGGAAGAGGCCATAGAGGAAAAAGAAGAGGAGGGGGTGGAGGAGAGGGGTGTGGCAGAATCACCACTACTAGCATTTTGGAGGCGTGGTGGCGGAACAAGCTCTAACAATACTGCACCCTGTCCTGCATCCTTCCCAGCTGCCAGCAGAGTTACCCAGTGCGCAGAAAGAAAGGTAACGTCCTTGTCCATGCCTGCTGGACCATGAGTCAGTGGTAATATGCACCTTATCGCTGACCGCCCTGTCCAATGAGGCCAATACATTGCCTTCCACATGCCAGTAGAGAGCCGGAATGGCCTTCCGTGAAAAGAAAGGGGGTTTGGGAACCTGCCACTGAGGTACTACACATTCCACAAATTTACGAAAGGGGGCAGAGTCTACCAGCTGAAAAGGCAGCGGTTGGAGTGCTAGCAATTTAGCCAAGCTAGCATTCAGCCGCTGTAGATGGCTAGGACTGAATTTGTTTTGACGGTTTAGCAACTGGGATAGGGGAATTTGCCTGCTACAATTGGATGTTGGTGTAGCGATAGCAGATTGCCCGCAAGTACTTGGCACACCTAATTCTACACCTTCATTCCTCTCAGTGCAAGTTTCTGAGAGGACTGAAGGTATAATGGGGTTGGTCTTGTTCTTTGGTGTGGGTCTTTTAAGTACTGTTGCCAACGGACTGCATCGGATGTCGTCATATGTCTGGTCAAGCATGTGGTGCCCAAGCGGCTGCTGTTTTGGCCACGCTTGATATGCTTCAGACATATGTTGCAAACAGCAACGGTGCGATCTGCTGCAAATGTATCAAAAAAGGCCCACACCAAAGAACTTTTCAAAATACGCGGGGAGTCAGCAACGCCCTGCACATGCGGAGCTCTGTGGTGTGATGCAGTCGGGTGCCTTCCCTTAAGCTGGCCCCTGGAGGGCATCCTGCCTCATTGGAGATGTGCTTCCTCCTCCCGCTCTCTTCTATCAGGCACCCACGTAGTCAGTGACCTCATCGTCCCCTCCCTCCTCATCACTGGAGCAATCCTGGCAGTATGCTGCAGCTGGAGTAACATGACTGCCAGTTTCTTGTCCTTCTTGGGCACCCCCTCTCTCTGGGCTCACATTACTGCCTTCCTCAACCTGGGTACCATCATTGGAGCCTTCAAAACGCTGCATCCTCCTGCAGCATGTACCCGACACTGTAGTCGAACAGTTCGGGGGACTCCTCCGTGCATGATGGTGGGGCTAGGGAAGGAGTGACTGGTGACATTGAGCCGATGGAATAGGCTGCTTTGGCAGCTGCATTGGCAGGCAAACTGCTCTGAGGCTGGGTGACAGAGGATGAGGATGGCTTAGTTAACCTCTCTACCAACTCTTCTGCATGCTGTGAATCGTGTTGCCAGCTGCCAAAAAAAAGACAAGCGTGCCCCATGGCCACGTGCTGAGGATGCACCGTTTCCATGACAAGCACTGTTGGCTGTAGACACAGAGCCTGCTTGCCCTCTTTTAGTGGCCTGTGAGCGTCTGCCTCTCCTTGGTGGCCTTCCAGACATGCTGTAAAATTTTATTAGCAAAACACCGCCTGAAGTTTACTAGAAAAAGTACACCAGGAATGGCCTGCAGTCAGATATAGGCTTGGCTAGACTAGAAAGCAGTGGATATATATATATGTAGGAGACTGTATATAAAATGTATGCACTGCAGATCACTAAATCACCTGCCTGCCTGCCTGAAAGTGTATTTGAAAACATACACCACGAACGACCTGCAGTCAGATATAGGCTTGGCTAGACTATAATGCAGTGGATATATATATGTAGGAGACTCTATATATTTTTTATGCATTGCAGATCACTGAATCACCCGCCTGCCTGAAGTATATTAGAAACAGTACACCAGGAATGGACCGCAGTGATATCTAGCTAAACTGTATGCCTAGGATATATATATATATATATATATATATATATATATACTAGACTGACTATGTGTGTATATATATATATATATATATATATATATATATATATATATATATATATATATATATATATATATATATATATGAAATACAGCAAACTGAATCACCTGCCTGCCAGAATTATAGTAGAAACAGTACACCACCAGGAACGGACTGCAGTGAGATCTAGCTAAACTGTATGCAGTGGATATATATATATATATATATATATATATATATATATATATATATATATATATATATACACTAGACTGACTATGTGTGTATATATATATATATATATATATATATATATATATATATATATATATATATATGAAATACAGCAAACTGAATCACCTGCCTGCCAGAATTATAGTAGAAACAGTACACCACCAGGAACGGACTGCAGTGAGATCTAGCTAAACTGTATGCAGTGGATATATATATATATATATATGGCCGGCGCATGCGCGGAGGCACCTAAGATGGACGCCTAGTCTGGGAGCTCCGTCCCGCCTCAGCAGACCGGACCGAATAGCGGCACTTGGACCGGCGATCGAACCTCACAGACACCCCACACGGTCTCCTGAACCCCCAGGGACCCCCCCGATGTACGCAGGAGCGGTAAGAAGGAACCTGAAGCCGGCTTTTGAAGCCGTTACACCGCTGGCCGAGACGGCCAAGATGGCGACCGCTCCTCACAGCTCTGCGGCCTATCAGCCATACCCCTTATCCGAAGCATCCCCCTCCTTGCTTCAGCCAGAGTCTCTTGAGGGTAATAATCCCTCGATCCCAGCCTCTCCAGCGTCCACTGCATCCCTCCTGGACCACAATCTAGCAGGACTGGGACTCTCCCCAATGGATGCAGGCCCTCCCCAGTCACACCAGCTAATACAGCAGGGGGATCCAGGCCTGCTCCAGCCGGTCACAGTAGCGGACTTATACACAAAGTTTGCAGAACTACTAGACAGAGGCCTTCATAACACTGCACACAAAATCACAAGTGACATTAAAGCAGATCTTCAGAACATAGGCTATCGCATGGAAATCATAGAATCTAACCTGGAATCCACTATTTCTAGAACAAACCAAAATACTGCATGTATCCAGACCTTGCAGGAACAACTAGAAACTGCCAATGCTAAAATTGATGACCTTGAAAACCGTAATCGAAGGTACAATTTTAGGGTCAGGGGGCTCCCTGAATCCTACAAGGACATCCCTGAAACCATAAAATCATTCATACAGGGATTTCTCCCAGACACTCCACAGCACAAACTTGAACTGGATCGAGCCCACAGAGCTCTCAGGCCCCCCAGAGCAGACGGTCTACCCCGTGACGTAGTGGTAAAACCACATTTTTTCTTCATCAAAGAAGAAGTCATGAGGAAATCTAGATCCATGTCTGAAATAGTCTTTCAAGGGCACCGTTTGCAAATATTTGCTGACCTCTCGCATTCAACTATACAAAAAAGGAGAACCCTAAAACCACTCCTTCAAATCCTGATGGATAAAGAAATCAAATACTGGTGGCTTTTCCCATTTCAACTTAAACTGCTCCACAAAGGCAAGGCGTATACCTTCGGATCCCTACAGGAAGGAGAAAAGCTTTTCCTGCAATTGGGCCTCATCACCCAAGACCCGACTGCACGCCAATCAGGACCTCAGTCCAACTCTGCAAAGAGACATCTGCCCACGAGTCCTCTGAATCCGGTTTGGGAGAAGACGAGAACCAAGAAATCCAAGGAAACGAATCCTCCATGACTCTCAGTCCTCTATTTGCCCATGGCGTATCATTCCTTTGAGGTCCACTGACCCTGAGGAAGGGGGAAAGAGAGGAAAAAACTTTTTTTTTTTTTTTTTTCTCTTCCCCCCTTCAGATGCTGGCTGTGGGGTGGGAATCTCCACATATGTGACCCCTGGGGTGCGTGTCAAATTGGAACACCCTCACGCCTCTCTTGAGGCGATCTCAGGGGTCTCAACTCTTGGAGACGCTGTGAAATCCCATTTCTCCTGATACATGGACTCTGTACTACTGCACTGTAGCTTTGTGCCGGTTCAAGTGGGGAGGAGGGACGGCAAGTAAACGTCTATCCAGGTTGCTCCTGGGAGCTTCCCTATAGCGGCTATGCTGACTGTGGGGGAGCCCTCGGCAGTGCTTCTTCTCGGCTGGATGAGGCGTAATCCCCGTTATCCCTTGTTACTCCAGGTTCATTCACACAATTTTAATATTTGTTTATTAGATGCTTTCATAGTTTTTTGGTCAGTGCACTTTCTCCCCCGGACTTTTCTTCATGCAAAAGCGTATTTTTCTGGGGGTTAAAGTGTATCTGTAGGTTCAAGTGCCTTCTTCAAGATAGATATTCTAATTTCCCTATTAGGCGGTCCCTCTGCTGGGGTGGTGTTCATGCCCCCCTTTCTGCCCAGTGGATTTGGTACCCCAAATGCCATTGGACAGGGTAAATCCCTACCCCTTGGAGGGATTTTTTTGTGACTCACACCTTCTGCTGGAGGACACTGTCCCCTCCATTCTCCGGGGATCTCCCTTGCTCCCCGTCTCTCCTTCTTGTCTTTTCTATCCCCTCTTCCACACTTACGCTTTCATACTTTTTACCACAGGAGTCGACCGGGGAGTTCTCCTCGAACATCATCTGATCCCCTCACCATGCTCGGCCTGTCGTTTGAGATGCCTGAGACCCGGTGGATACCAGTGGGTAAGTGCTGTGGGTTGCCCAGCTTTGCTCCTACCTCTGCCCGATGGCTGATGACACACCAGTTAATACACCCCTTAAAATAGTGTCCCATCATGCTCAGGGTCTGAACTCCCCTTCCAAGAGACGCAAGGTCTTCCAATACTTGCATGCCCAAAAAGCAGACGTGATCCTAATGCAGGAAACTCACTTTCCCAGAAGTTTCAACCCCTCCTTTATCCACTCCAAATTCCCATTCTTCAAACTTGCCAATGCTGAAAATAAAACGAAGGGGGTGGGTATCTTCATTTCCAAAAAATGCAAATTCTCACCCAAATCTGAGTTCAGGGACCCTGACGGGCGCTTTGTCCTCTTGATTGGGGACTTGGATGACCGTCTATACTCTCTAATCTCGTATTATGCCCCCAACAGAGGCCAGTATGCCTTCTTTCAAACAATGTTTGCAACTCTAGCGCCTCTGTTGGAGGGCACAGTAATCTACGGGGGCGATTCTAACTCGGCCTTTGACCAGGGTCTGGACAAGTCTCGTCCCCCAGGCAAACGCCTCACTAGACCGACGAAACAGAGTCTACGCATAGCTAAACTTATCTTCCAGCAGGGCCTCATTGACATATGGAGGGAAGTGAATCCTACGCTGAGAGACTTCACGCATTTCTCCAACCCCCATAGGTCTTTTGCGAGAATCGACCACATCCTTATCACCTCTGCATCCGTTCCACTAGCACACAAGGCACATATCAAAGATGTAGTCTGGTCGGACCACTCGTTGGTAATCCTTGTGCTTCAACGCCCCGGAGGACATAAACCTGTCCGGAGGTGGAGGCTCAACGAGTCCATCTTGAGTGATCCGATAAGAACTAAAACAATCGAAACCCACATCCGCAACTATTTTCTCAATAATGATACACCAGATACTAGTCCCTCGTGCCTCTGGGCAGCCCACAAGGCAGTAATGAGAGGTCACCTGATCCAACTAGCCTCTCAAATTAATAAGGAAAACAAATCTGACATTGAAAAGCTGGATAGGGATTTCACAGCCTTGTTAAAGCGACACAAAGCAGATCGAAATGCTGTTCCTATCTCTCAGTTAGACGCAGCACGCACGGCCCTGAATGTCGCCTTAACCACCAAGGCTGAAAAATGGATTCAGTGGAACAGAAACAAATTTTATAGTAACGCCGATCGAATAGGTCCTATGCTTGCAAGCAAATTATCCCCGAAAATTAGATCTCCGGCCTTACCAAAGATCAGGATCCAGGGTGGCACTTTGTCCCAAAATCCTCAACGGATCATGGGGGAATTCCAAACCTTTTATAAAACCTTATACAGTAATGGAAATAGCCCTTCTCCGGAGGCAATGGACCTCTTCCTAAATAATTTACAGATCCCTAAATTAGACACAAGACACCGCCAGAAACTAGATTCCCCTATTTCAGCTGAGGAAATTTGCGCGGTCATTAAAAACCTGAATTCACAGTCGGCCCCTGGCCCTGATGGTTTCTCCGTACCATATTACAAGTCATTCTCCACTTTGCTCGCCCCTTATATGGCTAGGTTCTTCAATGCTCTTAGGACGGGGGACACTCTCGATACCTCACTTAACACAGCCTACATCACGGTCCTCCCTAAGCCAGATAAAGACGCAAGCTCGGTCAGCAACTACAGACCAATATCGCTCATTAACAATGATTTGAAAATCCTGACTAAGATCCTTGCAGACCGCCTAGCCTCCTTCATTAGCTTATACATTAATAAAGACCAGGTGGGCTTCATACCGGGGAGGCAGGGTCCCGATCAAACTCGCAGAGCAATTGATATAATATCCCTTTTTAATTCCAACTGGGACGGGGGCCCCTCCAGACAGGGTTGCCTACTCTCTCTGGACCTACAAAAAGCATTTGACGCTGTCCAATGGCCCTACATATTCCATTTGCTTAAAAAATGGGAATTTGGGGACTCGTTTCTCAATATCATTCACGCACTGTACTCAACTCCCTCAGCTCAGGTACGTCTGCAAGGGTTTTACTCGGACTCCTTCCCCATATCCAGAGGTACAAGACAGGGGTGCCCACTCTCCCCGTTGATCTTTGCCATAGCGATCGAGTCTCTTGCAATAGCCATCAGAAACAACCCGAACATTCAAGGTGTACAAAGTGGTACCCGGTGCCATAAATGCGCATTATTTGCGGATGACATCTTACTATTTGTAACATCACCGCTAACTTCGCTTCCCAATATATGCAGTCTCCTAGATGACTTTGGACGAATCTCAGGCCTCAGGGTCAACTACGACAAATCCCAGGCGTTAAATATCAATATTCAGGAACCTCTCCTGGCCAGACTCAGGGATAGCTTCCGGTTCTCGTGGAGTAACTCCTCCATCCCTTACTTAGGGATTCGGCTAACTCCTAAAACTGAACTTCTGTATCAGGCTAACTTTCCTCCTCTCTACAAAAAACTGGAGGAGGACCTCTTGCGTTGGTCCAGGCTGTCCCTGTCTTGGCTAGGTAGAATAAACACGATAAAGATGACCCTACTCCCCCGTATCCTATACTATTTTAGAGCTCT
Organism: Lithobates clamitans; assembly: GCA_037952925.1. Classification (NCBI taxonomy): domain Eukaryota; kingdom Metazoa; phylum Chordata; class Amphibia; order Anura; family Ranidae; genus Lithobates; species Lithobates clamitans. The sequence continues at coordinate 216,663 of JBBGZY010003282.1, forward strand.
TCCAATATCGATCGATAATACCCGCCTAAAACGCTTCCAAGCCAACATTGTTAAATACATATGGGGTAAAGGGGGTCACAGATTTTCCAAAGCGATCCTGTTTAGACCTAGGTCAGAAGGCGGCATGGGATTACCGAACCTAATCTGGTACTTACAAGCAGCACAATTGGCCCAGCTATCCACAGTTTACTCTAGATGGGAACAACCTGACTGGGTTCACATAGAAAGACAAGCGGTCCCCCTCCACACCCTGGACTTCCTCCTTTGGTGCCCAAGAAAACTCAGACCCTCCATTCTTTCCCCAACGTTGTCGAATTCCTTTGCATTATGGGACAGATTGAAAAACAACGAAAGATTATCATCCCCTATGGCACCATTACAGCACTTATTTAACAATCCCGAATTCCCCCCAGGTCTCAATATTTCTGACTTCAAATGGTGGCTCGATAAAGGGATGTACAGAATAGGACACCTCCTTAGACCATTAGGCCCAATCTCTAAAGCTTTTTGTGTCAGTAATCTAGATATGCCACAATCTGAACTCTTTAGATTCTCCCAAATATCAAGCTACTTACACAATAAGTGTAGATCACTCCCGAATGGAACCCAAATGACTCCTTACGAATTATGGTGTGGCCAGGCCAACGAGCAGAGGGGAGGCATTTCGGTGATCTACAAAGCCTTATCCTCTGCGCAATCCAAGGCACCTTACATGCTAGCCTGGGAGGAAGATTTGTCTCAAAGCTGGCAACTGGAAACCTGGCATAGGAACTTTTCCCAATCCTACAAAGGCATCCTGAACTCGGGGCTAGTGGAGAGCAACCTGAAAGTACTAACCAGATGGTACCTGGTTCCCTCCAAATTAGCTCGCTTTTACCCTTCAGCATCCCCCCTCTGTTATCGGGGATGTGGCCTTAAGGGTGATATGTTCCATACATGGTGGACCTGCCCTAGAATCAGACAATTCTGGCACAAGATTTTCATTTGGATTAGTAGAATTGCCGAAAGGCCTATCCAAATGTCTCCTTTAGTGGCACTCCTCAATTTCCCAGTAAGAGAAGTTTCCAGGATCACACAACGCCTCATCTTCTTCATCATCCTAGGAGCCAAGCTCACCCTAGCTAAAGCTTGGAAAAAACCGACAGTATCCACACTCTTAGCCAAAAGAAAGATCTCCTGGATTATGAACCAGGAAAAAATGGCAAGTGTGATCCTGGAACGCTCTGCCAAATTCCAACAAATTTGGGAACCTTGGGCGAAGTACATTGGGGTCTCCCTTTGACTCTTCCCCTAGAGCTTTTACACATCGACATTTCTCTCCTCCCCGGTCGACTCCTACGCATCTCTCTCTACCCTCTTCTCCTCTGCCCCATCTCTCTACAACCTCCCTCTCTCTTTTATCTATACTTCTCTCCTCCCTTTCTCACCTTACTCTTCCTCTTTATTTTGGTATTAGGCTTTGACCTGTGCTCGAAGGATCATAACCTGGCTTCGGACGGGGATCCTCCTGAGTCGGTCCCCGTCCCAGGCCCAAGCCAGTACAACCTTACTGGCGCCCCAAACCCTAGATGTCTATTTCATTTGATGGTATATTTACCTTCTCAGATGATACTGATAAACAGTTTCTAACGTTACTTGTTTAATTTTCGTAGACACCGACTCGTTTCGGTCATGTGCTGCGGTGATCATGGATTTGATAGCCTAGGTCTTCATCACCGCCCTTCCACATAGGTTTTTGACACTTTGCTTTTTCTGGTGAGTAGGATGTTGGGGGAGGTGGAGTCCCGCCACAGTGTGTACCCAATTGGGGTGGCGGGCCTCTCCCTCCCGATATCGCATGCTCACTAATCTAAACCTGATTTATGGCTCTCCTATGTTCACCTTGCACAAAGCAAATGACTGAGTTTGTTCATTTTATACTACATGTATGTATGCCAAAGCCTTATTAAGTTATACATAATATGACCGTGATGGTCATCTGTATTTTACTGTCTCAAAAGTTTTTGTAACGACATGTAATGTTTTCCCAACGTCCCCCTTCCCTTCTCTTTTGAAAATAAAAAAAAATATTGAAACGATATATATATGTATATATATACTAGACTGACTGTATATATATATATGAAATACACTACAGCTAACTGAATAATCTGCCTGCCTGCTCAATCTAAATGACACGCTGGAAACGTCACACTACACGAGGCTGATGTGCAGTCAGCCTTATAAAGTCTGGGCGTGGACTTAGTCCCCCTGAGCCATGATTGGCGAAAGGCACCCTGCCTTTGGCCAATTATGGCTCTCTTAGCTGAGGGCGCTGTGATTGACCAAAGCATGCAGGTCATGGTGCATGCTCTGGCCAATCATCATACAGCAATGCACTGTGCTCCCGCAGTGCATTATGGGCCATTATGCGCCGCTCGAATTTGGCGTGAACGATCCATAATGTTCGGTTTTCAATGAACGGGCGAACAGCCAATGTTATGTTATGTTACTTATGTTCGACCCGAACAGAAAGCTCATCCCTAATACCCAATAACAATCTTGCACATAGTTAAGCCCTGGAAGATTTGGCTGCTCAATGACCAGGCCATTTTTTTGCGTTACAGCACTGCATCGCTTTAACTGACAATTGCGCCGTCATGCGACGTTGTACCCAAACAAATTTTACGTCTTTTTTTTCCCACAAACCAAGCTTTCTTTTGGTGGTATTTGATCATCTCTGCGGTTTTTATTTTTTGCGCTATAAACAAAAAAAGAGCAACAATTTTGAGAAAAAACACAACATTTTGTACTTTCTGCTATAATAAATATCCCCATTTTTTTTTAAAAAAAGCTAATTTTTTCCTCAGTTTAGGTCGATATGTATTCTTCTACATGTTTTTGGTAATAAAAAATCACAATAAGCGATATAAAAAATGCTATAATGCCGCACCGATTACTGTATAAATGTCACTGGCAGGGGGGATCAAGGTGTTAACTGTGTACCCTAGGTGTGTTCTAACTGTAGGGGGATAGGACTGTCTAGGAAGGGAGAGAGAGAGATTGTGTTTTCATACCAAGTACGAACACCAATCTGTCTCTACTCCCCTGAAAGAACCGGTATTTGTTTGTTTACACACACAGATCCCGGTTCTCGCTCTGTTACGAGCAATTGCGAGTGCCCGGCGGTCATCGCACCCGCCAGGCACACGCTGCGGGCGCGTGCGCTCGCCCCCTAGTGGCCAAAAGGTGAAGCGACATAAGGTAACGTCGTTTCGCCCAGCCGTGCCATTCTGCCGCAGTAAAACTGCGGCGGCTGGTCAGCAAGCAGTTAATGTTTACAGACAATCAAACCTATCTAAACAATATTGCATGAACATAGCCCAATGGGACTACTCGTCACAGCTGGGCGAATGCCGGGTACATTCGTTTTTTCTATTATTTTTTAAACAGACCTCTAAGTATATGTGAAATCTTAGACCACAAAATGTACTCCATTTTTATTTTTCTACTGCTATCAATGGCCAACACGGTACAACACTTCATCCATGTCTTTGGTGATCTCCTTATGAACTGTTTCTTACATGATGAAGATCAGCCATGGAGTATATCTGAGGTGTATATCAGGGTGTGCTTCTTCCCCACATGAGAGCTGTGATGTCCAGCAACATTCATATAGAAGACATTTCACGCACTCAAGGCACTAATACACCTCAAGGGTTGTGTGGGATCCCTGATGTACAGGAAGACAGGACTTCAGTGAGGAACAATTCCCTCACTCAGGACAGGAATACGGCTTCTCCCCTGTGTGAGATCTCTGATGTATGGAAAGATTGAACTTCCGTGAAAAATATTTCCCACACTCAGGACAGGAATAAGGCTTCTCCCCTGTGTGAGATCTCTGATGTGTGTAAAGACTGGACTTTTTTGAAAAACTTTTACCACACTCAGGACAGGAATACGGCTTTTCCCCTGTGTGAGATCTTTGATGTGTGTAAAGACTGGACTTCTGTGAAAAACATTTCCCGCACTCAGGACAGGAATACGGCTTCTCTCCTGTGTGAGATCTCTGATGTGAGTAAAGACTGGACTTCTGTGAAAAACATTTCCCGCACTCAAGACAGGAATACGGCTTCTCCCCCGTGTGCAATCTCTGATGTCTGTTAAGATGGGAATTCACTGAAAAACATTTCCCGCACTCAGGACAGGAATACGACTTCTCCCCTGTGTGAGATCTCAGATGCATGGAAAGATTGGCCTTCTGTGAAAAACATTTCCCGCACTCGGGACAGGAATGCGGCTTCTCCCCTGTGTGAGATCTCTTATGGGTGTAAAGATGGGACTTGTCTGAAAAACATTTCCCGCACTCAGGACAAGGATACGGCTTTTCCCCCGTGTGAGATCTCTGATGTGTGTAAAGACTGGACTTCTGTGAAAAACATTTCCCGCACTCAGGACAAGGATACGGCTTCTCCCCCGTGTGAGACCTTTCATGTTTAACAAGATCTACTTTTTGTACAAAACATTTTCCACATTCAGGACAGGAATACAGTTTCTCACCCATGTGAAATCTCTGATGTGTGTAAAGATTGGGCTTGTCTGAAAAACATTTCCCACACTTGAGACAGGAATACGGCTTCCCCCCCATGTGAGACCTCTGATGTCTGACAATTTCTGATTTTTTTACAAAACACTTCCCGCACTCTGTACAAGAAAACCTCTTCTCTGTTGGAAGGAGGGCACCGTCCCTCACAGTCTGAGGTTCCTTAGGATAGGAGGAATACGATGGTCCATCTACACTGTGTGGTGACGGGTGGTCATTTGAGGTAGCCGGGTCTTCTCCTGGACTATTCCGCCTATGAAATCTTCCATGTGTGATAAGAAATGATTTCCGTACAGAACATTTCCCGCACTCAGGACAGGAAAAAGGCTTCTCTCCCGTGTGAAATCTCTGATGTGTGTAAAGATGGGACTTTTGTGAAAAACATTTCCCACACTCAGGACAGGAATACGGCTTCTCTCCTGTGTGAGTTCTTCTATGTACATTAAGATTGCCTTTCCAATTGAAACACTTCCCGCACTCAGTACAGGAAAAGCTCTTCTCTGTTGGAAGGACGGCACCGTCCCTCACAGTCTGAGGTTCCTCAGGATAAGAGGAATACGATGGTCCATCTACACTGTGTGGTGCCGGATGGACATTTGAGGTAGTCGGGTTTTCTCCTGGACTATACAGTGTGATGTCCTCATCTTCTACTTTACAGTCTGGAGACAAAGTGAGACAATCCTCTGAGGTTTTCCTCATCTCCCGTCCATCTACTAAAATAGAAATAAAAAGATTATTACTAGACATGAGCAGATTGGTTCCCCTAAACCAGGACTCCACCCACATCAGGCAGCTTTGTCTCTGAGGATCTTACAATTCCCCCCTCAAGGTAACTAGTAAATGGGTCCTCTGATCTCCTACCAGTTCATTTCTTTATTCATGGACCTTAGTCAGAGAGTGAGGAAACAACGAGAACTGTCTTTTATAGGAGTGACAGTGATGAGGAGATTATAGGACGAGTGTCCCCACCCCCTCTATCACTCATTGCCATCTTCCCAACACAAGAAGTCCTGCACTTCCTTATTTAGTCCATGATTTAGTCATGAATAACAGCGGGGCTGAGCCCCACCAGAGGTCAGAGAGTGAGGATGGGGGGAGAACAATCAAGATGAAGACTGGACTGATCCTGAAGACCACCATCATTGGGTTATTGACTCCTCCCTCATTATCACTTTCTGTTTAAGGGTCCAAAGTTTGAGGCTGCTATCACATTATTATCAACATGTAAAAGTCAAATCATCAGATATAAAATGTCCAGCTGGTAGACAATGGGTGTAACAAAAGAGAATACATATTATGTGTATGTGTGTGTGTGTATATATATATATATATATATATATATATATATATATATATATATATATATATATATATATATATATATATATATATATATATATATATATATATAGCAGTGGGGGGAGTGCAGAAGTCAGGACTAGAAGTCAGAATGATGTAATGTACAACATAGAGTATATAGTGCAGGGGTCAGGAGTATATAATGTACAATATTAATTATATAGTGTAAGGGTCTGGACTCATAATATTGGTATTCAGTAATCAGTGGAAGATGAAATGTTTACATGAGACAAGTTGCAGAGGTCCCACACCGCTGCCTCCCATCTCCTGAGACTGCACTCAGTGACTTGGGTCTGAGATATACAGACATATCCCTCCACCCGGCACAGCCAGACAAATAACAGAGCAAGCAATATATAAATGAAATATTCTGCACTTACCAAAAATAGTGAAGTGATAAATGATTTAAAAAAAGTTGTTGTATAAAGATGAATAAAAATATATATGTATAGGTGGCGCTATGACAAAGAATTAAATACTCAATTCAACAATATGTATATATAAAGGAATTGTGCAATCCTAAACCATATAAACTTCCAAATCACTGTAAAAACCTGAAGAGGTGATAAACAATCAAGCAACCAGTAAAAAAAAATTAAAAAATAATTATCAAAAATCTAAAAAAAAAACTTTCAAAAGTCCAAAAAAAAATCAATTAAGGTTTTTTCTTAAATTTTTAATTATTATTTTTTTCAATTATTTTTTTACTGACTGCTTTATTGTTAATCGCTTCTTCTGGTTTTCACAGTGATTTGGAAGTTTATATGGTTTAGGATTGCGCAATTCCTTTATATATACATAAACAGTGCAAGTAACCCTGGGAGAATTTTTCTGTCAGATCTTACTAGACACGGGCATAGGGAAGGAAATCCAAAGTACATGCCCAATGTACCTAGGTCTAGTAATGCCTATGGTGAAAATTAATATTTTGCTGTCCGCTGAACCCCAGAATCTCCATAAATCCAGTCTAAATACATAAATTGTGTCTGCAGCACAGAGAAGGAAGATTATCCGAGAGAAATCCAGGAATACAGGATGGGGAATACAGCTCAGGAAAGTGACCAGGGTATTACAGGCTGATATCACCCAGTCCCCGCCCTACTCTGGACCAATCAGTGAGCAGTATGGGTGGAGGAATGTATTTAGTGTTAACGACCCACCTGTGCTGATCTCTGTAGGAGTGTCCTCCTCTATAAATGTCCCCGTTATTCCATCCTCCTCCATAGACTGCTGATCATCCCTCACATACATCTCTTCTTCTTCTGCTTTAACCTCAAATTCTATATCAATTGGATCTCCACTCTAAATCAAGAAAATGAGAAAGAATATCATCTGTAAGATATATAGTAAGCTTTAATTTTGTGACATCACATAAAAATCCACACATTGTCACCACAAGTCCATGCTCTAGAAGCTCTGTCCCACCAACCTTGTAACAGTGAGGGATGGTGTGATCTTCCTGTGTGGAATCCCGGGAATACAGAGGACGGGGACATCTCTCTGGTGGGTTCCTGGTATTAGGTGGCTCCATGTTATTCTTGTGTCCTTCTGAAAACTCCTCCATCACTCCATACTCCTCATCCTCCTCTTTATACTCTTCTTTAACATCAATATTATCATCCCCGAGGTTTCCACTCTGAATATATAATAAAGCATTCATTGTAAATAGAGATAGGCCGAACACCCCCCCTGTTTGGTTCACACCAGAACTCCCGAACAGAGACAAAGTTCTGACCCAAATGGCAAACCCTATTAGTCTATGGGACCTGAACTTGAAAGATCAAAAGTCCCCATTTTGCAGGCTTATATGCAAATAATTGGCCATAAAAAGGGTATGGGGGCCCGGGTACTGCCCCGGGGGACATGTATCAATGTAAAAAATGTTTTAGAGATTGTTTTTTCAGGCGCAGTGATTTTAATGATGCTTAACCACTTGCCTACTGGGCACTTACATATATATTTCCTGGTGCCTCCATGGCAGCATACCTGTGATAGGCTCCGCCCCAGACTCCTCCCCTCAGGATAGTTAATACATTATAAAAGTGACAACCACACCCCCAATAGCATTCTCCTTTTTTTCCCTCATACCTAATGGATAGTGTCAGTGCGTGTCTTTTGCTTTGCCATGTGCAGCTTCCGTCTGGGTTCAAGCCTCTCCCAGATGTGGTCCCCTGTCTTGGGCTGCTAACAGCGCTGAGGGTCTTTTGGGGCAGCAGCAGCTTCCAAACGACAGTCCTGCATATTGGGTTAAGCTGGCTTTCCACGGTGGGGACAGGTAATGGCTTCATTTTCCTGAACTTTTTCGTATACTGTGCCTGTATAGTTCTCTTGGTCCTTTATTCCCGTCTTCTCTGGCATCCCTTGTGCGGCAAGCGCCACTGAAGGGGCGGTATTCCTATCTCAGATGGTCTTCAATTGGCCGAGCGGTGCTCTCGGCCGCTTGGTGCATGCGCAGGTGGCTGACGCTTGCGGCTCCATCTTTCTTGTGGGTAAAGCTCTGTGGGCTTTCCCTCACTTAGGACGGAATCGTCAGGGGGGACGTGTGAGTCCGCCTCCCCTTTCCCTATTTAGATGCTCAGAGCATTAGTTAGCCTTAGGCTCATTCCTAACAGGTCCTGCCCTTGGAATGCTCCTATAGCTTCAGTAGTGGATGTGTATGGTGAGTAGTTTCTGATGTTTTTAAAGGGAGAGAGATAATGGCCCTACTTAAATATATATTATATATTTCTTTTGCTATATGTTTCTTTTTTTAGGGGTATATGTGTAAAAAAAAAAAAATTCTTCCCCCCCCCCTTTTTATTGTTATGGCTTTCCCTTGTCTTTGCTCTAGTGTTCTGTTTTGCTACTTTTCGCCCTCTGCCTGCCCCCACAGTTATGAGTCAGCCGCCGTCAGACCAAGACCCTCGCTTTCTTAGGTAAGGACATGCACCTAAAACAATTAAAATAAAAAATTTTTTTGGAACAAAAAAAAAAAAAAAAAGTGCCTTTACGCTGTTACTCTCATTTCAGCCCTATACACCAAGACAGTGGACACTCCCGGCCAAGTTCTGATCAGTCGGTCGACTAGTTCTCAACAGCGTTCCGATGGGAGGTCAGCTTCTAAAAGACATTGGTCATTGGACATCAGGTGGGAAAGTGCCAAAAAATGCCGGGCATGTGGAGCAACCCCTACGGCAGATAAGGTGATCTGCAAAGACTGTTTTCGGGGTTATGCTGAACAAGAAAAAGCTGAAGTTCAGCAGGTGACGGATTTTTTTTTTTTAATCAGAAATAAAAAGTTTATTGAGTATAAACAATCATACAGGAGATTACATTCAGGAAATATGGTGCGAATGGCACCCAACAGAAAACAAAATTAGACAATAAAAGAAAAGGAAAAATTTTGTCTGACATGCTGTAGTGGTATTGACATAAGTGAATGCTGCTTAAGGCAGGTAAGGCATAGTTGCGTACCCTGTTTTCCAGAAAAAAAGACCTAGCGTGATTGTCTGTAATGGCTGAAATATAAGCCCTACCCCCTAAGTAAGCCCTAGTTAAAGTCCTTGTAGGTCTTATTTTCAGGGTAGGGCTTATTTTCGGGAAAACAGGGTAGGGCTTATTTGGGGGTAGGGCTTATATTGCAGCCATCACTGACAATCATGCTAGGTCTTATTTTCGGGGAAAATTCAATCCGTACAAGTGGAGGAGTCATCAACCCATCTACCCCAAATCTTGTGGAATTTACCCGGACATCCCCGATGAAAGTAGAGAACTCTTTTATATGGGAGGGCGAGATTGATGGCCCTTTTCCACTGCTGTATGGTAGGGGAGGCGGCTCTGAGCCACAGGCGGGCTATCTGCATTCTGGCTGTGAATAGTGTTTCCTGTAGGAATGTTGACAAGTGTTTCTGCTCCTCAGAGATGGGGAGAAGGCCGAGTAGGCATTGGCGTGGGCATAGCATCAAGGGGGAACCCATGCAGTCGTGAAGAAATTTAACAACTTACAACCAGTACTGTTGAATAGGTGGGCAAGTCCAAATTAAGTGATAAAAGGTGCTGTCTACACTACCGCACCTGGGGCAGGTTGGATTGGTATCTGGCTTATACTTACATAAGCGAGAGGGAGTGAGGTATGACCTGTGAAGAATGTAGAGGTGTGTAAGACGGTCTAGAAGTTTAGGGGACACTCTTTTACATGAGCTCAGGATCTCCCCCCACTCCTCATCCTCCAGCTCCCCCAAATCTCCTCCCACCTGGATTTTAGTTGGTATGCCTGTGAAGTGGCCGTTGGCCGAAGGAGTTGATTATATAGTTCGGAGATTAGTTTCTTAGGGTCCTCGCCAAAGATCACACCCGCCAGGGAACCCGATTCTAAGGTGGGGACTGAGGCACCAAATTGGGACTGGAAGGCATGTTGGACCTGGAGAAAGCGGAAGAACATATGATTGGGTAGGTTGAACTCTTCCTTGAGGGCCTGGAATGTCTTTACTGCAGCATCAGTGATGAGTTGGGATAGATATATGACTCTCTCAATTACCCACAGCTTATGATCGGGGATAGTCATCAACTCAGGTAGTTGGGGGTTATCCCAAATCGGCATGTGGGCATGTAGGGGGGTAGCCCTAGTGATGGTTTGTGCCATTTGCCAAATTTTACAATGATGATTTAACATAAGGCATCTATGTCCTGAGCGGGAGGGACCCCGGCGCCCGCAGAAAAGTATCTGGAAGGGGTGGGCCACAACATCGGTGACCGATGTGCACACCAGTGTGGAGTAACGGATCTTGTCATGCCGGTTGAAGTAATAAAAATGGGATAACTGAGAAGCAATGTAGTACAATGCTAGATCAGGTAGGGCTGTACCCCCTAGGTGCACAGGGCGTTTTAGAGTCAGCCATGACAGCTTATGCCGGGAGGAGCCCCACACAAACGTGTTTAGAATAGATTGCATAGTTCTGAATATGTGGGCAGGAATGTATATAGGGGAGTGCCAGAATAAATAGAGCAATTTGGGGAGAAGAATCATTTCTACTAAGTTGATGCGGCCCATAACTCCAAGGGGGAGTCTGGACCAGACCTGGGTTTTATTTTTAAGGAGATCTTAAATCGGTTCAATATTAACAGGTGCATATTTGGTGAGGGAGCGTGAGCACTGTATGCCTAGGTATTTGAAGCTTCTAGTCCTCATCAAGAGGAGGGCCACTTCTTCGGGTGTGGGGGCAGAGAGGTCAATGGGGAGGATCTGAGATTTGATCCAGTTTATCTGCAGCCCCAAGAAGCTGCTGAACTGCTGGATCAAGTGTAATGCCACTGTCAAGGAGGGGCCTACATCCTCTAAACATAAAAGCATATCATCCCCATAGAGACTCAGTCACCTGTCCCAAACGGAGGCCTTTGATGTCGGGATGTGCCCTAATGGCGATAGCCAGAGGCTCTACGGCTAACGCGTATAGCAGAGGGGATATGGGGCAACCCTGACGGGTACCGCGGGTCAGGGGAAAAGTATCGGATGTCTTGCCATTGACCTGGATCCGGGCGGTGGGAGCCTGGTAGAGGAGTTGGAGCCACCTGATGAACTTAGGCCCAAAGCCGAATCTGCGGAGCGATTCCCACAGGTAGCCCCACTCCACCGAATCAAATGCCTTAGCGGCATCCAGGCTGACCACCACCCTGGACCCAACATTGTCATGTGTGGCTTGAAGGTTCATAAACAATCTCCTGAGGTTAAATGCTGTAATTTTGTTGGGCATAAAGCCGGTCTGATCGGCATGGATGAGGCTCAGTATCACCTTATTGAGTCTTAGGGCAAGAATTTTAGCTAATATTTTAACGTCTAATTGTAATAGGGAGATGGGACGATATGATTTGGGGTATAGAGGGTCCTTGCCTGGCTTCCGGATGAGGACGATAAGGGCTTCACTCATGGATCGTGGGAGGGTGCCTGAATCGAAGATATGGGAGTATAGGGCTTGCAACTTAGGGATAAGAACCTCCTGAAATTGGGAGTAAAACTCCAGGGGCAGACCGTCTGAACCGGGAGCCTTGGAGGCAGGAAGACTCGCCATCGCTTCTAGTATACAGTCCTCGGTTATGGGCACTTCTAAAAGCTCTATTTGGGGTTCAGTGAGGGAAGGAAAGTCTATGCTCTGCAGGAAGGAACACAGTTTGTTCAGAGAGTAGTTGGTCTTTGAGGTGTACAGATCAGCGTAGAATCCCCTAAATTCCTGAACTACCTGTGCAGGGTCTGTAAGCGCGGATCCGGACTCCAAACAGAGCTGAACCACCACAGATGGGCTTTGATCCAAGTGGGCCATGTATGCCAGTAGTTTCCCAGCCCGCTCGCCATGCTCAAATGTTTTTTGTTTACTAAAGAATATGCCTTTTTTGGCTTTTTCGAAATGCAGATGATCTGTGAGCCTAGATTGTAAGTGAAGTTGGGCACAATTAGAGGGCGAGGGGTCTTTAAGGAAGAGCTGCTCGAGAGAGCCGAGCCGTTCCTCGGCCTGCTGCAGGAGTAGTTTAGAAGAGGCCTTGTGGCTGTTTACCCTTATAGAGAGGATTGAGCGAGCATGCAATTTGAATGCCTTCCACACCAACCCAACTGAAGCCGACCCCGCATTGGAGAGAAAGTAGTGGGTCCACTCGTGCTGTATGGCCTCAAGATCCATGAGGACCGTGAGCCAGAATGGGTTTAATCTCCATGTGCGGGTCGGAGGGGTGGTGGGCAGGCGGAGGGTGACCCAATAAGGTGAATGATCTGATAAAACCCTGGTCCCGAATCCCACTTCAAGGAGGTCCGGGACCAGGGCAGGGGAGATCAAAATCATGTGGGACATAGCGGCCTGTGAGGGGGTGAAGCAGGAGAACGCGGTTGTAGTGGGGTGTTTGAGTCTCCAGGTGTCCGTCATGGCAAACTCCAAAAGGAATCTCCCAAATCTAGTCAGTGTAGATTGGGTAGGTGCTGTATTGGGCAGGTGGAACCTGTCGAGGAGGGGGTCTATGACCATATTGAAGTCCCCAATCCATGCGGCAGGTACTGTGGGATGTTGAGCCATAAAAGCCAAGCCTGTCTTAAGGACAGCAAATTGGAATGGCGGGGGAATATAAAAGGCTAGAATTAACACCTCAAGCCCCCCAATGGTGGCGTGCAGGAACAGGAACCTGCCCTGCTGATCTGACCGCAGATTGTGGAGTTGAAATTGGACAGTTTTAGCAATTATGATAGCAACCCCTCTCGAGTTGTTAGTGTATGGGGCTTGATAAATCCAGCCCACCCAGGGCTTCTTAAGTGCCAGTTGAATTTGGCCCGTTATGCGAGAATGGATATATCCGCTCGCATTTGTTTAAGGTAGGAGAGGACGTCAAGCCGTTTAGGTTTAGCCCGCAGCCCTCTCACATTCCAAATGACATGGACATTCACTGTACTGTTCATTTAAGCACAAGAGAATCCATTTTGTTCACACTGTTGAAATGTGTTCTGTAACCTTCACCTAACACACAGACACTTCTCCTACTAAACGCTCTCTACTCCCCCCTCCCTTTTCAAGGTTTTACTTTTGCAATTGTTCTATTCGCTAGTTTTTAATAATATATTTCTATTTGTTCACTTTTAATAACATATTTCTATTTGTTAGCTTTTAATGACATCTCACACCACCCCTTTCTTATCTATGTATAAAATAACATGTAATAATAAATTTTGGACAGAACGGACATTTTAAACACAGTGATTGAGTCCTGTGAATCTGTTCCTGCAGCTGCAGTATTAACTTTGTTTTAGAGTCCCAATCAGAAATCAGTCATATCAGTCTTGGCGAGTCATAACAGGAGTTTGGCAGAGTCTCCAGAAGGAACCGCGCTTCGATCGGGATCATCGGGAAACGCAGACCTCAAATGCCGGCTAGGTAAGCTGCCCTTAAGCTTGCTATATTTCTGCCTTTTCCTATGTATCCTATCTGTCGGTTCTCAAGGAAACCAGACCACTCTCGGACCTTTCTGGTTGGGTAACGTGTGTGTGTGAATGTGTTTGTGTCCCCCTTCACGGGTTGGACTGTGTGTGGATAGGGAAAATCCTCTGCAGTTCCCTGCGTTGACTCCTTGTGGGCGACCTGGGTCAGAGGCGCATGGTAGGGTCAGATAAAACTCACAGAGAAGAGAAGAGACGAGGAGGGTCTCTTAATGAGTGTTTTGTCTATTGTCATAAACCCCTTCTATCCACGTAGATAAGTGGAGACTATTCTTGTAAATCTGCAGATTTGCTGTACTATTTGTTTTAGAGGCAAGAGGGTATAGGCACAAGTAGAGAAGAGAGAAGACTGGCCAGTCATTATGGGCATTAAATTAATTAAGGGAATGAAGGGAGAGAGGCCTTCAGAAAATGCCCAGCGCAAGATGAGCGCTAGAGAATATATGAACCGAAGGTACGGTTCTGCCTATACTGAGCCCCTAGATAAATGGGTGGAATGGACAAAGGGAACAGCTAAACCTTTAAAATCTGAAGGGACTTTTGATTTAAAAGTATGGCAAACTTTTCTGCACGATTATGGCCCACTACTGTGCAGTGAAGGAACGTGGAGAATAGCTTGCACATGGGAGACAGAAGCTAAAGTAGCAAATCAAACTGGCTTGACGGAGATATTTAATAAAAGTACTGCCCAAATTTACTACGTTTGGCCAGAAGACTCTGTAGAGGAGGACCCCCCACCTTATGTGGCTGCCAGTTTGGCTTTAAGGGGTCCACGCACAAAAGCAAAAGAATTAGATTACATGGAACACACAAAAGATGAGCTATGCAATATAGTAGAGAGCAGAGGTTTAACAGCCCCATATCAACCTACAAAGAGGGATTTGGCTCGTATCCTAGAAACAGATGATTGGCATAAATCAAAAGGCACATATGCAAACCTAGATCTCTCTGAACTTAAGGCTTTGGCCAGAGAAAGAGAGATAGAGTCTGAACTTCCAGAGCAAACCATAATTTCCAAATTGTGGCAGCGAGATGAAGAGAGAAGGAAGGGAGATGCCAGCCCTTCTGCCCCTGGCATAGAGAAATCTGTTGCAGTTTATCCTGTCAGAACCCAATTAGTTTTTGAAGGTGATGCTGTTGACAGTAAGTCTCAAATTAAATGGCATGTACCTTTTAGTCCCCAAGATATGAGAGCCATATTAGAGGGATTGGGAGATCCTAGAAAGAATCCAATTGGGTTTGCAAACAAACTTAGTGCTGCACAGGAAGCATATGAGGCTTCTGCTACTGACATTCATCAGCTTCTTATTAAAGCAGTGGGAAGCAACATGTCTGGCTATATACTTAAAGAATGTGGTGTAGACGTCAAAAATCTAGGTAAGATGGTTAGTGGACGGGAGGTTTGTGAGAAATTGAAGGAAAAATTGCCCCAAATATATGGACAAACCAGACATGCTGAATTTATGAATGCTAAGCAAGGGAAAGAGGAAGCAGCAGGGGCTTATTGGAGGCGGTTAAGTGATATGGCTGAGGAAGCAGGCATTAAAATAGAGGAAGAGAAGGCGGGAGAAACTGCAAGTCCATCTACACAACTGGTGAAACAAAGGTTTCTTGATGGTTTAATACCCCAGTTGAAAGAAAAGTTGTTCACAGCAAGGCCTGAGGCAGGCAATATGTCTATTCGAGACGTCCTGCCTATCCTGTTATCCATAGAAAACAGGATTAACCAAAAAGACAGCAAACCCAAGGTAATGTACATGGGGAAGCAGAGAGGAAAAGGAAGAGGAAGAGGCAAAGGCAATTTCAGAAGTCACGGCAATCGGGGACCAATTATATGCTACAATTGTGATGGGGAAGGACACATAGCTAAATTCTGCCATCTTCCTGACCGTAGACTGGAAAAGAGCTTAGAGGCCCCTCATGCTGATCCCAGTTCTCTGCCAAAAGCAGTGGATCAGGCATAGGAAAATGGCATGCCAGTATCAATCATGTTAAATAGGGGAGACAATGGTCCCGAGGCCAGAGTAAAAGTATTTTTACAAGAACTCCCCTATCCTGGAGGAGAAACAGAATTAACCTGTTTAATTGATACTGGTGCAAGCCGAAGTGTTTTTAATATAGAGGACTTACCTCCAGGATTATTATCTACAAATGTTATCTCTGGTGTTGGCCTAACCGGGACCTCTACTGATTTGGTTGAGTCCAAGCCACTTAAACTCAGGCTAGGACAGCAAACAGAAATTGTCACTAAAGTGTTAGTTTCAGACACAGTTCCTACCAATCTTTTGGGAGCTGACATTTTGAACCAAATTTTAGCAAACATAGACTACACTCCTACAGGAGTCCAAGTGGTCAGTAGTCTATCAGGAGAAGTTTTAAATTCTGCCTGTGGAGTATTTTTAATCCAAGACTCCACTCTGCCATTTCCACCAGAATTGAAAGTGATTCCCACTGAATTATGGGCCACCAGCAAATATGATGTAGGTCTGCTGGATTGCACCCCAGTCATGATAAAAATTAAACCAGGAGCCCATCTCCCACAGATTAAACAGTACCCACTGAGTATTGCTCAGACTGAGGGGATAAAGGATCAAATCACTCAACTGAAAGCAGCAGGGGTTGTTGTACCAATTAAGTCCCAGGTCAATACACCCCTGTTCCCAATTGCAAAGAAGCCAGACAAGAAGGGTGGGCAGGTGACATATCGCATGGTGCATGATTTGAGAGCCATTAACAATATAATAGAGGCAGATACCCCGATCGTGCCCAACCCCCGCACTTTACTAAGTGGAATACCTGCCTCCAGCACCTGCTTTACAGTGATTGATCTTGCAAATGCTTTCTTTTCGGTGCCTCTGCACCCAGATTGCTGGCACCTTTTTTCATTTACTCATGATGCCCAAAAGTTAGCATGGACAAGATTGCCCCAAGGCTGTGTGAGTAGCCCCTCTGAATATAATACTGCGTTAAAGCAAGTATTGGACCAATGGTCCCCCTTACACCCAAACACAGTTTTGCTTCAGTACATAGACGATTTGCTTATTTGTTCTGATACAAAGGACATTTGTAGCAGAGAAACAGTAAGCCTTCTCCTGTTTCTCTATAACAGTAACAACAAAGTTAGCAAAGATAAGCTACAATACTGCCAAGAGAAAGTGATCTTCCTGGGTCACTGCATTTCACATGGAATCCGTCACCTAACCCCAGATCGAGTTAAAACTCTACAAAACTTTGAAAAGCCAAGAAATGTCCGGCAACTACGTGCCTTCCTGGGGTTGGTGGGATATTGCAGGGACTGGATTCCAAATGCATCAGAACTTATGGCTCCTCTATATGAGGCTACCACTAGAAACCCTTTCAAACTCACATGGGACAATGAATTGCAGATGAAGGAGCTTATTAAAATTTTGTCTGAAGCTCCCGCCATTGGACTTCCTGACTATAGTAAGACTTTCTCGTTGTTCTGTCATGAAGTCAATGGATTTGCTGCAGGTGTACTCACCCAGCTACATGGAGACAAACAGAGGCCTGTGATGTATGTATCAGCCTCATTAGACCCTGTCATCAAAGGCTCCCCCAGTTGTATGCGAGCCATAGCAGCCTGCATTTTGCTGCTAGACAAAGTAACGGAGCTTGTACTAGATTCTGCTCTGATCCTGTATGTGCCACATGCAGTACAGGAAATCATGAATCAAGTAAATACCAGACATGTGTCTGCCAGTAGATTTGACAAATACCAGTCTGCTCTTTTTGCTCCATCGAATTTAACAATCAAACGATGTGTTACTTTAAATCCGGCTACTCTTCTTCCTATAATTGATGAGGAAGATGCAACAAATGGTACTGATGTAGAACCTGAGAGTTTTTCTCATGATTGTATGGCTCTTATGGAGGTAGAAAGGGCCTCTGTCACACCAGCAAAAGATGAGCCCTTATCAGATTGTGACACACACTTATTCGTAGATGGTTCCAGATTTTACACTGATGATGGTCAGCCACACACAGGGTTTGCTGTAACCACTACAGACACCATTTTACATCAGGAAGCATTGAAACCCCAGATGTCAGCACAGGAAGCGGAGTTGTATGCTGTAGTCAAAGCATGTCATCTCCTAGAGAATCAAAGGGGAAATGTTTACACTGACAGCAGATATGCATTTGGAATAGCCCACGATTTTGGGCCTATCTGGAAAGCACGGCACTTTCTGACTAGTGCAGGGAAGCCAGTGAGACATGCAAAACTCATAGAGCGGCTATTTGAGGCCTTTCAGAAACCAGCAGAAGTTGCCATCTTGAAGGTAAAAGGGCATGCAAGGGGAAGTGACATGACAGCCAGAGGAAATGCTTTAGCGGACCAAGCGGCAAAGGATGCTGCCCTTATGGCATTTGGAGTCACATCCACTGTAGGGGTCGCCCAGGTAGCGGGGACAGATTCCCCTCATCAAGAGCAGTGGGATGTAGAAACTCTAATTCAGTTGCAGAACCAGGCCCCTGATGAAGAGAAGGATAAGTGGATCAAATGTAATGCTACCCAAAATCAGCAGGGCCTGTGGAGCGCTGACAACAGGTGGTGTCTACCCAGGAGTTTGTACCCAGTTTTAGCACAGCTGGCACATGGCGTCAGTCATCTTGCTAAGGGCGCGATGGTGGCACTTACTGACTGCTATTGGATAGCACCTGGATTTAGTGCATTTGCAGCCAGGTTTTGTGCTTCATGTCTCACTTGTGCTCTGTACAATGCAGGAAGGCCTGTTCATGTTCCCCAAAGGCATTCTCCAAAGCCAGATTTCCCTTTCCAAAGAATTCAAATAGACTACATTCAGATGCCCAGAATAGGCACCTATGAGTTTGCTTTAGTGTGTGTTGACATGTTTTCAGGTTGGCCCGAGAGCTGGCCAGTAGGCAAAGCAAATGCAAAAACAACAGCAAAGAAAATTTTGAATGAAATAGTTTGTAGATATGGAGTTCCTGAAACTATTGAGAGTGACAGAGGAACCCATTTTACTGGGGAAGTAATGAAAGAGGTAATGGAAGCACTTCACATACAGCAAGCTTTCCATACACCTTATCATCCACAAAGTAGTGGTAAAGTTGAGAGACTTAATGGAATTTTGAAAAACAGATGTGCAAAGATCAAAGCAGATACAGGAAAAGGATGGGTGGAAGCTTTGCCATTAGCCCTATATTCTGTACGAACTACCCCTAAACAACCACATGGGCTGTCCCCCTATGAGATTTTATTTGGAGGGCCACCCAAAACAGGGCTATATTTTCCCCAACAGTTGCAGGCTTCTCACTCTAATCTGTTAGAATATGTTCAGATTTTGCAAAGAACATTGAATAAAATACATGAAGGTGTTTATAAATCTATCCCCGACCCAGATTCTGTTTCAGGTATTCACAGAATCCAACCAGGTGACTGGGTGGTGGTCAAGCGACACGTCAGAAAGCCACTAGAACCAAAATTTGACGGACCACATTTGGTGCTTTTGACAACCAGTTCTGCTGTCAAGTTGGAAGGAAAGCCCACCTGGATTCACGCCAGTCACTGCAAGAAAATCCTGAAGTGATGATATCCTTTGAAAAAAAGATGATGTTTCTTTTCTTTTTGTTGTTTGTGAGAACTGAGACATGGAAAAATAACCCTTTCATCCAAATGTTAAAATTGTATGCAACCCATAGCAACGCCAGTAACTGCTGGGTGTGTTCTCACTTACATCCCCATACAGGAACAATACCCATGATAGCAATGCCTCTCAATTTCACTGATCTAAACAGGACCAGAATAAATGGCTCATACATCGTCTCCACAGCTAATGAGCACAGATCAGTAACTTTGATGGTTTCGAAACAGATAAACACTCCACAGATTTGTTTAAACATTACATGCCCGTTTAACACTAAATGTAGACGGTTGGGCAATTCAGATTGCAGCGGAGCAAAAATTACAGTTTATGGAGGAAACTATGGTCAATATTATTATATCCCAGATCCAGAACTAAATAGAACCCTTTATAGTACAAATTGCTCACAGTTCCCAATATGTGAAAATATCGGTTTCCTGAGATTCCATGTTATTGCTTCCAGTTTTTTAGGAGCAGGCATACCGTCCATACGTAGAGGGTTATATTATATATGTGGAAATAAAGCTTACGCCTGGATTCCTACTAATGTTACAGGTACATGTTACATTGGGAAGTTAGTACCTGCTTTGGCTGTTCGCAAAGATACAGTGCGACCAGATCAAAGTCCAGAATACCCTTTAGTGTTCAAAAGAGAGCTGTTCATTGAAGGTGACATGGCATGGTCATGGTTCCCTTCCTGGACAGGATGGGGAATTGAAGCAATGAAAAGACTAAATAATTACACTAGAATTGTAGATGAGATTATTAACCTTACTACCACTGATATAGGTTTATTAAATGAAGAAATGGCTCAGCTTAAAAAAGTAGTATTAGAGCACAGATTAACGCTAAATTATCTCACTGCAGCTCAAGGTGGGATGTGTAAGATATTTCGCACTGACTGTTGTATATACATTTCTGATAATGAGGACATTATTAAAGGGCATCTTGCTAAGATAAGAGAACTACAGAATAAGGCCAGAGATATTGCTAAAGATGGATGGAACCCCTTTAAGAGTTTAGGAGGTTTTGGTGATTTTTTATATGGCATAGCAACATGGTTACAGAAACTAGGCGCTTACATTGTGATGTTCCTATTTCTCATGTTTGTTATTTACTTCCTCATCAGGCTATGCCTCTGTGTGACTACCCGCTGTACCAACAAATGTACCACCAGCCCTGATGAACCCATTATTGTGAGAAAGCTAGGAGAGAGTTGAACAGGACGCCGTCTCTCTGCGCCAATGTAACAGGAGTTACCAGCAATCGGCTGAACGTAACGCGGAGAAGAATGGTGTCAAATAAACAAAAGGGGGGAAATGACATGGACATTCACTGTACTGTTCATTTAAGCACAAGAGAATCCATTTTGTTCACACTGTTGAAATGTGTTCTGTAACCTTCACCTAACACACAGACACTTCTCCTACTAAACGCTCTCTACTCCCCCCTCCCTTTTCAAGGTTTTACTTTTGCAATTGTTCTATTCGCTAGTTTTTAATAATATATTTCTATTTGTTCACTTTTAATAACATATTTCTATTTGTTAGCTTTTAATGACATCTCACACCACCCCTTTCTTATCTATGTATAAAATAACATGTAATAATAAATTTTGGACAGAACGGACATTTTAAACACAGTGATTGAGTCCTGTGAATCTGTTCCTGCAGCTGCAGTATTAACTTTGTTTTAGAGTCCCAATCAGAAATCAGTCATATCACATATGACCAACTTAAGATATGCCATGTTGTCAGTGAGAGTATATGAGCATGCAGCCAGATCAGAGGGGGTAACCTGCCCCCACACCCACAGCAACCCAAGCACCCATACACAGGAACATACATATAAACAAGAGTGTTGCACCCTGTTGTGTACTGGATCACTGCAGGTGAGACCACAAAAGCCACAAAGCGTCCGTGGGAGACCCGCAGGAATCTATACCAAAAGGGGATTGAACAAGCATAATACATTGCAAACATCAATATAGCAATTGCAGCAGTGAGCATGTCAGATAACTTAGCAACAAAAAAGAAACAAAGGAGAGAAAAAAATAAATAAATAAAAAAGCGTAAACCTTGCCAGCACTGGACCAGCATGGCATAACAAACTTGTGACAGTCCTCCACAGCCGTGGGGACTGTAGCTGGCCAGGGAAACAGTTCTTGGGGGGACAGCGAGATGCACCATTGTCAGCAAGGGGGAGAAGAGCAATCAAAAGCACATAGATGACATGGAAATACTGGTGCAAGCCTGTCTGCCCCTGGGGATGAATAAGAGTTATTAGAAGTGCAGTACAATGCCAGGAAGTCCAGCATCTGGGTGTGAACAGCGTGCTCCTATGTGGCCAGGTACGGGTACTTTGCAAGGACATAAAATGAAAGTCAAGATATCCAGAGTGGTGGCATGCATGATATGTAGCAGGTAGTGGAGAAGGGATACGGGTTACACACGGTGATCGCCAGGGGTAATATAGCCAAAGTGGAGGAGGGGGGGGAGGGCGAACAAGAGAACATAACCGACTCACAGGTAATGGAGGTGTCAGCAGAGGCGAAGGTCTCTGGTCCCCAGTCCTAAGGCATGCATCTGTAGTGGAGTTAATCTGGAGAGTCAAGACGGTGCGGCTGCTCCCTGTCGCTCCAGCCATGTAATGACCGCGGAGGGGTCCTCAAAAAAGTGAGCCTTCCCATCTCAGATCACTCAGAGGCGTGCTGGGAACAGCATAGCATAAGGGAGATGGTTGTTGCGTAGTTGACGCTTGGCTTCCAAAAATTGTGCCTGCTTCTTCTGAACCTCAGCGGAGAAGTCTGGGTATACCGCGATATGTGTATCACCAAACGGGATGTTGCCCTTTTCATGGGTGAGGCGTAAAATTGTATCTCGGTCGCGGTAGTTCAGAAACTTCGCTATGAAGGTCTCACAGCTAGCCGATGCTAGCCGATGCGCCCGCTCCACAACAAACCTGGAGGAGAACGCCTTCCTGCTGTAGTTGATGATGAGAAGATTCTCCAAGAATGTAGGGAGGTCAGATCCCTCTGCTCTCTCCGGCAGACCCACAAAGCAGAGGTTGCAGTGGCGGAGTCTATTCTCCATGTCGTCCTGTTTATTTGAGGACGACATTTAGTTGGTACTGAAGCCTTTCAGTGGTGATCTGCAGTGGGGAGATGTCGTCCTCTGCCTGGCCGATCCTGCGCTCTGTTTCAGATACCCGCTCCTGCAGTTTGTGGATATCCTAGCGGATCAGGGAAATGTCGACCTTAACCTCCTCGATTTTAGAGGTGAGGGTCGTCTGGCAGAGGGAGACGGCTTCAAGGATACGTGCTGTGTCGCCCGAGGCAGCGGCCGGCGCTCCTCATAGCGATATCTGTCGAGCTTAGCCAGCGCTCCCAGGGCTCATTTCGGCGGCGACATGAGCACATAGGGTTCACTACTCGATGAGGATACTGTATGCCAAGTAAAAAAGCGATTCAGTCCCAAAGGATCGGTAAAAAGGATATTAGATAGCCAGAGCACTTAGTCTGCACACCCTACGCCATGCAGCTTCAGGCCACGCCCCGCAGGTGATGGATTTAATAAAAAAAGTGGTCAAGGACTCATTAGCCAAACTATTGCACTCATACCCCAGGTCATAGCTAGTGGGCAGGTTCAGCCTTCAGATTCAACCCTTCCAGGCCCATCAACGGCGGGTCCTGCAATGGCCACATCAGGGAAACTTCCCCCGACCACAGGAGACAAAGATGAATCAGATGATTCTACAGATGAATCAGAGCCTTCAGGCTTCAACTTCTCTTAAGTTCAGCCATTTTTTTCTGCGGTCAAGCAGGCCATCAGCTGGGAGGGGGCAGAGGAACTGCCTAAGAAAGCTAAGTCCTTTTTCCCATTTTTAAAGAAAAGACTTGCCTTTTCTCCCTTTATGGAAGAGTTAAAGGATCTTATAGAGGGGGAATGGAGAAAGGACAAACGCTTCTCCTTAAACCGACTTCAAAAGCTATACCCTTTAGCAGAGTCTGACTCTGTTCTCTTGGACACTCCTCCAGTGGTCGATGCTGCAGTGGTGCACCTAGCTAAAAACATCACACTGCTAATGGAGGACTCGGCCTCCTTTAAGGATCCGTTGGATAGGCGCATCGACTTGGACCTAAGGAAAGCCTACCAATTGGCAGGAGGAGCCTGCAGGCCAGCTGTAGCATTAGCTTCAGTCTTTAATGCCA
Organism: Lithobates clamitans; assembly: GCA_037952925.1. Lineage (NCBI taxonomy): Eukaryota > Metazoa > Chordata > Amphibia > Anura > Ranidae > Lithobates > Lithobates clamitans. The sequence continues at coordinate 240,383 of JBBGZY010003282.1, forward strand.
TCAGGGTCTGGACTGAGAACATTGAGGTAGCCATTCTTCAAGATGTACCTAAAGATGACATCATTAAAGCACTGGAGGAGCTCAAATTATCTGCAGACTTCGTAGGGGAAGCAGCAATTGATTCGGTGAGGTATTCAGCTAGAGCGATGTTGCACACGATTATGGCCAAACGAGCTCTGTGACTGAAACCTTGGGCAGCCGATGCAGCATCGAAGCAAAATTGGTACAAGATCCCCTTTGACGGGAAAGCTCTGTTTGGGGATAGGCTGGAGAAGGCAATCTCTCGAGTGACTGGGGGAAAATCAGGATTACTTCCCCAGGACAGGAGGGTTAGGCGTTCGAGTTGTTTCCTCTTAGTTTCAGCCCCTTTAGAGCATCAAACAAATTGGTCATACTTCCTTGGGGCAGGAGTAGAGGGAAGGAAGCCGCATCAAAAACTATCGCCTCCTGGATTTGCAAGCTGATCCAAAATGTGTATAGGGCTAGAGGGATGGATCCTCCTGCGGTGAAAGCTCACTCAACAAGGGCAGTCTTTTCATTGTGGGCGGCAAGGGCTAATGTCTCTCTAGTGACCATTTGCAAAGCGGCCACTTGGTCATCCCCAAACACGTTCATGCGGATTGATCCAGGGGCACTCACTTCAGTGGAGTTTGGAAGAAGAGCGATTGAGTCAGCTCTCTCGTTTCCTTAACAACATTTTCTTCTATGAGCATTACCCACCCTGTTGTTAGCTATTCATTTTATCACAGGTATGCTGCCATGGAGGCACCAGGAAAATGGAAAATTGTATCATACTTACCGCAATTTTCCTTTAATGATGCCTATCCATGGCAGCATACATGCCCTCCCATGGTATTCGATATAATAGGAGAATGCTATTGGGGGGTATGGTTGTCACTTTTATAATGTATTAACTATCCTGAAGAGAGGAGTCTGGGGCAGAGCTTATCACAGGTATGCTGCCATCAATAGGCACCAGGAAAGGAAAATTACGGTAAGTATGATACAATTTTCAGTTTTTTTGCACTAAAAATAAAAAAGACTGAAAACTTTGTAAAAAAAAAAAATGCATTTTTCTTCATTTCTGTTATACAATTTTGAAAATTTGTAATTTTTCTTCATAAATTTGGGCCAGAATTTCTATTGCTACATTTCTTTGGTAAAAATATCCCAAATCCGTGTATATTATTTGGTCTTTCTGAAGGTTATAGTCTACAAGCTATGGTGCCAATCACTGAAAATTGATCACACCTGAAGTACTGACGGCCTATCTCATTTTTTGAGACATTAACAAGCCAGGAAAGCACAAATACCCCTCAAATGACCCCTTTTTGTACAGTCCAAGGTATTTAGGGTACTTTCACATTGAAAGCGCCGAGCGTCAGCAGTAAAGCGATTCTATTTATAGCGGCGCTTTACCGTTGTTTTTGCGGTGCTTTTTGGGAGCTAGCGGGGCGCTTTTACCCCAGCTAGCGGGCGAAAGAGGGGTTAAAAGTGCCCGCAAAGCAGCACTGCCCATTGATTATACAACGCGCCTAAAGCGCTGCCAAGATGCTGCTTGCAGGACCTCTTTTAGCGTCCTGCCAGCGCATCCCTCTAGTGTGAAAGCCGTCTGAGAGGAGAGACGCTTTACAGGCACTGTTTTTAGCGCTATAGCGCCCGTAAAGTGCCTCAATGTGAAAGTAGCCTTAGTAAGAGGCAAGGTGAGTTTTTAGCAGTTGTCATTTTTTTCCCCACAATTATTTGCAAAGTGACGTTTTTTTTTCCCAAAAATTGTCATATTTATTTCTCTCACATGGCATATGCATACTTGCAACTACACCCCGAAATACATTCTACTACTCCTCCTGCGTATGGCGATGCCACATGTGTGAGACGTTTACACAGTCTGGCCACATACAGAGGCCCAACATGCAGGGAGCACCATCAGGCGTTCTAGGGACATAAATCACACATCTAATTTCCTGACTACCCATTACATTTTAAAGGCCCTGGAGCACCAGGACAATGGAATCACCCACAAAATGACCCCATTTTGGAAAGCAAACAACCCAACGTAGTAGTGGCACTGATGGCGCTGTAGGGGCACAGGGATGGCTCAGTAGGGGCACTCAGGATCATGCCAACTCACGCTTCTGCGGTGTATCTCTTTCCTCTCCTCACACTGATACAGCATGTGAGGAGAGGATAGAAAAACACTGCGGCAGCGTGAGCTGAACCGGGCATGATTACGGTTTGTTGACAAAGTGATCGCTCCGTCATTGCACAGAGCATTCACGTGGTAAATGGCCACTGTGCTTGGCCCTTTACCCTGATCCATGATGCGCTGGGTCCCACGGACCCAGTGATCACAGACACTTCCAGGTGCGCGCCACAATAGGCGCGCGAGAAGCCTGAGCATGGGAGGACGTCAAAAGAGGCCCTCCCAGAACTAGCCAGCCACGCTGTAGCTGTCATTCAGCTATAGGGAAGTATATTGAAGTGCAGTTGGCAAGTGGTTAAAGTGAAACAATAAAAATTAAAAATTCCTTTAAATATAGTGCCTGGGGGTCCCCTTAGTCTGTCTATAAAGTAGCACATCTGTACCATGTATAGAACCTGCTGCAGCAAAACTGACATTTCTAAAGGAAAAAATGAATGAAATGACATTTAAATTGCTGGCAAAACAATACCAGTGTCAGCAATTGAAAAATATATAAAAAAAAAAAAAACAGTCAGGGCGGTCCTCTCAATCCATATCAGGCCCTTCTGGTTTGGTATGGATTTTAAGGGGAACCCCACACACAAAAAAAATGCTGTCCCCCCAAAATCTATACCAGGCCCTTATCTGAGCATGCAGTTTGGCAGGTTAGGAATGGGGAGGGACGAGCAAGCGCCGCCACCCCTCCTGAACCATAACAGGCCACATGCCCTCAACATGGACTGGTCAGTGACATCACAAGGGGGGTGGTGCCACAAGTTGACATCACTGAGTAGCCCCGCCTCTTACCTATATAAGAACTGTCAAACGGCAAGCCAGGCATTTGGCGGCTTGCCTTAGTTGACTGCAGAGCAATTTTTTTTTCTTTTTTCAGGTCGGCAATGCGGCGTGATTAACAATGGAACTACATCAGGGGACACTGTGTTTTTAATTTTTAAATAAAGGAATTGTCAAAAACTGTCTCTGTATTTTTATTAATTTTTGGTGAACCCCATGTACCCCATACTTATTTACATAGGGGGGCCAGGATCTGGGGGCCACCTTGGTAAAGGGTCTTCCAGATTCCAATAAGCTTCCGCCCGCAGATCCCCACAACCCCTGCCCAGGGTTGTCGAGAAGAGGCACTTTTGTGCTTTGGGGTGGGGGCCCCTACTGCCCCAAAGCACTCCCTTATGTTGAGGGCATGTGGCCTGGTATGGTTCAGGAGGGGGGGTTACTTGTCCCCCCTTTCCTGCCCTATCAGGCTGCATGCTCGGATAAGGGTCTGGTATGGCTTGGAGGGGGGCTCCCACGTTGATGATTTTTTTGCCTTTTTATTCAGCTGTCATCAGGGAAGCCCATTGACAGCTGATGACTCATAGGTTGTGAAGGACACCACAGCAGACTTTCCGACACGATGGCAGGCTTTCCGACCCCACTCTTTAATATCCAGCTATTCACTGCACCCTGATTGGTCAAAGCATTACAATCAATGATTACATTCTTGATTACAATCAAGGTACTGTGCAGCGTGCAGTGCATTGCAGAGCATTCAGCGGGGCAAACACCCACTGAACACCCTGCAAATTCTGGTATTCGCCAAACGGGTGAACAGGCAAAATTCGGGACAAACTTTTTGCTCGGCCCAAACCGTTCGCCAAACTTTAATTGTAACAGATGTGCTGTGTATAAATTATAACTACCAATAATTGTCCATCTACCTGATGATGGTGAGGGATGGTGTGACCTTCCTCCTCTTTTATCTCTTCTTTAGCTTCAACTTTAGAATCGCTCAGGATTCCACTCTGAATATAGAATAAAAATGACATCAATGGTAACAATGCAGATAATGTACAGATCCTAATGATACCATCAGTGATTGTTCCTCATCTACCTGATGATGGTGAGGGATGGTGAGACCTTCCTGTGTGGAATCCCGGGAATACAGAGGACGGGGACATCTCTCTGGTGGGTTCCCATTACTGGATCCATCTGTAGGAAACACACACACTGACTGAATACATTGTTTCTATGTGTTTATCAGATGATGGGGGATCTAGGTGGACCCTCTGTACTGCTCTCTCCTTTACAATAAAGTCTCCTCTTACCCGGTGATGTGAGGGGCGGCTGATTGTCCATCATGACGTCCTTGTAGAGATCCTTGTGTCCTTCTAAATACTCCCACTCCTCCATGGAGAAATAGACAGTGACATCCTGACACCTTATAGGAACCTGACACACACAATGATACAGTCACCATCCAGACACATCCCTTGTCTGTTACTGGATAATGTCCCAGAATTCCCAGCACCGCTCACCTCTCCTCCATCATCTCTCTGGTGACTTCTAGAATCTTCTTTGTATTTCTCTATTCTATCAGGGAGGGAGGTGGAAGTAATGTGATGGTCATATAATCTCCAGACTTCACAGGAGGAAAACTCTAGATCTGAACACAAATAGTAAAAATCAAATGATATTCCCAGAATCCTCCTCACCTCACTATTTGGGTTTCCATTTTATTTAAGCCACACTTCCGGCTGAGATATAATTCACCCACACAGGAACTCCACAGGTTAAAAGCTTGCTGCAGGCATTCTGATGTCATTACATACAATGCAGGTCCAACAATCCCACTTTGCTACTGAGGCTGCAGCCAATAGCTTCATCACTGAACTGTGTATTCTGAGAATGGAGGACCGCCCCCTATTGTCAGAATACTATAGCGCAGTGGGAAGAATTCCCCCTCCAATGTGTGGATGGGGGAATTGCTTCAGTTTTTTCACTCATCCCGCTGTCTGAACGATTAAATTGAACCATGTATGACCAGCTTTGGAAGCAAGATATATTAATCAGTAACTGATCCCCCTGAAGGGGTTAATCTTCGTATCCAGGACCATCTTTAAGGCAGGACAAAAGGGGCATCTGCCCTGGGGCCCATTATTGTTGTGGGGCCCAAACATTGGTGGTCAGTGTAAAAGTATCACCTTACATTGCTAGTCAGTACAAATCTCTTGACAATGGTTGTCAGTGTAAATTCCCCCTTACATGGAGGTCATTGCATATATCCCCTTACAATGGTGGTTACATAGTCAGGTTGAAAAAAGACACAAGTCCATCTAGTTCAACCAAAACTGGTTGGTGTAAATGCTCTTATTACATTGGTGTCAGTGTAGAATTCCCTCTTTATATTGGTGAGTGATGTTAAATCCCCTGTTACATTAGTGGTCAGTGCAAATTCCCCCTCGCATTGGTGGTCAGTGTAGAATCCCTCACTATATACTTGCCAAAGATTTCCAATTTTTTTGCGCTACATGATTCAGAATTTGCCACAATGCACTGCCTCCTAACTAATCCCATCCCCCCAGCATTGCCACTGATCCCAGGAGTTTTCTGTCTATTGATGGGTCCCCTCATCTCCCAGTCCATAGTGTGCAGGCAGTGAGGAAATTATGTGCTGTAACATCTAGTAACCAATCATTAAATGGTAAGGATATGTAGTAACCTCTAGCAACCAATCAGTGAGCAGTAATAATGTACAGTAACCTCTAGCAACCAATTGGTTAGTGGTAAGAATGCCCAGTAACCTCTAGCAACCAATCCGTGAGCAGTATTGATATATAGTCATCTCTAGCAACCAATCAACAAGCAGAAGTCATGTGCTGTAACCTATAGCAAATAATCAGTGAGCCATATTATTTGCTGTAACCTCTAGCAGCCAGTCAGTGAGCGGTAAGGATACACTGTAACCTCTGGCAACCAATTGCAATCGCTGCCTGATATGATTCTGTAAACTGATTTTGAATCTAGCTGCTATTTATTGTATGTCTCAGCTTAATTGCATGGAAAGGAGGGGGGTCAAGAAATTATATTAAAGACAGCCCTCTTTGTATCCACACTATATATATATATATATATATATATATATATATGTGTGTATCATCATCTGCTGGAGATAAAAGACATCACAGTGACTATGGAGGAAGAGGACGGACATGACGGGGGGTTACTGGGTGTAAATAGAAAATAAGATCTTATTACCTCCTCTGCTGCTTCTTCCAGTAATGTCTTCTTTGTACTTTGTACCTCATTGATCGTCTCATCTGCATCTGCCATCACTTCTTGTCCGTATTCCATAGAGACTTCCGGTGTGTACCTGACATCACTTCCTACATTCCATAGAGACTTCCTGTTTGCATTGAAGTGAGATCACCACCTTGTGGAGCTTAGAGGAACTGCAGCCCCGAGAAACATCTCCTAGTGTGAACACGGCCTTGTGTGTATGTACTGTATATCCTTATAGATGGGTCATCTCCACTCCCACCAAGGGGGATAGAAATATATTACTGCTCGGGAGGGAGACATTTTGGCCCCTTTGATTTTGCAGTAAAATTGATTGCAGATTTAGTCATGTAGAACATCTGTTATATGGATACAAAGAACCCCAGCCGAGAGTAAAGGGTGGAAATGGCTTCTGATCCCCAAATTTGGGCAATTATGTCACCAATATAAATAGAATAAAACCCACGCTATGTGTAACAACTCAAATACCTACAAAAATAACTTATACCGGACTGCTGCTGTAACAAAGGTAAGTATTCCCTTTATCAACTAGAAGAGCATTATGTGTCACAGCGCTGTCCTATTGTGTGTGCACATAAATCATCACAAATACACTAAAATATGTGGATACATTCATATATAAAGTGCTAGAGGCTCAAATAATATTCTCTGCAGATCTGCTGCTTCCACTTTAAACCTATTTCATTGAGCTTATGGTGTTTATTGATAAATTAAGTAAACTGAACCATGTGAAAATTCATATACAACATAACCACTTGCTGACCAGCTCACTGCGTGCCCCCGCAGTGCCTGCGGTGATCAGATTCATTCCAGAACCAATCAATCTTCAGGTCCAGGCCAATGATTTCTGGCCTGGACCTGCTGATTGGTTCTGACAAATGAAATGCTTCCCCTGCCTGTAAGTGTAAACACAGGTAGGGGAAATTATGTCATCTCAGGTCCTGGAATCCTTTTCAGTTCCAGAGCGCGGAGAGAGGACATCCAAAAGTGAGTTGCACCAACACTACACTAACACCAATACACGTAAGCACACATCCTCCCCCCCCCCCCCTAGTTAACCCCTACATTCCCTGTCACTGTGTCACCAAGTGCAGTTTTCAGATTTTTCACTGATCACTGTACTGGTGTCATTTGTGACACTAATCAGCATTGGGGTACTTAGTAGTAGGCCCAGGTAGGTCTGGGGGAACCCCCTAAACCCTCCTAATAAAGGTTTAACCCCTTGATCACCCCCTAGTGAACCCTTTCACCCCCTGTCACCATTGTCACTAGTAGATCTAGTTTCTGATCGCCAAATTAATGTCACGGGTGACGCAGGTTAGTTGGTTAATTTCACCATCAGATTTTTTCAGCGTCAGGGTACCCCATATATTACCTAATAAAGGTTTTAACCCCTTGATCACCCCCAGTTAACCCTTTCACCCCGTCACCAGTGATCACTGTATTAGTGTTACGGTTGACGCTGGTTAGTTCATTTTTTGTAGCGTCAGGGCACCCGCCATATATTACCCAATAAAGGTTTAACCCCCTAATCACCCAGCAGGCGACATCAGTTTTTAGCATCAGTTAGGGTCAGAGTCAGTCCCAGGCAGCATCAGATTAGTGGCAGTAGCGCCAACACCCATGCACGCACCGTACACCTCCCTTACTAGTATAGGTTCTGAATGGATCAATATCTTTGATCTGATCAGATCTGAACTAGCGTCCACAGTAGTTTAGGGTTCCCAAAAACACAGCGTTAGCGAGATCAGCCCAGATACCTGCTAGCACCTGCATTTAGCCCCTCCACCCAGCCCTGCCCACCCAAGTGCAGTATCAATCACTGTCACTTAAAAAACACATAACTGCAGCGTTCGCAGAGTCAGGCCTGATCCCTGCGAACGCTAACTTTTTTTGGTATCCATTGAAGCAGGCTCTGACAATCAGGTGCTCTTTTTGCCTGTGAGTCGCATTAGCTGTACCAGTAAATTTAGAAGCCAAAATGTCCAATCGGAGGTACACTAGTGAAGAGGCCTACACGTTTCTGAGCATGACAGATGAGAGCGCAGGGGAAAGATTCAGGCTCAGAATACCAGTAGACAGCAGTGGCACCCTGACAGATAGCTCTGACGATGAAGTAGTGGTCCCTGATAAGGTCAGGCATACCCGACCCCATTCTTCTGTTGTTGAGGTGCAAGAACCGCAGGGCTCTCGTATGGAGCAGAGAACCAGTACTAGTGCCGCTCATCCTTCTGGTAAACTGGCAAGCACCAGCAACCTAGTACATCCTGGTCATAGTCAAACCAGCACTGCCATAACACTGGTGACATGGCGAGTCCCATAAGTGCAGTTCAAGCTGTGGAGGTGGCAAGCACAAGTAGTGTCCCGCAGCCACCAAGAAGACAAACACAGGCCCTTCCTGCTGCATCTGCCAATCCTAATTGGGAGCCCACCACTTCTGCAGTACACATGCTTCCCCCATTCACTGGCCAACCCAGAATTCAGGTGGAAACAGTTGATTTTACGTCACTTGATTTTTATTCGCTGTTTTTCACGGAAGATCTCTATAGATCTACTGTGGACCAAAGCAATTTGTATGCTGGTCAATTCATAAAACACTAATCCCCAGTTGACCCTTGCCAGAGAATGGAAACCTATTACGGTTTCTGAATTTAAGACCTTTCTGGGCCAATCCCTCCTCATGGGCATAACTAAAAAAAAGTGAGTTGCAGCCATATTGGTCCACTGACCCAATTCACCATATGCCTGTGTTCTCTGCTTCCATGGCCAGGGCACGATACGAGCAGATCTTGCGGTTTATGCACTTCAACGACAATGAACTCTGTCATCCTCGGGCTGACCCTGAATACAATCGGCTCCACAAAATTTGGTCCCTCGTAAACCACTTCAACCAACAGTTTGCAGCCTTGTTTACTCCCAATCAATTGATGAATCCCTAATTACGTTTTCTGGCCACTTGTCTTTCAAACAGTATCTTCCCAGCAAGCGTGCCAGATATGGGGTCAAGATGTATAAGCTCTGTGACAGGGCAACAGGCTATACATGTAGTTTTAAGGTTTACAAGGGAAGAGATAGTTATGTAGAGCCAGGGAACTGCCCAGACTACATAGGGAGCGCTGGCAAGATTGTTTGGGACTTGGTGTCACCCTTATTTGGAAAGGGGTACCACTTGTATGTGGACAATTATTATTATTATTATTATTACTTGTGTCACTTTTTAGTCACCTTTTTGATTGTGGAATTGGTGCATGTGGCACCGTGCAATCTAATCGCCAGGGCTTCCCCCCAAGGGCTTGTAGAGTCCTGACTTAGGGGGGAGAGAGAATGCTCGAATTGTAATAAATTGCTCTCAGTGGAGGGATAATTGGAATGTTTTCGTTCTGTCCTCCTTTCACGCAGATATGACAGTCCAAATTCCAATGGCGACTGGTGTTGTGAAGCCCCTCTGTGTTCACGAATACAACCTTAATATGGGAGGGGTGGTCTTCAATGACCAGATGATGGCGTCATACTTAATTGCCCGTAGAGCCAGATGCTGGTACAAAAAAAGTGTCTGTATACTTATTCCAATTAGCTCTGCTGAACGCTTATGTGCTATACAAAGCGTCAGAACTGGATCCTTCCTAAATATCCAGGAAGAGATCGTCACAGCCCTTCTGTTTCCAGACCGTTCTGTGCCCCAACTTCACAATGTAAATGCCAGCTGCATGGCAGGCATTTTCGGTATGTCCTCCCTGGTACCCCTACCCAACAATCACCCCAAAGAAAATGTTGTGTCTGTAGGAAACGCGGATATAGGCGTGACACCCACTATTATTTTTCTTCCTGTCCTAACAAACCTAGTATCTGCATCAGTGAATGTTTCAAACGCTATCACACACTAGTGGAGTGTTAGCGTAGGGTACAGCACTGGACAGTCTAGGGCACACTTTCACAGGGTTTTCAAAGATGCCATCGCATTTTGAGAGACCCAAACCTGGAACCGAACCATTACAGTTACAAATAAAAGTGTAAAAACAAAAACAAAAAAATATATAAAATAAAAAAGCAAAAATAGCTGTTGTTTTATTCTCTCTCTATTGTTCTGCTCTGTTTTACTGTATTTTTTTAACTGCAATATTTTATTGTTACTATGTTTTATCATGTTTGCTTTTCAGGTATGCAATTATTTTATACTTTCCTGTTTACTGTATTTTATTGTTAACCATTATTTCCTTTTCAGGTACACTATTCAGCTGCAGCACTGATTTATTTATCTTGACAGACACAGCGTTTGCTCTCACGATACATAAATTGGCGACTCCAGCGCTGTAGGAGGTGATTTCACCACTACAGTTTCAGGAAAATGACAATACATTATTTTTTCACAAAGTTATCACTAAATGATATATTGCTCAAACATTAGGGGTGCGCATCTTCACTGTCCTCACGATTCGATTCGATTACGATTATCAGGTCCACGATTCACGATGCATCACGATTACTGCGTGCGGTTTTCATCCAAAAAATTTAAGTAGTCAGAAGAACTCCATTTTTTAAATTTTATCTGTTCTTAAAAAAAAGACAACACTCCTTGCATGTAGCAAAGTGTAAACAGTGCAGACAACTTAAAGAGGAGCTCCAGACTGCCCCCAAATGACTACAGGAGATGGTCAGAGACTGCAGACAAGGTACAGGAGATGGTCAGAGACTGCAGACATGGTACAGGAGATGGTCAGGGACTGCAGACAAGGTACAGGAGATGGTCAGAGACTGCAGACAAGGTACAGGAGATGGTCAGAGACTGCAGACAAGGTACAGGAGATGGTCAGAGACTGCAGACATGGTACAGGAGATGGTCAGAGACTGCAGACATGGTACAGGAGATGGTCAGAGACTGCAGACAAGGTACAGGAGATGGTCAGAGACTGCAGACAAGGTACAGGAGATGGTCAGAGACTGCAGACATAGTACAGGAGATGGTCAGAGACTGCAGACATGGTACAGGAGATGGTCAGAGACTGCAGACAAGGTACAGGAGATGGTCAGAGACTGCAGACATAGTACAGGAGATGGTCAGAGACTGCAGACATGGTACAGGAGATGGTCAGAGACTGCAGACATGGTACAGGAGATGATCAGAGACTGCAGACAAGGTACAGGAGATGATCAGAGACTGCAGACATGGTACAGGAGATGGTCAGAGACTGCAGACATGGTACAGGAGATGGTTAGAGACTGCAGACATAGTACAGGAGATGGTCAGAGACTGCAGACCTGCTGGACATGGTAAGGGAGATGCCAGACTGTCCTATCCAAGATGAATAATACCCCGCCCCCCTCACCACTAACCTATCCCCATATAATACTATTACCATAGCGCTCCCCTGCCCAGTGTCACCACAGACCAATTCCCATCCTCCTTCCCCCACCTCTACACAGTGAACATGCAAATAGGGCAATAAATCAAAAAATTGTGTGCAGAGCTTTGTGGTGATAATAAATGCACAAAAAAGTCTTACTTATTCAAAGTAATTCCAGTGCTGAGTGTTCTCTGCTGTGTTCAAATCATTCACCAGAAATCAGGAATGGCACAGCAGAACACACTCAGCACTGGAATTACTTTGAATAAGTAAGACTTTTTTGTGCATTTATTATCACCACAAAGCTCTGCACACAATTTTGTGATTTATTGCCCTATTTGCATGTTCACTGTGTATAGGTGGGGGAAGAGCAGAGGTGTCCTCCATGCGGCCCCCTTACCTGGCTTGACATGCCGCGGCTCCACTCTCCTCCTCGGAGCTCCTTGCTCCACAAGCCAGCCGCCGCCACTCTTAGCAGCAGCAGCTCCAGCCACCGGCGCTCCATGTCCCCGTGAACATGCATACAGTCAGTGTCGCTCCTCGCAGGGCAGCAGGGGGATGACGTAAGTCAGAGGCAGCATGAAGGAAAAGCCGGCGTGGCTTACTTCCGCGGCTCTTCGGCGGCTTTCGGCTCCCTTCGGTCGCGGAGGCGGGGCATAACGCGGCGCAAGGATGACGTCATCCTCAATCGATGCCTTAAAGCTATAGCATCGATGCCGCATCGTGGACGGTCAGATGCCGATGCATCGATTCGGTGATTAATTTCAACAGCCCTATCAAACATGCCATGGACACATGTGAAATGACACCCCAAAATACATTTTCTGCTCCTCCCGAGTACTAGGATACCACATGTGTGGGACTTTTTGGGAGCCTAGCCACGTACAGGATCCTTAAACCAATCACCGCCTTTAGGATTTCTAAGGGTGTAAAATGGTGATTTCACTTCTCACTACCTATCACATTTCGGATGCCCTGAAATGTCCAGATAGCACAAAACCCCCCAAATGACCCCATTTTGGAAAGTAGACACCAAAACTTTGAGACAAAAGGTGAGATCTGCAAAATACTCAACATGACTCTCAGCAAATAGACTTGGGATGTCTACTTTCCAAAATTGGGTCATTGGGAAAGGGGGGGGGGGTGCTGTCTGGGCATTCCATGACCTCGGCAGTGAGAAGTGAAATTAAGAATTTGCACCCTTAGAAAGCCTCAAGAAGGTGATTGGCTTTCGGGGTCCTGTACACGGCAAGACTGCCAAAAAGTCCCACACATGTGGTATCCCCGTACTCAGGAGAAGCAGCAGAATGTATTTCGAGGAGTCATTTCAGATATGCCCATGGCATGTTTGAGCAATATATCATTTAGTGACAACTTTGTGAAAAAAAAATATTGTCATTTTCCTGAAACTTGTGACAAAATATAAAATATTCTATGGACTAAACATGCCTCCCAGCAAATAGCTTGGGGTGTCTACTTTACAAAATGGGATCATTTGGGGGGGTTTGTGCTATCTGGGCATTTCATGGTCTCCGAAACTGTGATAGGTAGTAAGGAGTGAAATCAAAAATTTACGCCCTTAGAAATCCTGAAGGCGGTGATTGGTTTTCGGGGTCCCGTACGCGGCTAGGCTCCCAAAAAGTCTCACACATGTGGTATCCCCGTACTCAGGAGAAGCAGCAGAAATAATTTTGGGGTGTCATTTCACATATGTCCATGGCATGTTTAAGCAATATATAATTTCAGTGTCAACTTTGAAAAATGACAACAACAAAAATTTACACAATCACTTATGACAAAAAAATAAATTGTGCTCAACATGCCTCTCAGCAAATTCCTTGGGGTGTCTACTTTCCAAAATGGGGTTGTTTGGGGGGGGGGGGGTTGTACTGCCCTGCTGTTTTAGCACCTCAAGAAATGACATAGGCAGTCATAAACTAAAAGCTGCGTAAATTCCAGAAAATGTACACTAGTTTGTAGACGCTATAACTTTTGCGCAAACCAATAAATATACACTTATTGAATTTTTTACCAAAAAAGGAGGCTGTCCCCCAGGGGGGCTTTCTAGGCAGCAAAAAGTGATAACAATATCAAAAAGTTGGGTGTAGTTGAAATGCTTTATTTAATAATTACAAAATATCAAAACATGATTGTTTAAAATGGTTATTGTAAAATATATATCATCAAAACATGAGCTGTGGTACATGTATAAAAAGCAGCGCCATCAATATGACAATGTACAGCAAAAAAGCATCGTAGTCAGACGCTATGAATAAGAGTATTGTGTGTGACTTGTATTGGAAAACTAACGCGTTTCGACCCCAACGGGTCTTTTTCAGAGGATTATATAAACTGTGAAAGCATTAACGTGTATTAAAATGTTAGATAAATGAAAAAAGAAGAAAAAATAAACAAACAGTGATAAATAATTTCATATATTTACCAATCAAGATGTATTGAACCATATTCGATGTTTTCTGTATGAAAAAAACCCCCTCAGCATTTCTCAGTGGTCGGCATGGTCGGCAAAAGTGGGGAAGAGAACAAATGCACCGCCGGTGCGCGCCTTGCGAGGAGTCACACCATGGAGAATCCGGGGCGGTTGGGGGAGGCCCCAGGAGGAGAGCAATTGGAGCCTGCAGTCAAGGTATTTTATGTAAAATGCATTAGTCGAGCAGCCCAAAAGGGTGGTGAGAGGGTATGGTTGTATGTCTATACACTAAATTGTTTTGTAATTTTGTAACTATGGTTGCGAATGGGTGGTCCGTGTGGGAATCGGGAGCGGGAGTGGGAGTGGAGTGGGAATCGGGAGTGGTGGATGTGAAAAGAGGGGAAAAAGGGAAAAAAGGGGGAGGGAGGGGAAAAAAAAGGAGGGGGGGAGGGGTGTGTGGGGAAAATGGGAAAAATACGGATCAAAAACCAGTGGCAACCAAATAGATACATTGTGAAAATGAATGATGAGTTTATTGCAAATTAAATGCAAATGAAGGTACGGACAAATAAAAGAAAGTGCGGTTGTGGATGAGGTGCAAAAGTGGGAGGGTGGAGGTGAGGAAGGGTGAGTGCAGGTAAGTGTGCCGGTGTACGGCACGATAGTGACAAACTAGTGGGGATAAATATACAAGAAAACAAACCAAAACAGTGAATTATGTCTGCCAGATACCATGGAACAGTGAGAAGGAAAGAATGCGAGGAAGGAAGGAAAGGAGACGGTGTGAAGTGAAAGTGTGCATAGAATAGATAGGGCTCCAAAAAATTACCTTGTTTCCTGTGTAATTATAGATTCAGTTTAAACCGGAGGGGGACACCCATAGGTGTACCACCTGGGTATCTATGCAATCAATAATAGTGATTTGTAAATGTTAAAGAATGAGCTGCAAGTATATAGCGCTGAGCAACAGTCAGGGTAAGAGGACATAACATATAATGAAGTAAAGTAGTGTAGGTAGTCTCACCAGTCCTTAGTTGCCGCTGCAGACATGTGCATATCCGGATGGGACATGTGGGGTATCAGCAAATCTCCACAATGTCCAATCACCTTATATAGGGGAACGTATCAGAATGCCAATTGCTTGGATTGTGTGCAGGTGCCACTGCTCCACCTCCCGGAGGCCCCCCTCCGCCAGGAGAAATGGCGCTGAGCTTCACTTCCAATGTGGCTCCCCTGGTGTTCCGGAAGGATATCCCCGGTGTTCTGCCGAGAAAGTTCCGCTCGGCGGCTAAGTTCCCCCCTCTACTGCGCAGGCACTGCACCTGTGTAGTAGGATACGGTGGAAATAGCCGAAGCGGAATATCTGAAAATCAGCTCGCGGTGAACGTAACTTTAGGTACTATGTAACCATGTGTGGAGGTATGGGTTACCTACTTGCATGCCATACCCAGCAATTTTACTACACTATGGGAGCCTACATCTTTTTTCCTCTATGAGGAGTCTACCACAGATTACATCAGAAAATATCTGGAGGAAGGAGGGATACCACAGGCTCCTGGACAACGAGGATGGTGGAGCAACCATAGTGGTTCTAACTATAAGCACATTACCCCTGTGGGGGTAAGGGGATCTGGTGAGTGGGGATCCTGGAGGGGGAGCACAAAGTCACAAGCGGATTTCCTGAAAACACTTACAGTCACCATTTTTGTGTTAATCACCCTGAGCGAAGACCTAGTACATCATATGGACTATTAGTTATGCATATGTGTACCAACACTGTCTTCCTTTTTCCTAATGTCTTTTTTTTCTCAACAAGTGTTTATGTATAATTTTTTATATTTTTTATGTACTCACTAAGGCTGTTGCAAACACATAACCACTTTATGACTGTCAATCACGTTGTTATATATATGGAGCTCTATTAACCCAATATTCACTTTTATAGATATACACATTGTATTAACCTCACTAGTGGAATCACGCTATCTGAGTGGGGATCGTTTAAATGTTCACAATTTGTATAGCGGATGACCTTGTTTAAGTGATTAATAGTAACAAGTATTGTTCACGGATTTGGAGCTTACTGACCACTATATTTAATAATAGTCTGTATTACACTACATTTGTGTTAAGTATACACCATTAACTGGCACTTTTACACAAACTAGGGAGTGCCACCATCCCCTTCTCATTATAACCTTGTACCTATAGACCCCTTGGGCATAGGTGTGCGCACAGGGTGTGCCAAGGCACACCCAAATCACCCTCCCCTCCTTCTCCACTGCCAGCTTCCCACCTCTCCCGCCGGCTGTTGCTGCGGGATGTTTTAGGATGAGTGGGGGAAGGGGCCAGTAAAAATGTAATTTACTAGCCCTTTCCCTTTCTGAATGAACATCATGAGTAATCGGTAGTGTGTGCTTCAGCTTTGGGGTGCACACCCTAATGCCATAGGCTGCGCACGCCTATGCCCTTAGGGGAGCTATATCAGGGGAGGCAGCATACCTAGGTAGGATCCTAAGCGCAGTCACCCACCCTTCAATTTACTAGTGTATAAGACGAGACCCTAGTCATCCAGGAGTGACTGTTCCCACTCCCCCAGGTACAGATTGGCGTAGGACGGGGCGCAACACGTCCCCATGGCCACGCCCTGTACCTGGAGGTAGTGGGAGCCATCAAAGCAAAAGTGGTTGTGGTACAGTATGTTTTCCAAACCATTTAAAATAAATTTGTTTAATGCGGGGTCATAGCGTGAACTATGCTGAAGGACCCTCTTTACCACAGAGAGACCTGCGGTATGGGGAATACTGCTGTATAGAGCCTCCACGTCAATGGTGATAAGGATGGAATGATCTGTTAGAGTAAGATTATTGATGATTTGTAAGAATTGTATGGTATCCCTGACAAAGGATGGCAGAGATAGGACAAAGGGTTGGAGGTGTGTGTCGATTACTCTACTTAAATTTTCAGATATGGCCCCATTGACGGAGACAATGGGACGACCGGTGGGTTTTTTTGGGTTCTTATGAATTTTAGGTAGGCTATAAAAGGTAGCCACTTTGGGATGTTTCATCCTGATAAATTCATAAAGGTCCTTGGTGATGGCGCCGGTGTGATAGGCGCGATCTACCATATTGTAGAATGTGGAATTGTATTGGTTAATGTTTAGGACAGAAATTTGTTTATACCATTCCTTGTTTTGTAGAATATTCAAGCACATGGATGTATAGTCCTCATTGTCCATAATGACTACATTGCCACCCTTGTCAGAGGGTTTGATTACAATCTTAATGTTTTTGCTTAGTCATTGCAGTAGCGATTGGAGAGTCATTGCAGATACAGTCTCCAAATGTCCTCATTGCGGGCTGTGCAGGCGCACTCAACCGCCGAATAGAAAGACTAGAGGCTCAAAAAACTAACCCGAGACATATATCGGGAAAAGAAAAGAATTGCCCGTTCCGCGCATGCGCGAACCGGGAATAAATGTCTTAAAGGGGACAATTTTTTTTAACTCCTAAACTCTTACCACCGGGGCCTATACACTGCAGCCATGGAAGAAAAAGAAAAAAAAAATAACCTTACCTTACCAAGAAAGAAGAGAAGCTGATCCTTCCGCCGTCATCAGCAGCATTCGTTTTTCTAGAAGATTCAGCAGACTGCGTTCCTATGAGGAAACTCTGCAAGACCCCAAAAGATCCACAGAAGGGGTTCCCAGTCTTATCAGTGCTAATAGTGGCCCAAGAACAGGGACTGCGCACGGGAGAGGCTGAACCCGGCGGACGCTGCCGACTGCAGAGGTATGGACGTACTGCTACTCTTTACCAGTCAAGAGGTATGAGAAAAAAGGAGAATGTTGGGGTAGGGGCTATGCCCTTTAATTTATGCTATTCCCTAGTCCTGTAGGCGGAGTAGAGGCGGAGCGTTATCACATGTATGCTGCCATGGAGGCACCAGGAAATAAAAGCCGCAGAGGTGATCAAATACCACCAAAAGAAAGCACTATTTGTGGGAAAAAAAGGACGCAAATTTCGCTTGGGTACATCATTGCATAACCGCGCAATTACCAGTTAAAGCAGCACAGTGCCAAATTGTAAAAAAGTGCTCTGGTCAGGAAGGGGGTAAAACCTTCCGGGGCTGAAGTGGTTAATTATGATTTCATTCTCCCCACGTACAATGTCTGGAACCGGCATTTACTGACATCCATAACTCCCCTTGTGGTACAGACCATAAATTCCCTCATTGTAATATACGGGGTTATTCTACATTTCCACACTATATATGTGTGTATCATCATCTGCTGGAGATAAAAGACATCACAGTGACTATGGAGGAAGAGGACGGACATGACGGGGGGGTTACTGGGTGGAAATAGAAAATAAAATCTTATTACCTCATCTGCTGCTTCGTCCAGTAATGTCTTCTATTTCCTGCAGCATGGAACTTCCTGTCTTTGCTCCAGGTGACTTCCTGTCTGTGCCTGACATCACTTCCTGTCTGTATTTCACTTCCTGTCTGGGTATGAGTGAGATCACCACCTTGTGGAGTTCAGAGGAACTACAGCCCCAAGAAGTGTCTCATAGTAACCACTTTAAAATATCTTACAGGGCTAACACAAAACACAAATAACTATAATATAATAATATAACACAAAAAAAGTAAGAAAAAAATAGATACAGTTCTTATGCAACCAATTGTTTAACAAAGATATTTTATTACATATAGAAAAGTCTTAAAGACACAGAACACAAGTTAACAACAAACGTATAGCCAATAAAACAGATACACCCCAAAACTGATGCTTTTGGTGAAGAAAATGCAAAAATACACCCAAAAGCATAAGAATATATATCAATCCACTCATAATGAAGATGTTAAACATAATTGCAATTATGTAATGTTCACATAGGAATGGTGGTGGAGATCTGTCAAAGTAAGAACACTTCCTTGAATGCGTATATAAATAAAATGATGAATTATGGAGTGAAAAAAGCTGTAAAGCAATAAATAATATATAAACTGGGTCATCCACTTCATAAAGGCATTGTGATTCAAGATCTTCTAGATCGCATAGAAGGAGGACTCGTCGATGATTTCATACATTTGTTTGGAAAGATAGAAGAATCCTCAGAAGGGATCATGTAGGATGACAGGAAAGGCTCCTGACTGGTGAGATCATCCAAACATAATGATTACATCCATGAACTGGAGTGAGCTTGTTAGGGTGATTAAGCCAATCTGTAAACACTGTATAGACATTATCGGAGAACTCAGCACACTCCAGGTGTTTGGAAAGTCTCAAAGTGGATTTAGCCTGTCATTTATCAGGGGTAGATATGTCCACACATGGACTACCACAGGGATTACCAAGACTATATATATAACATGTGCAGTCAGGTCTCCAGGTGGATTTAGTCTGTAATTAACTGCTTCCTTCCAGGCCTATAGCAGAATGATGGCTGAGCGTGAGCTCTCCCATCCTGGGGGACATCATATGAAGTACTCCAAGTCTAGTGGCCATGCTGCAGCTCCACTTAATGACAGATTATTGTACCGTGCTGGCCTCAATAACCATGTGACCAATCACAGTGATCACATGACAGTTGTACACAATGAATGGTTTTCATTCATAGCCATTCATTGTGTACTATTGTGATGATCTCTGTGATTGGTCAGTGATCAAGTCCAGTTTACCCTCATAGGGAGGCTTGGCTTGTTTGCTTGTATATTTAAGGCGGCGATGCAGCACATCGCCCGTGCCCCAAGATGACGTCAATCTGTGACTAAACTAGTCGGGCGGATGACGTGCTAACAACATCGCGACATACAAAGCCCGGCAGTGCAGGTGAAGATTTTATGTACCAGCCGGTATACTTTTCTGTATGCGATAGAGAGATGCTCTCATCTTTAAAAATTTAAACTTCAAATAAAATATCATTAGATCTTATGCTATGTGGAGCCTTCTTCTCTTTTGAATGAGACATCCGTGGACAGCGGAGGTGAGAGGATAAGAGGCAACATCCATAGGACCACTGTGTACCGGAGTTACTGCAGTTCAGAGGCCCTGGCAGGGAAATCAGCCACAGGTGCAGCTGACCTTTTCTATAGGTCTAACTATCTGGTAAGCAGGCATTTTGTTCATGGTGACGGGGACACATGATGACAACAATACATGGATTTCTGAAAGGTGAAGAAAGCTAAGGGAGGTGTAGAGGGGAAGAGGGAGTTACAAGGAGGTCAGGGAGTGAAGAGAGGGACAGGGAGGTGAAGACAGGTAAGGGAGGTGTGGGGGGGGGGGAAGATGAAGGGAGGAGGAAAAGGGGGTTAAAGTGTTACTAAACACAGAATCTGCAGTCACTATATCTGGTCTGCCACGTTGCACAAAATATGAAAATGCAATAATTTTAGTAAATAAAAACTGTTGAATACCTTTTCTCATCAGCAGTATATAGCAGTCTTGTGACTTCTATCAGTGTCTGCTTAAAGCTTGTAGGAGGAGTTTTCATTCTCTTCTGGATTGTTCTATGAGGATGCAGGAACCCTGACCCTTTGACTGGACAGTGCTGATTAGCCCTCTGCTGATCACATGCACTCTCCCAAGGAAAAAAAAAACATCTCCAGCAATACACACCAAACTGAGCATGTGCAGCTTGGCCCCTAGGATTAACCCCTTAGGTTCCATGGTGAGTATAACAAGCATGCTTTACTGCATATACAGAATGATTTTACTGTTGTGGGTTTAGTAACACTTTAAGAGGGGGGAGAGGGTTTGCAGAGAGGGTCAGGACAGTGAGGGGGAAGGGAGGAGGATAAGAGGTTGAAGATGGGGAAGGGAGGAGGATGAAGATGGGGAAGGGAGGAGGATAGAAGGGAGACAATGGGGAAAGGAGAGGGATAGGAGGTTGAAGATGGGGAAGGGAAGAGGAAAGGTGGGTAAAGCTGGGGAAGGGAGAAGGATAGAAGGTTGAAGATGGGGAAGGGAGGAGGCTAGGAGGGTGAAGATGGGGAAGAAAGGAAGATAGGAGGGTGAAGATGGGGAAGGGAGGAGGATAGGAGGGTGAAGATGGGGAAGGGAGTAGAGTAGGAGGGTGAAGATGGGGAAGGGAGGAGGGTGAAGATGGGGAATGAAGGAGGATAGGAGGGTGAAGATGGGGAAGGGAGGAGGGTGAAGATGGGGAATGGAGGAGGATAGGTGGGTGAAGATGGGGAAGGGAGGAGGATAGGAGGGTGAAGATGGGGAAGGGAGGAGGGTAGGAGGGTGAAGATGGGGAATGGAGGAGGATAGGTGGATGAAGATGGGGAAGGGAGGAGGATAGGAGGGTGAAGATGGGGAAGGGAGGAGGATAGGGGAGTGAAGGTGGGGAAGGGAGGAGGATAGGAGGGTGAAGATGGGGAAGGGAGGAGGATAGGAGGGTGAAGATGGGGAAGGGAGGAGGATAGAAGGGTGAAGGTGGGGAAGGGAGGAGGATAGAAGGGTTAGGATGGGGAAGGGGGGAGGATAGGAGGATGAAGATGGGGAAGGGAGGAGGACAGGAGGGTGAAGATGGGGAAGGGAGGAGGATAGGAGGTGAAGATGGGGAAGGGAGGAGGATAGGAGGTGAAGATGGGGAAGGTAAGAGGATAAGAGGGTGAAGATGGGGAAGGGAAAATGATGAAGATGGAGACAGTTCAGTGAAGAGGGAAAAGGGGGGGATGAAGAGGGATACAGGGCAATCATGCAGGGTGGAGAGGAGCAGAAAAGTGGGGGAAGGAGAAAGATATGTAATTTGGGGCATGGGGGGGGGGGGTTATAGGGTACATGAAGGTATTTACTCCTAGAAGTGGATAGCTGGATTTAGTGTTGGGCCACTAGTTTGTCCTGAGCACGAGTTCAGCCTGAACATTGGCTGTTCACCCCTTTCGGCGAACACCCGAATTTGCAATGCACTGCAGGCTGCACAGTGAAAAAAGGTGGGCAGATTCCCAAAATATTGGTATACAGAGACCCCAGACAGTATGCTATGAAAAAATACATATATAGTTTATTTGACATAAAAAAATGGTTACAAAAAGACAAAAGCAGTCAGTTCAAAACCTCCAAACACCGCAAATAACAACGTTGTTATTGTATCATTACAATATAACACATACAGAGCCAAGCAGCACAGACTCGTGTGAGCCGATGGAATATCCTCTATCCGCTGTGTGACCACAAGATCAACAGGGAGATAAGCTCATTAAGAGTAATATCGATGGGGCGTGTCCAAGATGGCGATGGTGCAGGACGTCTAGTCAGGGAGCTCTGCAGCCATCGCGGGGAATTCATCCTTATAACCCACTCTGTACTTCTCCCAAACCGCCGAGGTGCTTCCCGCTCCCCCCCCGCTGATGCGGACACGAAATCGGCGCCGCCAGGATGAACTCAGCCGAAGTAATAGCCGGAGTAACACAGCCGGAGCGGCCGCACACGTGGAAGCAGTAAGCAATATGGCGACACAGACGGAAGACCCGGACCCTGCTCTCACTGAGCAAAGCAACTTCGCGGCTCTGATGCAAGCTATAACGGGATGTCAATCCTCCCTGTCCACACTCACCACCAAAATCGATACTGTGCAGCTGGATATTGGGCGCATCAGACAGGACTTTGAAAAGGTGAGGAAGAGAGTGACAGAGGTTGAAAATCGGGTGGGGGAGGCTGAAGATACGATCAGGGATCACTCGGCTTCTCTACATACACTGCAAGTCAGGGTCAAACATCTAGAAACGAGAGCCGAGGATTCCGAAAATCGTAATCGTCGCAACAATTTGAGGATCATAGGACTCCCTGAGGGATCGGAGGGCTCTGATACCACTGCTTACACAGAGAAACTCCTCCGCACGTTGTTCCCTCAGGCAGGCTTCTCACCCCAAT
This sequence comes from Lithobates clamitans, assembly GCA_037952925.1. NCBI lineage: Eukaryota > Metazoa > Chordata > Amphibia > Anura > Ranidae > Lithobates > Lithobates clamitans. Next base: position 263,299 of record JBBGZY010003282.1, read on the forward strand.
TTGTCATTGAGAGGGCCCATCGGATGCCGCCGAACCGAGGTCCGCCTGGAACCCCACCTCGTACATTCATATTCCGCCTGCTTAACTACAGGGACCGGGACCTGGTATTACGTGAGGCCCGGAAAATGGCTGAAATCCGCCATGAAGCGGCCCGCCTGATGTTTTTCCCGGATTTTTCTGTGACCACCCAGAAGCAGAGAAAGTCATTTGATCAAGTGAAGCAGGCCATGAGAACGCAGGGTATACGATACAGCATGCTGTTTCCCGCCCGACTCCGTGTGCAAGATGGCGAAAGTGTCCGATTTTTTATGTCCCCAGAAGAGGCCTCACGCTGGCTGAACACACTACCCAGACACTAGGTATGTGCATATTCCTTCTTTATGCAAGTTGCCTTATAACCCTAACATACTGACTGAACTGGCGGCAAGATGCTATGGAATTCTCTGCTGATTCGGAATGCCTCAGCACAAGACCCCTGACTTACCCTTCTGCCCTGTTGGCGCTGCAAAGGGGGCGAGTTTAATGTTTGACACAGGAAACCCCTAAAAAGACTGCACTCCTCACTCCGACTGCATACTGGTTTCTGGGGGGGGGAAAATGTGCTGGACATTCGCTAAATGTGTTGCGATTGCCTACATATTTGCTCATGTTGTTTATACACGGCGTAATGGGACTGGATCGATGGAAACACCTGCTAATGAGCCGCTACCAATTGATTACAACGCTGCCTGGTTGATCACCTTCTGATTTGAAGATCCGGAGCAACAACTGACATTTTGCCTTGGTTGGATGGGCTTCTGGGGGGGGGAGGGAGGTAAGGGGGGAGTGAAACTCCTAATAATTTTATATACGTTAAGTCTGAGCCCCTGGCACTGGCCAGGTGAAGTACACATCTATTCCCGCTGATGGCGGCATCTTCCTTAGACTGGAAACACTGTTATTTAAGTAGTCGTTATCTACTTCCTCTCATCTGGTACATGACCTCGTGAGGTCTATGACCTTTTTTGGTTTCAGGGAGCAAGCGTACCCAGGTTTGGGGGGTATGCGGGGTGGGGGGGGGGGTGTGTTTGAGGGAAGGGAGTTATATATGTTCTACACAGAAATGTTTTATGGTACAACACGCAAATGTACGATGCTTGCTGCCAATATGTGTACTATCTCCAGCTGTGTTATGGAGGATGGGCGTGGGTCTCTCCCTTGGAGGTCCGGGTGCACTCCTCAATCTACACGATGCCGCAATGTGTTCTGACTTCTTATGGCCCCCATAAAGCTTATTTCCTGGAACGTTCGGGGTATGAATTCCCGAATAAAGCGTTCATTGATCTTTAATTTTCTCAAATCATACTCTCCGGATATTTGTATACTACAGGAAACCCACCTCACTGGAGGTCGGGTTCTGAGTCTTAAAAAACCGTGGGTGGGCCATTATCATCATGCCACATTTTCATCATACGCCAGGGGGGTCAGTATACTAATTCGTAAGACCCTGCCCTTTACATTGCTGGACTTGCACCTGGACCCCGAGGGTAGATACATAGTTATGCATGCAGATATTGCCAATATAAGTATGATAATTGTGGGACTCTATATACCTCCACCAGCATCACTAGCAGTTCTCCACAAGGTTACCACTCTCATTGCAGGGTACCCCACAGACAATGTGATCTTGGCGGGGGATTTCAATATGCCACCATGCCCGAATTTGGACAAACAGACGCTCGATTCGGCTACGGAGTCCCCATTGTCCAGATGGACCTCTACGTTTGCTCTTACGGATGTCTGGCGTTGGAAAAATCCCCTGCTGAGATCTTATACCTGCCAGTCGGCCTCCTACAGGGCTATGTCCCGTATAGACCTAGTGTTTGCCACCACCAGTGTTCTCAATATGGTTCACGAAATTGCCCACCTGCCTAGAGGTATATCAGATCACTCTCCTCTTTTACTTAGTTTGAATATGAGGCCTGTCCCTACCGACTGTCTTTGGCGTTTGTCACGTTTTTGGATCTCAGATGATCGCATAGAGAACGATGCTGAAGTTGCAATGAGGGACTTCTGGGTTGATAATCCCCCTGCAACGACACCTGCTTCTAGTTGGGAATCTTTTAAATTTCACGCCCGGGATCATTATCAGACAGCGATTGCACGTGCCCGGCGTCAGACTAGGGCAGCTCTGCTCCAGGCTGAGCGCAGGGCGGCTGATTTAGAAACCCAATACACCAGTACCAGAGATGAGAGAGCCAGAGCGGATCTGCAGTGTGCAGTACGTGAAGTGGCGCTCCTCAGAGTAGCAGCCACGAAAACACACCTATTGCATCAGTCGCAGCGCATTTTTGAGCAGGGTGAGCGGACCGGGAGGCTACTGGCGTGGCTCTCCAGGGAGCAAACGGTAACTACTACAGTGGCTAACATCAGGGACGGGTCGGGGCGACTACTGTCTAACCCCAGGGAGATAAACACCCGTTTTGCCTCATATTATGAGGATTTATATACATCCAAGGTAAGATACTCCAATGCAGATCTACATGCCTATGTGGAGACTATTACGCTGCCCTCCCTGTCGGAGGAGGCCCGCGGGAGGCTTGACGCTCCGCTCACCCTCAAAGAACTACAAAACGCCATTGGCTCCCTGCAGTCTGGGAAAACTCCAGGGGACGATGGACTTCCAGTGGAATTCTATAAGACCCATATGGAGACTATAGCTGTAAGATTACTGGAGATCCTGTCTACCTCCTTTGAAGTAAATTCTTTACCCCCCTCTATGTCCAGAGCTGTAATAGTTGTGATACCCAAGTCTGGAAAGGACCCTGAGCTATGCTCATCGTATAGGCCTATTTCCTTGTTGAATGTCGACGCCAAAATACTAGCAAAGGTGTTGGCCACCAGACTCAACACGGTTATTTTATCATTAATTCATGGAGACCAAACTGGCTTTATGCCGGGCAAAGGAACAGACATTAATTAACGAAGACTCTATACTATCTTGGCGAGCCCATCTCCTGGGAGGGGGGCCGGTGTGGTGGCTTCCCTGGATGCAGAGAAGGCCTTTGACTCGGTGGAGTGGGAATACTTATGGCTAATCCTACCTAAGTTCGGGATGGGACCCAACTTCATTAAATGGATCCGGCTGTTGTACTCCGGCCCATCGGCTAGAGTCCGTACGGGTGGGGTTCTGTCGGCTTCTATTCCCCTCCACCGAGGCACTAGGCAGGGCTGTCCGCTTTCGCCGGCCCTCTTTGCTCTGGCGATCGAACCGCTAGCGGAGCTTCTTAGGACATCACATGAAGTGGGGGGCACCCCTAGTAGAAAAGGTTTCCCTCTACGCGGACGATATGTTATTGTATCTTCGTGACTCCCAGCAATCACTCAGAGCAGCCTTATCCATTATTGACAGATTTGGCGCCTTCTCGGGGATTAGGGTGAACTGGGAGAAATCCCTCCTGTTCCCCCTGATGGACACACAACCGGTAATGGACTCACCCCTTCCCCTTAAAAAAGTCTCTAAATTTAAATATCTAGGCATTCAGATCCAATCTAACTTGCAAAGCTACCTAGTGGATAATGTATTTCCCATCCTAAACCAGCTCACTCAGCGCTGTGCGGTGTGGAAAAAGCTGCCATTAACCCCGGTAGGGAGGGTGAACTTGCTCAAGATGTCCTTCCTCCCAAAATTTTTATATGTTTTTCGCCATACCCCGGTCCCCATTCCTAATTCATTCTTCCTCAAATTAGATCAAGCCGTCACCTCTTTTGTATGGGCTGGGACAACACCCAGGGTTGCCAAACAAACACTACAGTTATCACTCACAGAAGGAGGCCTATCCCTGCCAAATTTCAAGAAATACTATTGGACGGCGCTGCTGGTCACCGTCCGTTGGTGGTTTGCTCGGGATCAGAGCAACCCGGCGGTCAACCTGGAGGCTGCGATTTTAGGCTCATATTCTGAACTTAGTAACCTGGTCTATAGAGGCCCGAGATACAGCCTTCAGGTTACTACGCCTATGAAAACGACGGTGAGGGTGTGGCAGCAGGTCTCCTCATATCTTGCCGATGAAGGTACCGTCTCCCCACATACTCCGCTGTGGGGCAACCCAATGTTATCACACCTCCAGTCTGTTCCGGACCCCCAGGTTTGGGCCAGGCACGAGGTTCGAACATTACGACACATATTTAGGGGGGGACGGCTCCTCACCTTTGCGGAACTGAGAGCAAAATATAACCTACCCCCGTGGATGTTCTTCCGCTTTATGCAACTACGACATGCGGTTGGTGCACAGTTTCCGCGTGGGGTGGAGCTGTCTACCCACTCGGTTGAGTCCCTATTGTTAACCGACCACCTAGACCGAACACTATCTTCTATATACCTCAGACTCACGTGCAAAGACACCTCCAAAATGCTCCCACTTTTTCATAAATGGCAGTCGGACATTCCGGCTCTCACTGAAGAGGACTGGTCAGAGGGCCTACAACAATGCATCCCATTTATGATCTCAGCAAGGGATAGATTTGTGCAACTAAAGTTCCTTCATAGGGTATACTATACCCCACAACGATTATCTGGGATTTACCCTGGACTTGACGATAGGTGTCCTAAATGTAGACAGTCGGTGGGGACCTTCTTTCATGTGGTATGGTCATGTCCAGTTCTCCAGAGTTACTGGCATGACGTTGTGACTGACATGAATGGAGTAACAGGATTACAATTACAACTTGACCCGATGGTGTTCCTTTTGGGCATCACAGATAATCTGAATACAGCCAAACATACCAAATTGTTTGTGTTTTACGCGGCCTACTATGCCAGGAAAACAATTCTGCTGCGCTGGAGGCTACCGGAACCCCCCACTGTTGGGGCATGGAGGGTTCTAATAAACACAGTACTCCCGATATATAAGCTTACATATATGGGCAGGAATTGTCCAAAGAAATTCGAAAAAATTTGGGCGACCTGGGTTGAGGCTAGACAACTGGTGGTGTAGGTTCACTGGTGGCTTGGGACCCGGGAGGCTGACTGGCTGAAAATGGGTGGTGAGTACTGCCCCTGATTTACAAAGGGTGTCTATATGGTTCTACTCACTCATACCCTCCCTCTCCTCACCCCCTACATAGTGCAGACGTCCCTCGGCAGGCACTGACCTATATGTGTGGAGGCTCCTTTTGATATCCTACCCCTCTCATCCTTATTTTCTCCTCTTAATCCCTCCCTTTATCCTTGTAGGTGATTTCTTCTACATCTTCCTCAACCCTTTTAGCCTTCCCTCTTCTCTGGATCCTTCTTCTTCGTCTCCCCTCTCCCCCTCCCCCTCTTCCTAACAAGACCTTCCTTGGACTAGTGAAATTCTAGGGGATTAGAATTGATATAGGTAAAGATCTAATACATAAAAAGACGATGTTAAAACCACAACAGATGAGAATGAGACTCCTTTCAGTGTTTTCGGCAATGTCTACTAACAATCAAAACAAATAGATAGTTCTAGGCCCTGTTGGAAATACCTGTGTGATGCTTTTTGTACTATATTGAAATGCGGCAACTGACTGCAATTGCTCATGTACAACAGTATGATCTTCAAACTTAAATGTAATGTGCAGATTACTCAATAAACATTTCCTGTGTTAAAAAAAAAAGAGTAATATCGATCCCTCAAAAGTAGAGGGGTTGATCAAATAGCACCACACATAGAGAGTGGATCGCCCACTCAAAGGGGAGTATCAATATGAGGGAAAACAGGTATCTGTGCAAACATCCAATGTAACGATATACAGTATGTAAGACCAAACCCCCTTTAAAGAGGAGTTCCCATTTAAAAAAAAAATAAATAAAAGTCAGCAGCTACAAATACTGCAGCTGCTGACTTTTAATAATCGGACACTTACCTGTCCCACGGTCCAGCGATGCGGGGGATAGAAGCCCCACTAATCTCCCCCTCCGTTTGGCAGCGCGGGTATTGCAACTGTGGGCAACTGTGGGCGCCGGGCTGTGGTTTCACAGCCGGGCACCCACTGCGCATGTGCGAGCGGCGCCGCGATTGGCTGCTCAGTCATCTGGGACCTGTAATGTGTCCCAGGTGATTGACAAGAGGGAGGGAGCAGAGCTGAGTCCTTCCTGTGCTGAGGGGGAAGTGATGTCACCAGCCCAGACACTGAAAGAGGCAGACTACGAGGGACACCCTAGCAACAGGCTTTTAGAGGGAAGTTAAAATAATTTGCATGGATACATGTCCGACAGGGCAGTACCCAGACCCCCATTCCCCTTTTATGGCCAATTACTAGCATATACTATACACCTTCAAATTGTGCACTTTTGGTTTCTCATGTACAGCTCCCATAGAGTTCAATGGAGTTCGCTGTTTGGGGCAGAACTTTTCCCCTGTTCGGGAGTTCTGCTGTGAACTGAACAGGGGGGTGTTCAGCCCATCTCTAGTGCATGAGTATGATCTAAGTTATTAGGATTAAACCACCCCTGATATAGTAAACTAAGGGGTCGGATTTAAAAAAAATGTGTTGTAGACGAGTGACAATCATCAAGCTGTTACAAATCCTGGTCTTAATTTAACACAGTGATTTCACAGATCCACAGCTCCATCTAGTGACCAAAATACCACAATCAGTAAAAATAACAAATACTGCATTATGACCACTAGAGGGTATTAAGGAAATCATTGTATGAAATGAAATACATCCAATATTCATCACAGCTGGGTGAATGCTGGCGAATGAGGGTTACCATAACTTAAAAACCTCAATCCAAAGATATACTGAAGAAATCCCTAAAAATTAGTACATCACACAAGCCCATTGAAACCTAATTGCCAATGCATGGGGGTGGTAAGACAGGGATGCTCATATTAAACAGGGCTCCCGTAGCAGGACGGGCAAACAGCCCATCCCACAAAATGGAAAAGGGCTTGTGCAACATCCCACCTGGGGTGCTCTGGGCATCCGTATGGCCAACCAAAAACATCCCCCCTCCCCAAAAAAATAATAATAATAAAAAAAAATATATATATATATATATATATATATATATACATATATGTATATATATATATATATATATATACATACATATACAGATGCAGCTCTATAATTAGGCAAATTAGGCGATTGCCTTAGGCCTCGCCCACACAAGGGCCTCACGGCTGCCTAATTTGCCTGACAGACAGGACAGTTTATGGGACTCATGAGTGGAAGGAAATATCCTCCGGTCACGGTCAGTGTGCACAAGCAAGCCGGTGGGATGAGCGAGTGGACGGGCGCTGCACATAGACTGACGCCGGCGCCGCCTGTCTGAGCTGATGAGCCTCCGCAGACGAGGTAGGAGATGACATCATCTCGGCTCTCGGCTGCATCCAATAGCAGGCTCCACAGCTGCGGCGCCGTCCTCCTAGCCTTTCCCCCAAATTCAGCGGCCCCAGTGCATGGCGGGAGTTGTAGTTCTTCACAGCACAGACAACAGACTTGGCAACAGACTTGGCCCTCTGGTGCCTGTGCTCTGCAGAGACTACAACTCCCAGATTGCACTGCAGGAAGCTCAAAGAGAACGTGTCACCGGCTTCTCCTGCTGCCTTTAGTAGGGTAGGGGACCGAGGAGCAGGTACAGTACATTTACTACATGCTGTCTGTACGGTACCCTGTCTTTCTATCATGGTCTCATGGTCTTTACCCTGTCTGTCCCCAGTACCCTGTCTGTCTCATGGTCTGTTCCCAGTACCCTGTCTGTCTACAGTCTCATGGTCTGTAGCCTGTCTGTCTATGGTCTCATGGTCTGTACCCTGTCTGTCTCATGGTCTGTACACTGTCTGTCTATGGTCTCATGGTCTGTACCCTGTCTCAGTGCTGTGTCTTGGCCTAGGCTGGCAGTTTGCAGGGGCCCGCCCGCCCCCGCGCGAAAAAAAAAGCCCCCCTGACCCATCCTCTCGAGTCCCGTCTCCTGCGGCCGGCTTGCTGTATGAAGCGCCACACTTGTAAATATTGTGGGCATGCTTGGCCGGGGGGACTGGCGCCACCATAAGCGGCTGGTGACTTTCCAGTCTGGCTGCACGTAATTTGTCCCCTGGCAACATTTGATGGGGCACAGTGGCAACATTTGATGGGGCACAGTGGTGGCATTTGATGGGGCACAGTGGCAGCATTTGATGGGGCACAGTGGCAGCATTTGATGGGGCACAGTGAGGCTGGATTTGATGGCACAGTGAGGCTGCATTTGATGGCACAGTGAGGCTGCAATTGATTTTTTTTTTCAGTTTTTTTGCGCCCCTCCAAAAATTTGGAGCACCAGCCACCACTTGATGGGATCATCATTGTGCCTCTTCTCCTTACTTGTTGAATGACAGGCTGAAGGCATGTACATTCCAGTGTGGGCTTTGAGGAAGGCCATTGAATTAGGCTGGCTGCCGTTCAAACCGGAGGATTTTTTTTATTTATCTTGCTGCAGTTCTGCTTTCAAAATGAACGCCAGGCAAACAGCTATTCACACACATATGTGAAATTTTTCATCTACCAAAAGATTTATAATTCTGTGCACCCATTTTTGTGATTCATATTCCTCTGCCAGACTGTAAAGCCAGAATGGTGCACCACCTTCTCTATTACAGTTAACTAATACAGCAGTGTTATTTACCCTCTCCCTAAACCTGCTGTTAATGAAGAAGCATTACACTGATAAGTCATCAATTATGCTCATTCTGTTGTTATCCCCTATCAGCATCCTGTATCATGTCCGCACAGTCTCTGACCATTGCCTGTATCATTGTCTACACACAATCTCTGACCATTTCCTGTATCATTGTCCGCACACAGTCTCTGACCATTTCCTGTATCATTGTCCGCACAGTGTCTGACAGTCTCCTGTATCATCGTCTGCACAGTGTCTGACCGTCTCCTGTATCATTGTCTGCACAGTGTCTGACAGTCTCCTGTATCATTGTCCGCACAGTGTCTGACAGTCTCCTGTATCATCGTCTGCACAGTGTCTGACCGTCTCCTGTATCATTGTCTGCACAGTGTCTGACTGTCTCCTGTATCATTGTCTGCACAGTCTCTGACCATTTCCTGTATCATCGTCTGCACAGTGTCTGACCGTCTCCTGTATCATCGTCTGCACAGTGTCTGACCGTCTCCTGTATCATTGTCTGCACAGTGTCTGACAGTCTCCTGTATCATCGTCTGCACAGTGTCTGACCGTCTCCTGTATCATCGTCTGCACAGTGTCTGACCGTCTCCTGTATCATTGTCTGCACAGTGTCTGACCGTCTCCTGTATCATTGTCTGCACAGTGTCTGACCGTCTCCTGTATCATTGTCTGCACAGTGTCTGACCGTCTCCTGTATCATTGTCTGCACAGTGTCTGACTGTCTCCTGTATCATTGTCTGCACACAGTCTCTGACCATTTCCTGTATCATCGTCTGCACAGTGTCTGACCGTCTCCTGTATCATTGTCTGCACAGTCTCTGACTGTCTCCTGTATCATCGTCTGCACAGTGTCTGACCGTCTCCTGTATCATTGTCTGCACAGTGTCTGACTGTCTCCTGTATCATTGTCTGCACAGTCTCTGACCATCTCCTGTATCATTGTCTGCACAGTGTCTGACCGTCTCCTGTATCATTGTCTGCACAGTGTCTGACCGTCTCCTGTATCATTGTCTGCACAGTGTCTGACTGTCTCCTGTATCATTGTCTGCACAGTGTCTGACCGTCTCCTGTATCATTGTCTGCACAGTGTCTGACAGTCTCCTGTATCATTGTCTGCACAGTCTCTGACCATCTCCTGTATCATTGTCTGCACAGTGTCTGACTGTCTCCTGTATCATTGTCTGCACAGTGTCTGACCGTCTCCTGTATCATTGTCTGCACAGTGTCTGACCGTCTCCTGTATCATTGTCTGCACAGTGTCTGACTGTCTCCTGTATCATTGTCTGCACAGTCTCTGACCATCTCCTGTATCATTGTCTGCACAGTCTCTGACCATCTCCTGTATCATCGTCTGCACAGTGTCTGACCATCTCCTGTATCATTGTCTGCACAGTGTCTGACCATCTCCTGTATCATTGTCTGCACAGTGTCTGTCTCCTGTATCATTGTCTGCACAGTCTCTGACCATCTCCTGTATCATTGTCTGCACAGTGTCTGACCGTCTCCTGTATCATTGTCTGCACAGTCTCTGACCATCTCCTGTATCATTGTCTGCACAGTCTCTGACCATCTCCTGTATCATTGTCTGCACAGTCTCTGACCATCTCCTGTATCATTGTCTGCACAGTCTCTGACCATCTCCTGTATCATTGTCTGCACAGTCTCTGACCGTCTCCTGTATCATTGTCTGCACAGTCTCTGACCGTCTCCTGTATCATTGTCTGCACAGTCTCTGACCGTCACCTGTATCATTGTCTGCACAGTCTCTGACCGTCTCCTGTATCATTGTCTGCACAGTCTCTGACCGTCTCCTGTATCATTGTCTGCACAGTCTCTGACCGTCTCCTGTATCATTGTCTGCACAGTCTCTGACCGTCTCCTGTATCATTGTCTGCACAGTCTCTGACCGTCTCCTGTATCATTGTCTGCACAGTCTCTGACCGTCTCCTGTATCATTGTCTGCACAGTCTCTGACTGTCTCCTGTATCATTGTCTGCACAGTGTCTGACAGTCTCCTGTATCATCATCTGCACAGTGTCTGACCGTCTCCTGTATCATTGTCTGCACAGTGTCTGACTGTCTCCTGTATCATTGTCTGCACAGTGTCTGACCGTCTCCTGTATCATTGTCTGCACAGTCTCTGACCATCTCCTGTATCATTGTCTGCACAGTCTCTGACCGTCTCCTGTATCATTGTCTGCACAGTGTCTGACCGTCTCCTGTATCATTGTCTGCACAGTCTCTGACCATCTCCTGTATCATTGTCTGCACAGTCTCTGACCGTCTCCTGTATCATTGTCTGCACAGTGTCTGACCATCTCCTGTATCATTGTCTGCACAGTCTCTGACCGTCTCCTGTATCATTGTCTGCACAGTCTCTGACTGTCTCCTGTATCATTGTCTGCACAGTGTCTGACAGTCTCCTGTATCATTGTCTGCACAGTGTCTGACCGTCTCCTGTATCATTGTCTGCACAGTGTCTGACTGTCTCCTGTATCATTGTCTGCACAGTGTCTGACCGTCTCCTGTATTATTGTCTGCACAGTGTCTGACCATCTCCTGTATCATTGTCTGCACAGTGTCTGACCGTCTCCTGTATCATCGTCTGCACAGTGTCTGACCGTCTCCTGTATTATTGTCTGCACAGTGTCTGACCATCTCCTGTATCATTGTCTGCACAGTGTCTGACCGTCTCCTGTATCATTGTCTGCACAGTGTCTGACAGTCTCCTGTATCATTGTCTGCACAGTGTCTGACAGTCTCCTGTATCATTGTCTGCACAGTGTCTGACTGTCTCCTGTATCATTGTCTGCACAGTGTCTGACCATCTCCTGTATCATTGTCTGCACCATCTCTGAAGAGAGATATCCTATGTTTAATGATATCTGATTAAAGAATAATTGGTCAGAGAAATTTATAGAAACTGTGATTTAAGGCTGTTAATATATGCATTTATACAGTTAATTTTTATCACCTATATTATTTTTCCCATTATGGGCATGAGTGGGGCCTCATGTCTAAGTTTTGCCTAAGGCCTCACAAAGTCTAGAGCCACCTCTGTAATATATATATATATATATATATATATATATATATATATATATATATATATATATATATATATATGAGGCAAAATATCCCTGGACTCAAACTTAGCATACTGCAACAAAAACAAAGCTATTACAGAGGAAAATATATGTCAACTGATGCCCAATAACAATCTTGCACATAGTTAACCACTTCAGCTCCGGAAGATTTGGCTGCTCAATGACCAGGCCATTTTTTGCGACACGGCACTGCGTCGTTTTAACTGACAATTTTGCGTTCGTGCGACGTTGTACACAAATTTGACGTCCTTTTGTTCCCACAGAGATTTCTTTTGGTGGTATTTGATCATCTCTGCGGTTTTTATTTGTTGCGCTTTAACCAAAAAAATATCGACAATTTTGATAAAAAACACAATATTTTGTACTTTTTGCTATAGTAAATATCCCCAATTTTTTAAAAAGCTAATTATTGCTCAGTTTAGGCCAATATGTATTCTTCTACATATTTTTGGTAATAAAAATTGCAATAAGCGTATAGTGATTGGTTTGCGCAAAAGTTATAGCGTCTACAAAATAGGGGATAGATTTATGGCATTTTTATTATTTTTTTTTACTAGTAATGGCAGCGATCTGTGATTTTTTTCGGGATTGAGATATTGCAGCGGACAAATTGGACACTTTTGACACATTTTTGGGACCATTGACAATTATACAGCGATCGGTGCTATAAAAATGCACTGATTACTACTGTATAAATGTCACTGACAGGGAAGGGGTTAACACTAGGGGGTGATCAAGGGATTAAATGTGTTCTGTGGAGGGATGGGACTGTCTAGGAGGAGAGTGAGAGATCGGCATTCATACATAGTATAAACACACAATCTGTCTCTACTCCCCTGAAAGAACTGAGATTTGTGTGTTTACACACACAGATCCCGGTTCTCACTCTGTCACAAGCGATCGCGGGTGCCCAGCGGTCATTGCACCCACCGGGCACTCGCATCGACTCCAGGCACACGCTATGGGCGCGGGCGCGCGCGCCCCTAGTGGCCAAAAGGTGAAGCGACATAAGGTAACGTCGTTTCACCCAGCCTGCCATTCTGCCGCAGTAAAACCGCGGCGGCTGGTCAGCAAGCAGTTAATGTTTACAGAAAATCATACCGATCTAAACAATATTGCATGAACATAGCCCAATAGGACTACTCGTTACAGCTGAGCGAATGCCGGTCACATTCGTTTTTTTCTGTTTTTTTTAAACAGACCTCTAAGTGTTTGTTAAATCTTACACTTCTCACATTTGCCCAAAAAAAATCTTTAAAAAAAAAAAAAAAATCTTTAAGCATTTGAAAAATCTTACACCAAAAAATGTACTCAACCAATAAAAGGTAATGACTCCATTTTTATTTTTCTACTGCTATCAATGACCAACACGGTACAACACTTCATCCATGTCTTTGGTGATCTCTGATCTCCTTATGAACTGTTTCTTACATGATGAAGATCAGCCATGGAGTATATCTGAGGTGTATATCAGGGTGTGCTTCTTCCCCACATGAGAGCTGTGATGTCCAGCAACATTCATATAGAAGACATTTCCCGCACTCAAGGCACTAATACACCTCAAGGGTTGTGTGGGATCCCTGATGTACAGGAAGACAGGACTTCAGTAACATTTCCCTCATTCGGGACAGGAATATGGCTTCTCCCCTGTGTGCAATCTCTGATGTCTGTAAAGATGGGAATTCATTGAAAAACATTTCCCACACTCAGGACAGGAATATGGCTTCTCCCCCGTGTGAGATCTCTGATGGATGGAAAGATTGGACTTATGTGAAAAACATTTGCCACACTCGGCACAGGAATATGGCTTCTCCCCTGTGTGAGATCTCTGATGAATGGAAAGATTGGACTTCTGTGAAAAACATTTCCCGCACTCAGGACAGGAATGCGGCTTCTCCCCTGTGTGAGATCTCTGATGTTTGTAAAAACTGGACTTTTCTGAAAAACTTTTCCCGCACTCAGGACAGGAATACGGCTTTTCCCCCGTGTGAGATCTCTGATGTGTGTAAAGACTGAACTTCTGTGAAAAACATTTCCTGCACTCAGTACAAGGATACAGCTTTTTCCCCATGTGAGATCTCTGATGTGTGGAAAGATTGGACTTATCTGAAAAACATTTCCCGCACTCAGGACAGGAATACGGCTTCTCTCCCGTGTGAGATCTCTGATGTGAGTAAAGATTGGACTTCCGTGAAAAACATTTCCTGCACTCAGAACAGGAATACGGCTTCTCTCCCGTGTGAGATCTCTGATGTGAGTAAAGATTGGACTTATGTGAAAAACATTTCCCACACTCAGGACAGGAATACGACTTCTCCCCCCTGTGAGATCTCTGATGTCTGTAAAGATGGGAATTCAATGAAAAACATTTCCCGCACTCAGGACAGGAATATGGCTTCTCCCCCGTGTGAGATCTCTGATGGATGGAAAGATTGGATTTCTGTGAAAAACATTTGTCACACTCGGTACAGGAATATGGCTTCTCCCCTGTGTGAGATCTCTGATGAATGGAAAGATTGGACTTCTGTGAAAAACATTTCCCGCACTCAGGACAGGAATGCGGCTTCTCCCCTGTGTGAGATCTCTGATGTTTGTAAAAACTGGACTTTTCTGAAAAACTTTTCCCGCACTCAGGACAGGAATACGGCTTTTCCCCCGTGTGAGATCTCTGATGTGTGTAAAGCCTGGACTTTTCTGAAAAACTTTTCCCACACTCAGGACAGGAATACGGTTTTTCCCCCGTGTGAGATCTCTGATGTGTGTAAAGACTGGACTTATGTGAAAAACATTTCCTGCACTCAGTACAAGGATACAGCTTTTTCCCCATGTGAGATCTCTGATGTGTGGAAAGATTGGACTTATCTGAAAAACATTTCCCGCACTCAGGACAGGAATACGGCTTCTCTCCCGTGTGAGATCTCTGATGTGAGTAAAGATTGGACTTCCGTGAAAAACATTTCCTGCACTCAGAACAGGAATACGGCTTCTCCCCCGTGTGAGATCTCTGATGGATGGAAAGATTGGACTTATGTGAAAAACATTTGCCACACTCGGTACAGGAATATGGCTTCTCCCCTGTGTGAGATCTCTGATGAATGGAAAGATTGGACTTCTGTGAAAAACATTTCCCGCACTCAGGACAGGAATACGACTTCTCCCCCCTGTGAGATCTCTGATGCATAGAAAGATTGGTCTTATATGAAAAACATTTCCCACACTCAGTACAGGAATACGGCTTCTCCTCCATGTGAGATCTCTGATGTATGGAAAGACTGGACTTCTGTGAAAAACATTTCCCACACTCAGGACAGGAATGCGGCTTCTCCCCTGTGTGAGATCTCTGATGTGTGTAAAGACTGGACTTGTCTGAAAAACTTTTCCCACACGCAGGACAGGAATACGGCTTCTCCCCCGTGTGAGATCTCTGATGTCTGTTAAGATGGGACTTGTTTGAAAAACTTTTCCCACACTCAGGACAGGAATGCGGCTTTTCCCCCGTGTGAGATCTCTGATGTATGTAAAGACTGGACTTCTGTGAAAAACATTTTCCGCACTCAGGACAAGAATATGGCTTCTCTCCTGTGTGAGACCTTTTATGCACATTAAGATGAGAATCAGAATGGAAACATTTCCCACACTCAGAACAGGAATACGGCATCTCCCCTGTGTGAAATCTCTGATGTGTGTATAGAGTGGGCTTGTCTGAAAAACATTTCCCGCACTCGAGACAGGAATACAGCTTTTCCCCCATGTGAGATCTCTGATGTCTGACAATTTCTGATTTTTTTACAAAACCCCTTCCACACTCAGTACAGGAAAACTTCTTATCTTTTGGAAGGACGGCACCGTCCCTCACAGTCTGAGGTTCCTCAGGATAAGAGGAATACGATGGTCCATCTACACTGTGTGGTGCCGGATGGACATTTGAGGTAGTCGGGTTTTCTCCTGGACTATACTGTGTGATGTCCTCATCTTCTACTTTACAGTCTGGAGACAAAGTGAGACAATCCTCTGAGGTTTTCCTCATCTCCCGTCCATCTACTAAAATAGAGATAAAAAGATTATTACTAGACATGAGCTGATTGGTTCCTCTAAGCCAGGACTCCGCCCACATCAGGCAGCTTTGTCTCTGAGGATCTTACAATTCCCCCCTCAAGGTAACTAGTAAATGGGTCCTCTGATCTCCTACCAGTTCATTTCTTTATTCATGGACCTTAGTCAGAGAGTGAGGAAACAACGAGGACTGTCTTTTATAGGAGTGACAGTGATGAGGGGATTATAGGACGAGTGTCCCCACCCCCTCTATCACTCATTGCCATCTTCCCAACACAAGAAGTCCTGCACTTCCTTATTTATGATTTAGTCATTAATAACAGCGGGGCTGAGCCCCACCAGAGGTCAGAGAGTGAGGATGGGGGGAGAACAACCAAGATGAAGACTGGACTGTTCCTGAGGACCACCAACATTGGGTTATTGACTCCTCACTCATTATCAATATGTAAAAGTCAAATCATCAGATATAAAATGTCCAGTTGGTAGACAATGGGTGTAACAAAAGAGAATACATATTATGTTTATATATAGTAGTAGGGAGATGGGAGAGAGCAGAAGTCAGGACTATGTAATGTACAGCATATTGTATACGATACAACAGATAGGACTATATAGTATCAGAATGATGTAATGTACAACATAGAGTATATAGTGCAGAGGTCCCGAGCATGTAATGTACAATATAAATGATATAGTGTAAGGGTCAGGACTCATAATATTGGTATTCAGTTATCAGTGGAAGATTAAATGTTTACATGAGACAAGTTGCAGAGATCCCACACCGCTGCCTCCCATCTCCTGAGACTGCACTCAGTGACTTGGGTCTGAGACTATACAGACATATCCCTCCACCCGGCACAACCAGCAAATAACAGAGCAAGCAATATATAAATTAAATATTCTGCGCTTACCAAAAATAGTGCAGTGATAATTGATTTAAAAAAAATTGTTGTATAAAGATGAATAAAAATATATATGTATAGGTGCCGCTACTCCAAAAAATTAAATACTCAATTCAACAATATGTATATATAAAGGAATTGCGCAATCCTAAACCATATAAACTTCCAATTCACTGTGAAAACCAAAAGAGGTGATAAACAATCAAACAACCAGTGAAAAAATAATTAAAAAAAATAATAATCAAAAATTAAAGAAAAGGGGGGGAGGAGCTGACGCCCAAGATGGCCGCTTAGGGAGATCAAGAGGTGGACACGCTGCAGATGCCTTAGACGCCTAGACGCTGCAGAGAGGAAAGGTTTTGGCGGTAGCTACCTAGGCCTAATCAGCGGGCAGACCGCTGAAAACTCTGGCTGACACTGGAGTGAGCTTTTCTTATAGAAGCCGACGCTGCAAGAAGCCATACTGAGGGGCGGCCTAGGCTAATCCGGGAGAGATCGAGGAGATCCGGGTGACAGTACTCTATCCGTCATACTTTACCTGTGGAGTGCTGGAAACGAGGACAGACCCGGAGAGCAGTACGAAGCCGAGCGGGAGCCTCTGTGGGTCTGAATACACGGGCGGCAGAGGCGGCTCGCTGGGGGGAATGCGCATTCCGGCGGAGATCCTCGGGGTACAAACAGCAGTGATCAGGGTTATCAGGAGATCTCCCGGCCCATAGATCAAACAGAAGGAACATCGGCCGCCCGGACATTGTGATACACCTGATACGGGAAGACCCTGGAGAAGCCTCAGCAACAGGTATGGCTTGGAAGATTTGTTGGCTAGCTTCATAAAGATTATGTAAAAGAGAAGGTGAGGAAAGAATAAGAAAGAGGCAAAGGAAAAGGGGGAAAAAACAACACAAGAATACAGTGAACTATTAGTTTATTAAGTATTTCCCATAACTATCTTAAAGGACCGCTACTGGGAAGTTTAAAAGGGGCTCTGTGTAAGCATACATATCCCTGGGACATTTATAGCTAAATTAGAATCTCCTGACTTGGTACAATGTAAAGTAACACTATACCAACAGAACTCACTGCATCCCTAGTAGTATCAAGGGGTTAAATATAATGTATAAAAGAGCTTTTTTACAAACTTCCTGATAGACAATGTAGCCATCTAACAAGAACACCAAGCAAGAGCCGAGTGCCGATAAGTGCCGACAAGCAAACATAAAAAAGTCATAAAAATAAAAGAAGAAGGAAAAAAAAAGAAAAAAAAAAAAAAAGAAAACGTATAAAATATTCATCCTGTGGAAAGGAAGGTAGAAGGCTATAAGCGTTAACAGAATTATGGCCCCCAAGAAAGGAAACAAAACGCCTCAATCTCAAAAGAAAAAGATAAAATCAAAAGTAAAAATAAAAACTCTACAGGGGCTCAATCTACACAAACGACAGGTATAAAGGAGATCTTCCAACAATTGCAATCTCCTCGAGCAACCCAAACCTTACATACATCACAGGAAATCTCAAACATCGCGGAAATATCGGTAACATCTAGATCATCAGGAGAAGAACAAACGGTCCATCCCAGAAATAGCCCACCAATAGACACAACAGGATCTTTAAGTGAACAAAAAGAAGAGGATAAAGCGAATTGGGATCTGAGAACATACATCCAATCCCTCCCAACTAGAGCAGATATGGATCAATATGTGCACAGACTAGAAAACACATACAAAAACGAGATTCAAGAGCTCAAGACATCTACAAAAATAGCACAAGAAAAAAACGGCTATGTTAGACACCAGAGTCTCAAAAACAGAAAAAGAATTATCGAAGATAAAAGAAAAAATACAAACACAAGGGAATCAAATAAATCAAATAATAAATAGCCTAGACGAACAAGAGAACAGAAATCGAAGATCTAATATAAGAATAAGAGGTTTAAAGGAAGAAGATGTGGGTGTAAAAGAACTCATAACAACGCTACAGAAGATCTTCCAGGAGATAATTCAGGATACTGATGAAAGGGATTTACTGATTGACCGTGCACACAGGGTGGCGGGTATAAAGAGACTGGACCCTAGTAAACCACGGGATATTATCTGCAAGATGCACTATGCCCATACAAAAGACAGAATTATGCTCGCAGTACGTCAAAATAAAAATATCCAACATGAGGGAGAGTCATTATTATTCTTCCAAGATCTATCGAAATTCACTTTGGATCGGAGGAGAGCATTAAAACCCCTAGTGGAACAACTCAGAAAGAATAACCTCCAGTACAGATGGAAATTTCCGTTTCAACTACAAGTCCAAAAGGAGGGACTAATTGCAACTTTCAGCAATTTGGAAGACTTACCGCAGTTTCTAGCAACTCTTAATCTACCAGAAACAGAAATACCAAACTGGCCAATTCCATACACGAAAGGGTTTGGAAAAGCTTGAGAAATTATGCACGGGACGAGCAAGGGGGGGAAATTACTGGAAATTATATGGTTAGATAGATCCCTATGAACATAGAAGCAGCTGATGTGATAAGACTACAGGATCTAGGAGGGGGAGGGGGGTGGGGGGGTGGGCAAAGGTAGAAAGAGGGGTGTTATTTTTTTTTATGTTCTTGTTTTTTTTTGAGTGTTAGTTTTTCAGATACGTTATAATGACATAACACAAACACGTTGATAGACACTAATAGACAACAGGGGGGGACACTTAATAATTTTGGTAATAAGATATAATAAGCTACATCTGTCGATTTAATGAATCTCTGATTAGACACACATATACATATATATATATATCTATATATATATATATATATATATATATATAATATATATATATATATATATATACACACACACATATGATAGAACCATGGATTAGTGTAGGGCAAATGGTCATTTTTTTTTTCAAATAACACAAGGATATTACACAAATATGGTAGCAGACACCCGGAACTAGGGGGGGACACTCAATCATTTTTCATAAGAAGCTACAAAATGTCACAATGTTATATTAGTATAATCAGTGTGAACTGATACAATACCACTAGGGGGTCTATGGTGTATGTGGGTTTTTTTTTTCTTTTTTTTGGGAGAGTGATCAATAAAAAAAAGTAATTGATAAAGTCACTTAATTTGTAATATAATAAGCAAGAGTTTGGGGTTCACACTTAATGATCATGTTTTGAATAATAAGAAAAAAAGAGAAAAAAAAATATTTTTTTTTATTTTTTTTTCTCTTTTTTTCTCCCCTTTTTGGGAGAGAGGGTTTAATATAAAAAAAAATTAGAAATTGACAAATTCACTTAATATGCAATATAACACGTAAGAGTTTGGGGTCCACATTTAATGGTTATGATTTGAATAATAAGCAAGAAAAAAACATTTTTTTTTTCTCTCCCCACCTCACGCTCCCTTTCTATACAATATATAGCAAATATGGAAGATATGTTCTTGATGATATAATTTTATATGCAACATAAGTAGCAAAGTTCAAGTGGATCTAATACTGGAGTAGAAAGAGAGGAAAGAAAAAGGGACAGCTCATTCACTATAAGGTATATTGATAAGCGCAATAGAGCTAAGGCTAATGGATTTAAGGGGGATATATGTTGTACCCATTCATCCTCTCCTGCAATGATGAGTTAATTCCTCTACATTGCGGGACAGAATGGAGTGAGGAATATAGATACTGTATGTGTATAAATGCATATGCTTGGGGGCACCTCTCCCATACCCCCCCCCCCCCCCCCCCCGTTCACAGGATCCTTTCTCCTTTTCTCTCTTAGTAAAAATAATATTACAAAAGAATAAGAAATTAGCTTATTAAATGCAGTGCGTGCCACCGCCAAGGCGGCAGACAGGGTACGTCAGAATCCGGTGCCCCCTTCATAGGGTACTTACTAGATAGTAAGATAGACTTTACATAAGTCAATTAGTTCCAAGGTAATTATAGGGCGTACACACGGTCGGACTTTGTTCGGACATTCCGACAACAAAATCCTAGGATTTTTTCCGACGGATGTTGGCTCAAACTTGTCTTGCATACACACGGTCACACAAAGTTGTCGGAAAATCCGATCATTCTGAACGCGGTGACGTAAAACACGTACGTCGGGACTATAAACGGGGCAGTGGCCAATAGCTTTCATCTCTTTATTTATTCTGAGCATGCGTGGCACTTTGTCCGTCGGATTTGTGTACACACGATCGGAATTTCCGACAGCGGATTTTGTTGTCGGAAAATTTGATCTCCTGCTCTCCAACTTTGTGTGTTGGAAAATCCGATGGAAAATGTCCGATGGAGCCCACACACGGTCGGAATTTCCGACAACACGCTCCGATCGGACATTTTCCATCGGAAAATCCGACCGTGTGTACGGGGCATTAGTGTGAAGTGTGTGTGTGTGTGGGGTTTGCAAAGGTTTTTTTTTGTTTTTTTTTTCTTCTTTCTCTCTCTTTCCCTCTGTGGTTTGGTGTACTGTCCATTTAGTATTTGAAGCAGGATGAAAATATGCACATATAATATTAGAGGTCTCAACTCTGCAGCAAAAAGGTCACAGGTTCTTTACTCTCTCCATAAACAAAAAGTGGGAGTGATCTTTTTCCAGGAGACGCATTTCTGCACAGACCGCGTCCCTAATCTACAGAATAGATTCTACACCACATGGTATCATGACTCTTTTATGTATTCTAAATCAAAAGGTGTCTCTATTGCAATACCTGAGACAATACCACACCAAGTGTTGGAAGAATGGCGTAATAGAGATGGCAGAGCAATTTTACTCAAACTTATTATATGCGGGAAAAAGTATACTTTTATTAACATATACTTACCCAACCAAAATCAACATAAAATAGGAACACAACTGATTAGTGAGCTTATGGAAAAGGCAGAAGGGTTAACCATAATTGGGGGAGACCTCAATTTTGTTATGGACAAGGAAAAAGATACCACAGCACCCTCATTAATACAGATAGGTAAGGAAAAAAGAAGCACATTTAGTGATATGATGGCAAAATATCAGTTGAAGGCAGGGCCGGACTGGCCTGCCGGGATACCGGGAAATATCCCGGTAGGCTGCCTGCCTTGGGGCTGCTTTGAGCTTCGGCTGCAGCTGCAGCGCTCCGCTCCCTCAATCTCTCCTGTGTATAAGAGCAGGGTATGTGTTCGGCAGCCACGCTGTTACAAGGCCCCGCCCCCCTAGACCGGCTCATGTGATAGTGGATTGAAGGTTCCACCTATCACACGAGCTGATCTAGGGGGGCGGGGCCTTGTAACAGCACGGCCGCCGAACACATACCCTGCTCCGTGATACATCGTGGGAGATGTCTCTGTGTGACCTACAACGGTGAGCCGACTGTTACAAAAAAAGTAGGAGTTGGGTTTTAAATAGCAAATGTATTTCTACACTCTCTATAAGTGATCTAAAAGTGAGTAAATGTAGAGGGAGAAAAGAGATATGAGGAAACCTGTCAGCTGCTTTAAGTGAACTCTTGCACCTTTTTTATCACTTTATAGTCCAGTGTGTTATGAATTGATACTGGTCTTTGCTTGGAAGTATCTTAAAATACCTCTCTCAGTAAAAAAAAAAAAAAGGCTGCTTCCTGCTCTCTCCCTCTAGTGCTCTGTGCTGTGTGTCCTACAATGGTGAGCCTGCAATGGAGGGCACAGTGAGGCTGAATGCATGGGCATAGGCTGAAATGGTGGGCACAGTGAGGATGCAATGCTGGGAAAAGTGAGGCTGAATTCACGGGCACAGGCTGCAATGGTGGGCACAGTGAGGATGCAATGGTGGGCACAGTGAGGCTGAAGTCCTGGGCACAGGCTGCAATGGTGGGCACAGTGAGGCTGAATGCAAGGGCACAGGCTGCAATGGTGGGCACAGTGAGGCTGAATGCACGGGCATAGGCTGAAATGGTATGCACAGTGAGGATGCAATGCTTTGAAAAGTGAGGCTGAATTCACGGGCTCAGGCTGCAATGGTGGGCACAGTGAGGCTGAAGGCACGGGCATAGGCTGCAATGGTGGGCACAGTGAGGATGCAATGGTGGGCACAGTGAGGCGCAATGGTGGGCACAGTGAGGCTGCAATGGTGGGCACAGTGAGACTGAATTCACAGGCTGCAATGGTGGGCACAGTGAGGCTGCAATGGTGGGCACAGTGAGGCTGAATGCACGGGCACAGGCTGCAATGATGGGCACAGTGAGGCTGAATTCACGGGCATAAGCTGAATTCAAGGGCACAGTGAGGATGCAATGGTGGGCACAGTGAGGCTGAATTCATGGGCACAAGCTGAATGCATGGGCACAGTTAGGCTGCAATGGTGGGCACAGTGGAGCCGCAATGCTGGGAAAAGTGAGGCTGAATTCACGGGCACAGGCTGCAATGGTGGGCACAGTGAAGATGCAATGCTGGGAAAAGTGAGGCTGAATTCACGGGCACAGGCTTCAATGGTGGGCACAGTGAGGCTGAAGGCACGGGCATAGGCTGCAATGGTGGGCACAGTGAGGCTGAATGCATGGGCACAGGCTGCAATGGTGGGCACAGTGAGGCTAAATTCACGGGCACAAGCTGAATGCACGGGCACAGTGAGGCTGCAATGGTGGGCACAGTGATGCTGCATTCACGGGCACAGTGAGGATGCAATAGTGGGCACAATGAGGCTGCATTCATGGGCACAGTGAGGATGCAATGGTGGGCACAGTGAGGCTGAATTCACAGGCACAGGCTGCAGTGGTGGGCACAGTGAGGCTGCAATGTTGGGCACAGTGTTGCTGCATTCACGGGCACAGTGAGGCTACAATGGTGGGCACAGTAATGCTGCACTGACAGGCACAGTGAGGCTGCAATGGTAGGCACAGTGAGGCTGAATTCACGGGCAAAGTGAGGCTGCAATGGTGGGCACAGTTAGGCTGCATTCATGGGCACAGTGAGGATGCAATGGTGGGCAGAGTGAGGCTGCATTCATGGGCATAGTGAGGATGCAATGGTGGGCACAGTGAGGCTGAATTCACGGGCACAGGCTGCAATGGTGGGCACAGTGAGGCTGCAATGGTGGGCACAGTGTTGCTGCATTCACGGGCACAGTGAGGCTGCAATGGTGGGCACAGTAATGCTGCACTGACAGGCACAGTGAGGCTGCAATGATGGCACAGTGAGGCTGCATTCACGGGCACAGTGAGGCTGCAATTGATGAGCACAGTGAGGCTGCAATGGTGGGCACAGTTAGGCTGCGTTCACAGGCACAGTGAGGCTGCAATGATGGCACAGTGAGGCTGCATTCACGGGCACAGTGAGGCTGCAATTGATGAGCACAGTGAGGCTGCATTGATGGGCACAATTAGGCTGCATTTGATGGGCACAATAAGGCTGCATTTGATGGGCACAGTGAGGCTGCATTTGTTCAGAACGGCTGAGGCTGCATTATTCTCCTGTATCATGTCTGCAGTCTCTGACCATCTCTTGTAGCATGTCTGCATTCTCTTACCATCTTTGGTATCATGTCCTCAGTCTCTAACCATCTCTTGTATCATGTCCGCAAACTCTGACATCTCCTGTATCATGTCTGCAGTCTCTGAGGGAGTCTGGAGAGAAGTCAAGAATGGGAGCAGGATGGGGGTCGTGGGAGAAGTCAGACAAGTGTGGACTGTGGTGAGGAGACTATAGCATAAAACCAGAGCCACCGAGCTGGAGCCGACTGACTGAGCCCTGCACAGTGCACCTAAGAGGAGGTCAGTGACAGAATCGCCAGGACAGTCTGAGGGGGGTCACTGATGTAAGGGGGGCGTGAATGCAATAATGTAAGGGGGCACTGATCTGATATATCTGATATATCAGTAACCCCCCCCTTACCTTAGTGTATTCTTTCTGCAGAAGGTGGTCTCTGGTCAACAGAGTCCCCCCCCCCCCACACGTTTTCGAGTTCATGGTGTCCCCCTTGATGATTGACCACTTTCAACTGGAATTTGCTTTTATATATATATATATATATAAAGCCCTATGTGCTTTCATATCTGCCCTATGTGTTTTAAACTACATGGTTTTCCCTTCCATGAACAAGAAAGTTATGCTGTTGGGCTGGTATAATAATGCTATGGGGCTGGTATGAAATTTTTTCCAGGGCTGGTTTTTATGCCCAGTCCGGCCCTGGTTGAAGGATATCTGGAGGGTATGACACCCAATGGAAAAAGACTTTACATTCCATTCAAAAGTCCATGGGACATACCATAGACTGGATTACTTCTTGTCACATATTTGGTTTTAATGCTCAGAAGTCCAACCTTTTTGGCATAGAATATTCAAGACTTATAGAGACATGACCGGAATTGAACTATATCCAGATATACAAGTCGCAGTACTATCCATGATCCCGGGATCGGTGAAAAACATAAAAAAGGGGATACTGAAATATTTCTTGACAGCAGCAAGAACTATTATAGCAAGAAAATGGAAAAGCACAAGTATACCTCTGATAGAAGAATGGGAATGTGAGATGGCGGAGATGCGTGCCTTGGAAGAAAGAATGGTTATGGAAAATGGACTAAAAAAACAAATAACAAGAGCCTGGGCTAGATGGGAAGAATTTAGGGCCTCCTCGGGGTTACTGAGGAGGATTTAGAAATATAATGGAAAATGATAGGAGGGGACGTCTATCCCCATCGAGGGGTTTTGTTTTTTTTTGTTTTTTTGTGTGAAAGTTCTTGAATGTATGGGATAGAGGGGTTAGGGTACAGGTTTTAATAATAAGGGATCCACATCCATGAATTAAAGTGGTAAAGAGTTTAAAGAGATGTGGATAATGTTGTGATAAAGATCATTTAACATCATGGATGAACATGTTTTATTACGAATTGTAAAATTGCTTGATAAATAAAGATTATTTAAAAATTGAAGAAAAAAACCTTAATTTCCAAAAAAAAAATAAATTAAGGTTTTTTTCTTCAATTTTTGATTATAATTTTTTTCAATAATTTTTTCACTGATTGCTTTATTGTTAATCGCCTCTTCTGGTTTTCACAGTGATTTGGAAGTTTATATGGTTTAGGATTGCGCAATTCCTTTATATATGCATAAACAGTGCAAGTAACCCTGGGAGAATTTTTCTGTCAGAGATCTTACTAGACACGGGCATAGGGAAGGAAATCCAAAGTACATGCCCAATGTACCTAGGTCTAGTAACGTCTATGGTGAACATGAACATTTTGCTGTCAGCTGAACCCCAGAATCTCCATAAATCCAGTCTAGATACATAAATTGTGTCTGCAGCACAGAGAAGGAAGATTATCTGAGAGAAATACAGGAATACAGGATGGGGAACACAGCTCAGGAAAGTGACCAGGGTATTACAGGCTGATATCACCCAGTCCCCGCCCTACTCTGGACCAATCAGTGAGCAGTGTGGGTGGAGGAATGTATTTAGTTTTAATGACCCACCTGTGCTGATTTCTGTAGGAGTGTCCTCCTCTATAAATGTCCCAGTTATTCCATCCTCCTCCATAGACTGCTGATCATCCCTCACATACCTCTCCTCTTCTTCTGCTTTAACCTCAAATTCTATATCAATTGGATCTCCACTCTAAGCCAGGAAAATGAGAGAATATCATCTGTAAGATATACTGTAAGCTTTAATTTTGTGACATCACATAAAAATCCACACATTGTCACACACAAGTCCATGTTCTAGATGCTCCGTCCCACCAACCTTGTAACAGTGAGGGATGGTTTGATCTTCCTGTGTGAAATCCCGGGAAAACAGAGGATGGGGACATCTCTCTGGTGGGTTCCTGGTATTAGGTGGCTTCATCATATCCTTGTGTCCTCCTGGAAACTCCTCCTCCATCACTCCATACTCCTCATCCTCGTCTTTATACTCTTCTTTAACATCAATATTATCATCCCCGAGGTTTCCACTCTGAATATATAATAAAGCATTCATTGTGACTAGAGCTGGGACAAACAACCCCCTGTTTGGTTCACACCAGAACTCCCGAACAGAGAAAAAGTTCTTACCCAAATGGCAAACCCTATTAGTCTATGGGACCTGAACTTGAAAAATCAAAAGTCCCCATTTTGAAGGCTTATATGCAAATAATTGGCCATAAAAAGGGTATGGGGGCCCGGGTACTGCCCTGGGGGACATGTATCAATGCAAAAAAATTTTTAAAGAGATTGTTTTTTCAGGAGCAGTAATTTTAATGATGCTTAACCACTTGCCCACTGGGCACTTATATATTTATTTTTTGCCCTTTAAGTAAAAAAGACTGAAAACTTTGTAAAAAAAATGCATTTTTCTTCATTTCTGTTATAAAATGTAGAAAATTAGTAATTTTTCTTCATAAATTTGGGCCAGAATTTATACTGCTACATTTCTTTGGTAGAAATAACCCAAATCAGTGTATATTATTCGGTCTTTGTGAAGGTTATAGAGTCTACTAGAGACCCCCAGGTTCGTTTCATTACAGAACATGTGAACAGACCAAAAATTTGTGCGAACACGCAAACCCCGTTAAAGTCTATGGGACTCGAATGTGAAAAATCAAAAGTGCTAATTTTAAAGGGTAATATGCAAGTTATTGTCATAAAAAGTGTTTGGGGACCTGGGTCCTGGCCCAGGGGACATGTATCAAGGCAAAAAAAAGTTTTAAAAATTGCCGTTTTTCGGGAGCAGTTATTTTAATAACACTTAAAGCGAAACAATAAAAGTGTAATATTCCTTTAAATATCATGCCTGGGGGGTGTCTATAGTATGCCTGTAAAGTGGTGCATTTTCCCGTGTTTAGAACAGTCCCTGCACAAAATTACATTTCTAAAGGAAAAAAGGTAATCTAAAACTGCTTGTGGCTGTAATGTAATGTTGCCCCCCCCCCCCACCCATTACCAGGCCCTTTGGGTCTGGTACGGATATTAAGGTGAACCCCGCACCCAAATTAAAAAAAAAAAAAAAAAAGGCTTGGGGCCCCCAGGCCCTATGTACTCTAAACAGCAGCAGCAAACAGGCGGTCCCCGGGTTATACAAACAAGATAGGGACTGTAGGTTTGTTCTTAAATTGAATCTGTTTGTAATATGGAACAGGTACATTTTGTAAGTGTAGCTCCAGCCAAAAAAACTATTTTTAAGCTTTTTGGATAACATAGGGAAGGGTTATCATCACCCCTGTAACATTTGTTTTGCTGTCTGTGCCCCTGTTCAGAAGATTTCACCTCACTTCCTGACCCAATGACAATTGGATTTTGAAAAATTTGGGTTATTAGAGAAACAAGGATTGGTGATAAAGCATCAGCGGGGAGACACCTTTTTCCCATATTAACTCTTACAATTTCCCTTCTTAGGGTTAGATTTCCTCTCACTTCCTGTTGTCTCCCTCCATTTGTAAGTAGGAGTCGTTTGTAAGTCGGATGTTTGAAAATAGGGCACCGCCAGTATATACTATACGGCCTACCCTATGCACTCTGCAGGAAAATTGGGCCTTAGGTGTTGGTGGTACTGGAACACTGTAAGCCCTCACAGTTACTCTTGGTGGGCGCTGGAACGGGCCCTGCTGTGAAATATTATATCAAGAATTGTAATTACATGCCTCTGTTAAACAGGGGCAGAAAAATTGGGCCTTAGGCGGTGGTGGTGGCACAACACTGTAAAGCCTCACAGATACTTTTGTGGAGCGCAGGAACAGGCCCTGCTGTGAAATATTAGATCAAAAATTGTAATTATGTGCCCGTTAAACAGGGGCAGAAAAATTGGGCCTTAGGCAGTGGTGGTGGTGCCACAACACTGCAAACCCTCACAGATACTCTTGTTGAGTGCAGGAACGAGCCCTGTTGTTAAATATTTGATCAAAAATTGTAATTACGTGCCCCTGTTAAACAGGGACAGAAAAATTGGGCCTTAGGTAGTGGTGGTGGTGCCACAACACTGCAAACCCTCACAGATACTCTTGTTGAGTGCAGGAACGAGCCCTGTTGTTAAATATTTGATCAAAAATTGTAATTACGTGCCCCTGTTAAACAGGGGCAGAAAAATTGGGCCTTAGGTAGTGGTGGTGGTGCCCTGAACCGAAAATATTCTTAGAAGCTATCATCATGAAAATTGAGGAGGAATAGGATAATCACTCAGCATAATAGGATAGTCACTCTGCATAATAGGATAGTCACACAGCATATGCAGTCTTCAAGTCTGATTCATTTTTATGAATGTGAGCCAATCAACAGAGTCTGTGGACAGGCGCACTCTGTGATGAGTTACAAAGCCTCCAGCAGCACTGAAAGTGGGTTCAGAAAGAACGCTGGATGCAGGACAGGCCAGTAGCTCAATTGCATATTGAGCAAACTCTGGCCAGTGTTCCATCCTCAAGACCCAGTAGCCCAGTGGACATTCTGGTGGAAAGATCTCCAAGTCTGATCTTGCCCCTAGATATTCCTGCACCATGGAATTCAGACGCTGGCGATGGTTGCTAGAACCGATCAGACCTGGGCGCTGAGGACTGAAGAATTGCCTGAAGGCATTGGTCAGCCGGCCACCTTCTCCACCGCTCTTTCTGTGACTGAACAGAGCCTCAGCAACACGTTGTCCA
The DNA here is from genome assembly GCA_037952925.1 of Lithobates clamitans. NCBI lineage: Eukaryota > Metazoa > Chordata > Amphibia > Anura > Ranidae > Lithobates > Lithobates clamitans. The sequence continues at coordinate 292,550 of JBBGZY010003282.1, forward strand.
GTACCAGGAAATTGTAACCTCCCAGGCTCTGGAAACGCATTGGACAAACCTTTCTGCAAGGCCTCTCAAAGATGTTTCATCCTCTGCTCCCTCTGCGAAGGCTGGATAGGTTCTGCAACCTTACCCTTGTAACGTGGATCAAGAAGGGTTGCCAGACAGTAATGATCCCTCTCCTTGATACCACGAATCCTAGGGTCCTTTTGAAGGCTTTGCAGGATCAGGTAGGCCATGCAGCGTAGATTTGCAGAGGCATTCGATCCTGAGTCCTCTGGGTCACTAAGGATCACATGATCCTCAACCATCTCCTCCCAGCCACGTACAACTCCATAGGTTTCTGAGGACTGCAAACAATCCCTTGAAGACTGCTGCCGATGCTGAGTGTTATCCACCTCCATGCTGACACAATCCTCCTCCTCCTCTTGTTCCTGTGTGATTGGCAGGCCTGCAGAAATACTAGTATCTGGATAAAGGGGGCCTTGAGAGGTAAGGAAGTCCTCCTCTTCCTCCCGCTGTTCTGCCTCAAGTGCCCTGTCCATTATTCCATGAAGCGTGTGCTCCAACAGGAAGACAAGAGGGACAATATCACTGATGCAAGCACTGTCACTGCTCACCATCCTCGTGGTCTCCTCAAATGGTGACAGGACAGTGCATGCATCCTTGATCAGTAGCCACTGGCATGGCGAAAAAAATCCAAGCTTTCCTGACCCTGTCCTGGTGCCATACTCACACAGGTACTCATTGATGGCCCTCTGCTGCGTGTGCAGCTGCTTCAGCATTGCCAACGTTGAGTTCCACCTGGTGGCATGTCACAAATGAGGCGGTTCTTGGCAGGTTGTATTTTCTTTGAATGTCAACCAGCCGAGCACTGGCATTATATGACCGGCGGAAATGACCACAGACTTTCCTGGCCTGCCTCAGGATATCCTGTAAGCCCGGGTACCTGCTCAAGAACCGCTGCACCACCAAATTCAGGATGTGAGCCAAACAGGGAACATGGGTCAAGTGTCCCTGTCGGAGGGCGGAGAGGAGGTTGGTGCCATTGTCGCATACAACCATTCCTGGCTGAAGCTGGCATGGCGTCAACTGCCTCTGAGCCTGCCCCTGCAGAGCTTCCAGAATCTCTGCCCCAGTGTGGCTCCTGTGCCCTAAGCAGACCAACTCAAGCACCGCATGGCATCTCTTTGCCTAAGTGCTTGCATAGCCCCTTGAACACCTACGGAGCACCACTGGTTCAGAGGAGAAATCTGCAGAGGAAGAGGCCATAGAGGAAGAAGAAGAGGAGGGAGAGAGGGAGAGAGCTGTGGCAGAATCACCACTGGCATTTTGGAGGCGTGGTGGCGGAACAAGCTCCAACAATACTGAACCCTGTCCTGCATCCTTCCCAGCTGCCAGCCGAGTTACCCAGTGCGCCGTGAAGGAAAGGTAACGTCCCTGCCCATGCCTGCTGGACTATGAGTCAGCAGTAATATGCACCTTACTGCTGACCGACAACAAGGCTAAGACATTGCCTTCCATATGCTAGTAGAGAGCCGGAATGGCCTTCTGTGAAAAGAAATGGCATTTGGGAACCTGCCACTGAGGTACTGCACATTCCACAAATTCACGAAAGGGGGCAGAGTCTACCAGCTGAAAAGGCAGCAGTTGCAGTGCTTGCAATTTGGCCAAGCTAGCATTCAGACGCTGAGCATGTGGATGGATGGTTGCTAAACTGGGGTAGGGGAATTTGCCTGCTAAAGTCCGATGTTGGTGTACTGCTAGCAGATTGTCTGCAAGTACTTGGGACACCTATTTCTATACCTTCATTCCTCTCAGTGCAAGTTTCTGAGAGGACTGGAGGTATAGTGCGGTTGGAGAACCCAGCTGATAAGGAGCAAGGAGAGGTCTGCCTTGTTCTTTGATGTGGGTCTTTTAAGTGCTGTTGCCAATGGACTGCGTGGGAGGTCGTCATATGTCTGGTCAAGCATGTGGTGCCCAAGCGGCTGCTGTTTTGGCCACACTTGATATGCTTCAGACATATGTTGCAAACAGCAACAGTGCGATTTGCTGCACACGTGTCAAAAAAGGCCCACACCAAAGAACTTTTCAAAATGTGTGGAGAGTCAGCAGCACCCTGCACCTGCTTAGCTCTGCGGTGTGATGCAATAGGGTGGCTGCCCTTAAGCCACCCCCTGGAGGGCATCCTACCTGGTTGGAGATGTACCTCCTCCTTCTATCAGGCACCCAAGTTGAGTCAGTGACCTCATCATCCCCTCCCTCCTTGTCACTGGAGCACTTGGCAGCATGCTGCAGCTGGGAGGGGGGGACATGGGGGAACATGACTGCCAGTTTCTCGACCTTCTTGGGCACCCCCTCTTTCTAGGCTCACGTTACTCCCTTCCTTAACCTGGGTACCATCATCTGAGCCTTCAAATAACTGCACATCCTCTTGCAGTATGTACCCGACACTGTGGTTGAATAGTTTGGGGGACTCCTCCATGCATGATGGTGGGGCTAGGAAAGGAGTGACTGTTGACATGGAGCTGATGGAATAGGCCACTTTGGCAGCTGCATTGGCAGGCAAACTACTCTGAGCCTGGGTGACAGAGGATGAGGAGGATGAGGATGGCTTTGTCATCCACTCTACCAACTCTTCTTTATGTTGTGGCTCAATAACACGGCCAGCTGCAGGAAAAAAGAACAAGCGTGCCCCACAGCCACGTGCTGAGGATGCACCGTGTCCACGACCAGCACTGTCGATTGTAGACACAGAGCCTGCTTGCCCTCTTTTAGTGGCCTGTGAGCGTCTTCCTCTCCTTGGTGGCCTTCCGGACATGCTGTAAATTTTGTTTAGCAAAAAAACACTACACTGCATTGTGTACACCACCAGGAAAGTAGTAGCAACTGCACTAGGGGTGCACGGTACTGTGTACACCAAAAGAAGTTTAACAACAACTATGGGTGCACTATATTGACCACCAGAAAAGTATTAGCAACTGCACTATGGGTACACAGCACTGTATACTGTGTACACCGCCTGAAGTATAATAGAAACAGTACACCAGGAACGGACTGGATACAGTGTATATATATATATATATATATATATATATATATATATATACACACACACACACACACACACACACACACACACACACACACACACACACACACATACACGAGACTGACTGTGTATATATATATATATATATATATTTTTATATATATATATATATATATATATATATATATATATATATATAAAAAATACACTGCAGCTAACTGAATCACCTGCCTGCCTGAAGAATATTAGAAACAGTACACCAGTAAGGGACTGCAGTCAGATCTAGCTAAACTGAATACAGTGTATATATATATATATATACACACATACACACACACACGAGACTGACTGTACATATATATATATTAAATACACTGCAGCTAACTGAATAATCTGCTTGCCTGTCTGCTCAATCTAAATGACACTCTCTCTCCGTCCACGCCAATGACACACTACACGAGGCCAATGTGCAGGTGGCCTTATATAGTGTGGGGCATGGACTTAGTCCCCCTGAGCCATGATTGGCAAAAGGCACCCTGCCTTTGGCCAATTATGGCTCTCTTAGCTGAGGGCGCTGTGATTGGCCAAAGCATGCAGGTCATGGTGCATGCTCTGGCCAATCATCATACAGCAATGCACTGCACTCCCGCAGTGCATTATAGGCCGTTATGCGTCGCTCAAATTTGGCGCTAACGGCCCATAATGTTCGGTTTCTGATTAACGGGCGAACAGCCAACGTTCGAGTTGAACTCATTATCGACCAGAACAGAAAGCTCATCCCTAGAGTCTAGAAACTATGGTGCCAATTAATGAAAATTGATCACACCTGAAGTACTGACGGCCGATCTCATTTCACTAACACTAACAAGCCAGGAAAGCAGAAATACCCCCCAAATGACCCCTTTTTGGAAAGTCCAAGGTATTTAGGGCACTTTCACACTGAAAGCGCCAGGCGTCAGCAGTAAAGCGCTTCTATTTTTAAAAGGTGCTTTACCGTCGTTTTTGCGATGCTTTTTGGCCGATAGCGGGGCGCTTTTAACCCCCGCTAGCAGGCAAAAAAGGGTTAAAAGTGCCCGCAAAACGGCGCTGCCCATTGATTATACATCGCTCCTAAAGCGCTGAAAAGATGCTGCTTGCAGGACCTTTTTTAGCGTCCTGCTAGCACAGCACTCCAGTGGAGTGAGAGGAGAGACGCTTTACAGGCGCTTTTCAGGTGCCGTCATTCAGCTATAGGGAAGTATATTGAAGTGCGGTCGGTAAGTGGTTAAAGCGAAAAAATAAAAATGAAAAATTCCTTTAAATATAGTGCCTGGGGGGTCCCCTTAGTCTGCCTGTAAAGTAGTGCACCTGTACCATGTATAGAACCTGCTGCAGCAAAACTGACGTTTCTAAAGGAAAAAATGAATGAAATGACATTTAAATTGCTTGCAATACAATACCAGTGTCAGCAATAGAAAAATATATTTAAAAAAAAATGTCATGGCGGTCCTCTCAATCCATATCAGGCCCTTCTGGTGTGGTATGGATTTTAAGGGTACCCAACGCAAAATTTAAAAAAACGCGTAGCCCCCCCCAAAATCTATACCAGACCCTTATCTGAGCATGCAGCTTAGGAATGGGGAGGGACAGGCAAGCGCTGCCACCCCTCCTGAACCATAACAGGCCACATGCCCTCAACATGTGCTGGTCAGTGACATCAGGGGGGTGGTGCCACAAGTTGACATCACTGGGTGGCTCCGCCCCTTACCTATATAAGAATTGTCAAACGGCAAGCCAGGCATTTGGCGGTTTGTCTTAGCTGACTGTGCAACAATTTTTTTTCTTTTTTCGGGTCGGCGGTGCTGCATGATTAACAATGGAACTACATCAGGGGACACTGTGTTTTTACTTTTTTAATAAAAGGAATTACATTTTGACACTTTTTTGGTGAATGGGTAGGGGTACTATGTATCCCATTCTTATTTACATAGGGGGGCCAGGATCTGGGGACCCCCTTGGTAAAGGGTCTTCCAGATTCCGGTAAGCTTCTGCCTGCAGATCCCCACAACCACCGCCCAGGTTTGTCGAGGCACTTGTCCCCATCAACATGGGGGACAAGGTGCTTTGGGGTGGGGGCCCCTACTGCCCCAAAGCACCCACCCATGTTGAGGGCACGTGGCCTGGTATGGTTCAGGAGGGGGGGGCGCTAGCTCACCCCCCCTTTCCTGCCCTATCAGGCTGCATACTCAGATATGGGTCTAGTATGGCTTGGAGGGGGGCTCCCACGTTGATTTTTTTCACTTTTTTTTGCCTTTTTTTTCAGCTGTCAGCAGGGAAGCCCATTGACAGCTAATGACTCGGTTGTGAAGGACACCATGGCAGGCTTTCCGACCCAACTCCTTAATATTCAGCTATTCATTGCACCCTGATTGGCCAAAGCATTACCCAATCAAGGCTTATAATGTACTGTGCAGCGTGCAGTGCATTGCAGAACGTTCAGCGGGGCAAACACCCTATGAACGCCCTGCAAATTCGGGTGTTCACCAAATGGATAAACAGGCAAAATTCAGGACAAAACTGTTTGCTCGGTCCAAACTGTTCACCAAACTTTAATTGTAACAAACATTCTGTGTATAAATTATAACTACCAATAATTGTCCATCATCTACCTGATGACGGTGAGGGATGGTGTGACCTTCCTCCTCTTTTATCTCTTCTTTAGCTTCAACTTTAGAATCTCTCAGGTTTCCACTCTGAATATATAATAAAAATGACATCAATAGTAACAATGCAGATAATGTACAGATCCTAATGATACTATCAGTGATTGTTCCTCATCTACCTGATGATGGTGAGGGATGGTGTGATCTTCCTGTGTGGAATCCCGGGAATACAGAGGACGGGGACATCTCTCTGGTGGGTTCCCATTACTGGATCCATCTGTAGGAAACACACACACTGACTGAATACATTGTTTCTATGTGTTTATCAGATGATGGGGGATCTAGGTGGACCCTCCGTACTGCTCTCTCCTTTACAATAAAGTCTCCTCTTACCCGGTGATGTGAGGGGCGGCTGATTGTCCATCATGATGTCCTTGTAGAGATCCTTGTGTCCTTCTAAATACTCCCACTCCTCTATGGAGAAATAGACAGTGACATCCTGACACCTTATAGGAACCTGACACACACAATGATACAGTCACCATCCAGAAACATCCCTTGTCTGTTACTGGATAATGTCCCAGAATTCCCAGCACCACTCACCTCTCCTCGATGATCTCTCTGGTGACTTCTAGAATCTTCTTTGTATTTCTCTATTCTATCAGGGAGGGAGTTGGAGGCAATGTGATGGTCATATGATCTGCAGACAGGAGGAAAAATCTAGATCTGAACACAAATAGTAAAATCAAATGATATTCCCAGAATCCTCCTCACCTCACCATTTGGGTTTCCATTTTATTAAAGCCCCACTTCAGGCTGAGGTATAATTCACCCACACAGGACCCCCACACTCTGCAGTTTAAAAGCTTGTTGCAGGCATTCTGATGTCATTACATACAATGCAGGTCCAACAATCCCACTCTGCTACTGAGGCTGCAGCCAATAGCTTCATCATTGAACTGTGTATCCTGAGAGCAGAGGAGTCCCCCTATTGTCAGAATACAATAGCGCAGTGGGAAGGATTCCCCCTCCAATGTGTGGATGGGGGAATTGCTTCAGGTTTTTCACTCAGCCTGCTAGCTGAACGATCAAATTGAACCATGTTTGGCCAGCTTTGGAAGCAAGATATATCAATCAATAACTGATCCCCCTGAAGGGGTTAATCTTCGTATCCAGGACCGTCTCTAATGCAGGGCAAAAGGGGCAGCTGCCCTGGGGCTCATTATTGTTGTGGGGCCCAAAGCAGCTGCCTCATGCTTGCCAACTATACCAGTTAAAAATTCCCTTGTCCCTTGAACTTTTAGTCCCATGCTGTGTCCCAATATCTCAGTGTGAAGTTTGGTTACTAATGCTGCCCAGCTCTGCCCTATTGCCATGTACACATGACTCACCAACAGACCCTGTGTTTACATGTAATAACCTGCATTTATATGTATATCATGCCCCCCCGAGGTTATATGCACCATCACTTCTGCTGAATGCTGCCCACTGGGCAGGTAAAGGGGCATGCTTGAAAGACCTGCCTACAACTGTGGTCATTAAGCCTAACATCAGCCTGTTCTGCAAAAGGTAAGTAAATTGGAGGTGAAACTCTTTTTCAAAATACCATGGTGGCCACAACACAGTGAAGTTTGGTGTATGTGAATACGCAAATCTCAGCAGATGCATGAGGGTATCATTAACAATTAATGCCACTGCTGCGTATGTGCTAAAGGACACCACGTTTCTGTGGTGTCAGGAAAGCAATTTTGCATGCATTCTCGACACACACAAATGTCCCGGTTACATTGGTGGTCCGTGTAAATCTTCTCATTACATTGGCACTTGGTGTACAATCCTTTCATTCATACTAGTGGCCAGTGTGAAGGTTCCCCTTACATTAGTGGTCAGTCTAAATCCCTCCTTACATTGGTGGTTACTGTGGTGGTTCTTACCTCAAAGAACTTCTTAAACCACAAAACACATCACGTTCCCTCCGCTCCGTGCACTCAAACCTTCTTCAAACACCTAGAACTAGGCTTAGGACAATGGGAGACAGTGCTTTTTGTGCAGCTGCCCCGCGCTTGTGCAATGCCCTACCTGACACTCTGAGGGCTCCTCAATCCATTGACTGTTTTAAAAAAAGGTCTTAAGACATTTCTTTTTAGCAAAGCTTTTTGCTCTTCTTAGATGTTTGTTTCTTTGTATAAATTGCTTATTTTAACCTGTAGCACTTTGAGATCTTTTGATGTAAAGCGCATTATAAATAAAATGCATTATTATTATTATTACTGTGAATGCTCCTATTGCATTGGTGGCCAGTGTAGAAGCTCCTCGTTATATTGGTTAAAAAAAAAAAAAAATCCAAACTTGCATTTGTGGTCAGTTTCGAATTTTTCCTTACATTGGTGGTCCATGTACAAACCCCATTTAAATTGAGTGTAAACCCCCCTTAACATTGGTGGTCAGTGTAAATCCCCTCTAACATTGGTGGTTAGTGTAAAAGTGTCACCTTACATTGGTGGCCAGTACAAATCTCCTCGGCAATGGTTGTCAGTGTAAATTCCCCCTTACATGGAGGTCACAGCATATGCCCCCTTACACTGGTGGTTACATAGTTAGTCAGGTTGAAAAAAGACACAAGTCCATCTAGTTCAACCAAAACTGGTTGGTGTAAATGCTCTTATTACATTGGTGTCGGTGTAGAAATCCCTCTTTATATTGGTGGGTGATGTAAAATCTAGGAGTCAGTGCAAATTCCCCCTCACATTGGTGGTCAGTGTAGAATCCCTCACTATATACTTGCCAAAGATTTCCAATTTTTTTGTGCTACACGATTCAGAATTTGCCACAATGCACTGCCTCCTAACTAATCCCATCCCCCACTACTGCCACTGATCCCATCAACCCCCCCCCCCCCCAGCATTGCCTTTGATCCCAGGAGATTTCTGTCTATTGATGGGTCCCCTCACCTCCCAGTCCATAGTGTGCAGGTTAGTGAGGAAATTATGTGCTGTAACCTTTAGCAACCAATTAGTAAGCAGTAATGATGTGTACTAACCTCATGCAACCAATCATTAAATGTTAAGGATATGTAGTAACCTCTAGCAACCAATCAGTGAGCAGTAATAATATTCAGTAACCTCTAGCAACCAATTTGTGAGTGGTAAGGATGTCCAGTAACCTCTAGCAACCAATCAATGAGCAGTATTGATATATAGTAATCTCTAGCAACCAATCAACAAGCAGAAGCCATGTGCTGTAACCTATAGCAAATAATCAGTCAACCACAGGGCTTTTTTTTCTCAGAGAATAGGTGCAGGAACCCAACCATGCCCGCCACACTCACATACCTGCCAAATGGCATCAAATAGTAGCTCTTCCCTCTGCATACAACCCCCTCTCCCTCCACTGCCCTCATCTTCTCCCCCCTCCTTAAAAAGCTCCACCATCTGTCATATGTCTTACCTTTGTTGCAATATTAAGCTGAAACAACTATCCGGCTGTAGTACCTCCCAGCATACTATAAACTTGCAAGGAAGATTAACATCTTGCAAGGGAGATTGCATCAACAACTGGTCACCAGGGGAAAAAATGGAGACCACAGAGGGTGCAGCCTACCACGCACCCTCTCCTGCCCATGACTGCACTGAATCCTGGGCACCTGTTCTGTCTTTGTCCAGCACTCAGTGGGATCTGCGCAGGAGATCTGACCTGTTGGAGCTACTGGGAGATAAGCTATCACTTCTACATGCGAAGCTGGACTTCAGGTGTTACCAAGTGATAGTGGTGAGCAGGGAGCAGAAGACCTGATCCAGAGGTGGTGGAACTGAGTTAACCCTAGTTCCTGCTGAAAAAAAGCCCTGGTCAGCCATATTATTTGCTGTAACCTCTAGCAGCCAGTCAGTGAGCGGTAATGATACAATGTAACCTCTGGCAACCAATTGCAGTCGCTGCCTGATCTGATTCTATAAACTGATTTTGAATCTAGCTGCTATTTATTGTATGTCTCAGTGCAGATGGAGAGCTTAATTGCATGAAGGGGGGGGGGGGGGGGGTCAAGAAAATGTTTGCCCAGGGTCCAATCAATATTAAAGACAGCCCTGTTTGTATCCACACTATATATGTGTGTATCATCATCTGCTGGACATAAAAGACATCACAGTGACTATGGAGGAAGAGGACGGACATGACGGGGGGTTACTGGGTGTAAATAGAAAATAAGATCTTATTACCTCCTCTGCTGCTTCTTCCAGCAATGTCTCCTTTGTACTTTATACCTCATGGATCGGTAGTGGCTAGTTCCTATCTTGCAGATTCACCTTGTGATGTCACAGGAAATATGTGACCAGAAAGCAGGAAATTGAGGGCGGGAACGTGAAATGAATAGAAGTGAATAGGAGGCTGCGAGCAGAGAGAGCAGAGAACACGTTTTCACCCTGAAGGTCCCTCCCTCCCTCTCTCTGTCCATCCATCTTCTTTATTATAGTATATCTTCTCTGTTCCTTTCTCCCTGTACACCCTCTCTGTATACCTTTCTCTGTATATCTCCCTGTATACAGGGAGATATACAGAGAAAGGTATACAGGGAGATATACAGAGAGAGGTATACAGGGAGATATACAGAGAGAGTATACGGGGAGATATACAGAGAGGGGTATACAGGGAGATATACAGAGAAGGGTATACAGGGAGATATACAGAGAAAGGTATACAGGGAGATATACAGAGAGAGGTATACAGGGAGATATACAGAGAGAGTATACGGGGAGATATACAGAGAGAAGGGTATACAGGGAGATATACAGAGAGAAGGGTATACAGGGAGATATACAGAGAAAGGTATACAGGGAGATATAATATAAAAGAAGATGGATGGACAGAGAGAGGGAGGGAGGGACCTTCAGGGTGAAAACGTGTTCTCTGCTCTCTCTGCTCGCAGCCTCCTATTCACTTCTATTCATTTCACGTTCCCGCCCTCAATTTCCTGCTTTCTGGTCACATATTTCCTGTGACATCACAAGGTGAATCTGCAGGATATAGGAACTAGCCACTACCGATCCATGAGGTATAAAGTAC